>CM021110.1:306499825-306555396 GCA_007115665.2 Sequoiadendron giganteum
GTAATAATTAGTTTAATTAATTAATAAGTAAGCTTTATTTAGTTGAGCTATTTTCAGGTCAGCATTAGGTTGCATACATTTCTTTTATAAAGAAAATCATCTCATTGTAATTTCTTAATTTTGAATAATATCAATTTTCACATCTTCATGAAAATCTCTTCTTTTTATTGTTTTTCTCTTCTGTGGAACGCCTTTTGGTTTGCATTTCTGATCTTGGTTTCTAACATAATCCTCCATTACATTTTTCAAGTTTAACAAATTAAATTTTGTCTCCAATCATATGATTAGAGTAACCACTATCAGTATCCCAATATTTCTTATCCAATCTAACATGAAAAGTAGATACCAAAGTATCTTCAATCTTATCTTTCTTTTCCAAAACACTTTCCTTCACATAAATTTCAGAGTTAGCAAAAGTAAATTCATCTTTTATAGAAAATAATAAGCATTCATCATCTCCATAATCAAATTCATCATCAAAAATACCAAAATCCTCTCTAACATAGTAACTTCTCTTAATCATCTTTCCTTTGTTCTCCTTACTTGTATTGTTTGCAACTCTATTTGGACATCTTGAGGCATAATGAGCTATATTTCTATAGCTAAAGAATTGGAAATGTAGTTTACCTTTTTACTTACCATTTCCATTTTTCATTCTTCTTACAAAGTTATCTTCCACATCATCAAGATCTTCTCCATATGAATCTTCAATCTTTTCTTATTTTCTAGCCTTGAAAGTAGTTTCCACTTTTGTACAATTTTTCAAAAAAGAAATTCTCATCTCAAATGAAGTTAGTGTACCAATCAATTGATCTCTTGAACAAGTATTAAAATTTGAAACTTCCTCAATAGAAAATACCTTTTCACTATAAGAATCGAGAAGAGATATGAAAACTTTCTTTACCACTCTTGGCTATTTGACTTGTGCACCAAGACCTCTCATTGCAATTACCAACCCATCAATTCTCTACATGTAGATTATAATTGTTTCATCTTTATAAATTCACAGGGTCTCAAATTGTGCCTTCAAATTCTACAACTTTTCTTGTTTAACCTTGTCATCTCCATCATAAATGATTTCAAGGTTATCCCAAACCTCTTTAGTATTCTTAAGATTAATAACTTTTACCAATTCATAATTTGAAACACTATTCACAAGAATAAATATTTCCTTACCATTTACTTCACGTTCCTTGATCTCATCACTTCTTCTTGGACCATTCATAGGTGAAACATACTGATTATTTATTTCCATTTCAATCTCATAATTGTGAGATTCCAAATATCCTTTTATCTTTGTCTTCTAGAATGCATAATTTGTACCATCAAATGTAGGGAAATCTATCTTCTTTGCTATGTCAGTTCTACCTCAAGCAGTTAAGCTTTTATCCAAGGAACCTCACTCTGATACCAATTGTTAAGTGAACAAGACAACTAAGAGGGGGGTGAATCATTTGTACCAAATTAAATCATTTAATCCCTCAATAGTGATTAGATCCACATGCATTCATTAAATCCTTAATATATTATAATGTTTAAACATGAAAGAAAAATAATAAAAATTGAAACCAACACCATACATAAGAGAACACTAGATTTACATGGAAAATATAATAAGGGAAAAAACACAGTGAGGATTAGCTCAATAATATAATTAATTATAAAACCAATACAAGGGCTCACTGTCAAAATAGGACACACTGTCCAAAAAGGCTCACAACCAGGGATCACTACCACAAAAAGAAAAAGATGGAAGAGAAATGTTACATAGAGAAAAACTTCTCAATACAATAAAGAATCCACCATAATAACAATAACCCTTTCATAGTCATTTTTGAATGATTGTGGACACCTTCTACTCACTACATTCAAAATTCCAACACTTTGAAGTTTGCACTACTTTGCTCAAACTCACACTCTACTATTCAAATATTTGCATCATTTGCATCACACATCTATTCTTTCTATATTTTCAACCTTCAACATCAAAAATCATAATTATACCATCCTCAACCTTGAAAACTTTCTCCAAGGTTGAAAATGCATGCTTCACAATTTATAGTTTCAAATTAGGTCAGCACTAAACATTCACGCGGTGGTAGGAACAAAAGTGGAACAAAATAACACTTAAATACAACCCAAATTAAATCCTACACACCACACTACGCCTTCATTAACACTTGAACATCTTTGAATGTAGTTTAAACACCAGGATGACCATTACCCATGAAAAAACATTAAACTTTAAATTACAGGGTTCTTTTAATCAATCTAGAATTTGAAAAATAAAAACATCAACTAAACATGATCCAAGAACATCCTGGAAATCAACAAAATCCTTCATAATAAATCTCACCTGAAGATTATAATCATATTGTTTATTCAAACAAGAATGCTAGACACTACAATACTTTGTAACTCAGAAGAAATTCTTTTCATATGCCTAACCATGAATCCTCTTGACACAGATAAGAGAACAACACCATCAACTCTCCATCAGAACCACAAGCCTTGAAAAGTAACTAAAGAGAAATGCAGAGAAAATACATTTCTCCTAGACACCTCTATACACAACACTACAAAACTAGTTCACACACTGGTGAACACAAATTCCTTTGACCAATGATCCAGAAGCAAAAAAAATGTATATAGAAACTTTGAACATCTCTAACCAACATATCCAAACCAAAAAACTATATCTTCACCCTAGAATTAATGCAAAGAAAAAATAGTACACCTCTACAACACCATGTTCCCTTATTTGATCAATTTTCTCAGTATCCTTGAAATTTGAATCATAAATAAAATATTATCAAATAAACAATCTCTTCTCAACCACTGTACTACTATCATCAATGAAAAATTTATTGGATGTTGTGGTTGTATTGCTGATATGTGGTTTTCATTGATGTCAACACTATTAGCATTAGTGTCTTAAAGGTTGTATATGTCGAGGATATTGAGAAAATTATAATAAATATGTTGAAGATGAAGCCATGAAGTTCCATGTGGTGGAAAGTTCAATATGCTAGTATTCAGAAGTTTTGCTTTAAAGGGATTTTTGTTGAGCCTATCTAGTTTATACTATAGAATTTTTAGAGGTGTGCATCAAGATTGGAGCAAGTTGTGAGTTTTTGTGTTCCTATAGTTATTCTTTTATTGTAGCTGGTGTTTCTAGAAGAAGAGAATGTAATTCTAGTAATTTGAGTTTTTGTGTATGTTCCTGCAATGTTTTTTGACGTTTCTAGATTTTTCTCTATTCTTGTTGCAAATCTGCAATGATCGGTGTGATCGTGATCAAATATTTTTCTTTTATGTGTTCAGGTTTCAATGTTCTTTGCCAACATGATGGTTGTAGCATTTTGTGCATCCCCATGGATTAATATTTGAATGTTTGGAACAATTGAGGATTTTGTATTAAGTCTTCATTATGTTGTGACCAACTTTGGTTGGTGCGCATTGAGATTTGTTCATGAATTGGGCCAAAAATTTGTTTTCATTTATTCTTTTATTTTTGGCTGACAAAGGTGGTGATGTAATTCCATGAAGCGAATATATAAGAATGATTGTTTCTTCATTTTGATGTATGTGTGAAGTGTGTATGTGAAGTATATGTGCAAATAAAGATCAAATCATTCAATTGTAGAGCAGAGTATGAAGAAGTTTGCGCGAAGTGTGAAGAAGTGTGTTTGTGCCTAACTGGAACTGTCATCAAGCATTTGAAGAAGCTAATTTCTCAGTTCAATATCTTCAGATGGATTTAATCTTAAATTTATATGTAAGAGAGTGTGTCTTCTTTGAGAAATGAGCTTTAGGTAGTGTGCCTAAATACATGTGCATTTCTTATTCATTTTCATTATACTTTTAACAAGGTATAACTTGTGGATTAACCTCCACCATGGTTTTTCCCCTAATATGGTTTCCATGCAAAAATCTTGGTGTTATGTGTTTTGATTCATGCTTTCATTATTATTTATCAAATTTGACATTCAAGTTTAATAAGGTTAAATAAGTTTTAAATTATGTGACAACTGATTCACCCCTTCCTCTTAGTTGTCTATCCTTGTTTTTTCATCAATTTGTATCAAAGCAGGTTCCTCTGAATAGGTTTAATAGCTTGAGGTGATCCGATATGGTGTCATACAAGAAGGATAGTCCTAGATTTGATGGAACAAACTATTCTATGTGGAAGGCTCGAATGGAGTGTCATTTGAAGTGCATTGGTGAACCCTTCTATAATATTACAAAGAATAGATATTTTATTCCTCAGAATGGTCCTTCTACTCCTAATGATATCAAAGAAGCTCAAACAAATAATAGGTCTATAGAAGCATTGTTGAGTGCTTTGATAGATTCAAAGAAGACAAATGTAATGGGTCTGAAAACAACATATGAGATCTGAAAGAAGCTAGAAAAATTGTATGAAGGAGATGTACAAGTGAAAGTTGCTAAGCTACAAATTCTCAAAGGCAAGTGGGAAAACTTGAAAATGAGTGAAGATAAAAACATAATTTCTTTCATGTAAAAAGTAAATGAACTAGTGATGGTTATTAGATGTGTCGATGGAATCTTGGATGAAGAAGAGATTATAGCTAAAGTGCTCATATCATTGCCTACTTATTACATAATGAAAGCTCATGCTATTGAATAACTCAAGATAGTAACAAATGTGACAAGAGATATGCTAATTGGTAAGCTTGCTACCTTTGAATTGAGTGAATTTGGTGAATCTACCCCTAAGACAAAATCTGCATTTAAAGCTATTGTATTTATAGACATGGAAAATGTACAAATTTGGTTCAGCACACTTGTTTAGAAGGCCAAATCCTTATCTATCTTTTTGGTGTAAAAGGTCACGTCCTTTGAAGCCGCCCCACATTATACATGTAGTTTTATTGTAGAGATGAAAAGTATGCCATGGGATATTCATGGGTATTGATGCTTGGTTGACCCGAGAAGTGTGTGCACTATAAGGGGGAGCCTATGTGGTCAAGCATCTAGTAATCCGCACAAAATATGCATAGCTAGATTCATCCAAGTGGGAACCCAAAAAAATATTATCTCTTCATCCTAGGGTTGTGCATGTGCTTGGAAATGAAAAATACATTGCTTGGTCCTCAACATAATTGAAAAACAAAAATTCACAAAGAGCTCCAAATTTCAAACCCCTTGGAGGAAATAAATATCCTTGAAAAATTTAAGTACTCTTGCTTTTCCTAGGGATCATATAGTTAGAGATTTCTAAGTGCTTTGATTTTATCATCATTGTTAGAGTAATCGGGTATTTACTTTATTAATTAAACAATATTTGTTTAGTTACTTAAAGTTCCCATTAACCTCTTTTCACTTAAGCTAACATTAGGTGCATAATAATTAATTACTTTATTAATTATTATTGTGCAAGCCTAGGGTTTTCCTTTTTAGGGTTTTCATCTATATGTAGTTGAAAACTATATTTTGTATCATTATTCTTTTTACATTTTCAGGTGAATACATGGCTCCACATTCTTGAGCATTTCCTTTGTTGCTTCTCTTTGTTTCTCCTTGTAACAGGTTATTTGCTTGCAAAGATCTTTTGGGATTTCTGTGGTATTGTATCTTCTCAACTCCAACATGGTATCAGAGCTTCAGATTTGCATCTGCTTGTTCTTGTTTTGAAGATTTTTAGAGCTACAAGAGTTTGTTGCAAGCCATTTTTTATTGGAGCTGTCATCATTTTTGCTTCAAAAATGTAGTTTTCACTCATTTGCAGGAAAAACAATTTCTGCGTTTTGTAGCCAGCGTCGAAATCTGAACTGGGTATCTTTTGGATTTTGCATATCTTGCACAGATCTGGAGAAAATTACTGTTGAAAAAATGGTGCGCGTCATTTTTCTCTTGGCTGAAAGTAAACAAAAATCATTTTCTCATATTTTGCTTGTTGGATCAAAAAATGATTTCTGAGTTTTGTTTCTAGCATCAAAATATTTCTGGGTTTTTAATTTTGTCTACAAACAGTGAGTAGATTTTCCAGAAATCAAGTTAGAAATAAACATTTTTTGCTAGAAAAATCGTTTCTTGCAAGCTAAATTCAGTTTTTGAAAAATTCATAACTTTTGGCCACGGTGTCCGTTTTGCGCAAACAAATAGGCATTGGAAAGATGTTACAGTGCTCTTTCCAGATTTATAGTCTATTTTATCAGAATATTTACCAGGTATTTTTTATTCAGCTTTGTGTGTTTTTACACTTTGCTCAATTACTTGGTCATCTTGGCTCCTACATGGGGTTTGTTTGCATTGGATGGGTTATCTTGATATGTTTTATCATTGATGAGATCATTAGTCTCTAAATTTTTCATTTAAAGAGTTATCATGGGTTTCTCTACTCACCCTTCAGTTGTTCTTCTGGAACGGGGTAATTATGAGTCATGGGAAAAGGGTATACTTACACATTGTAGGTGGCTTAATATTTTTCCTTATTTGTATGATCTCATACCTGAACCAACAACTTTAGAGGGTAGACTAGCATGGGATATTATTAGAAATCACATTGCAGGAGTTATATTGTCTAGTGTTGATCATGACACTGTGTTGGTTATATCGGACATTGATTGTCCTCACCCACTTTGGACACGTCTTTGGGAGATCTATGGAAACCCTATTCTATCTCCATTCCCAGAGGATCCTACTTCAAATTGTCTCATACCCATTGCTTGAAGAGAGAATACACCATTTGATCATGATACTTTAGAGGAGCTTGAGTATTTAGACACCCTTACATATTTCGATGGATCAGAGGTTTGTCTCATAGTTCCTACTCTTCAGACAAAGACTTCATCAGCATCTCTTGTTGTTCTTGATTCAGTGCAGCAGGGAATCATACATCTTCCAGACATAGCTACTTTGGACTCTTATGTTGCAGACATATCTTTCTTGTTTGTTAAGTCCTATATTGCAGATTTGGAGGATTATTTTGAGGACATTCATCTCCTCTACCTTGACAGTCAAATTATCACTGTTCGCCCACCATTATCTGTGCATTCAGAGGTTGCATTTCAGTATTCTCCACACCAGATTGGATTTGACATTATTTGTTTCCATTCAGACAGTGAGACTCTTCAGCATCCTATCATGGCACACATCTTGAGATAGAGTGGTTCTTCCTTCTTCACAAGGTTTCTTCGATATAGGTCCATGGATTCATTTCTTCCCAAGTGGAGGAATATCATTTGCCACTTTAGGATCTCTTTTTGGATTCGACATCAGGCATCTACCATTATGACAGGAGTTTCTTCATTGTGGGGGGGCCTTCTTCTCTCTTTCTATATCTCCTATGGAGATCATTGTACATGTACTTATATGATAGAAGCTATCTATGGGGGGTATCATGTTATCCACCTCCTATCGTTCTTTCATTAGTGCATTGCATTCCTTCCTTGCATTCTATTTTGGGGAGGAGTTTTGTTCCCACTGGGTTTTCTCCTTTACCCCATTTCATTTAGTTTGCATTGATTTTGTACATGGGTACCTGATCTGGCCTTGTTGTCGGGACCCATTGCTTTTGCTTTCAGTAGCTTCTTCTAGGTTTTAGCTTCTCCCTATGTCTATCTTAAGGGGGGGTGTTAGAGTAATTGGGTATTTACTTTATTAATTAAACAATATTTGTTTAATTACTTAAAGTTCCCTTTTACCTCTTTTCACTTAAGCTAACATTAGGTGCATAATAATTAATTACTTTATTAATTATTATTGTGCAAGCCTAGGGTTTTCCTTTTTAGGGTTTTCATCTATATGTAGTTGAAAACTATATTTTGTATCATTATTCTTTTTACATTTTCAGGTGAATACATGGCTCCACATTCTTGAGCATTTCCTTTGTTGCTTCTCTTTGTTTCTCCTTGTAACAGGTTATTTGCTTGCAAAGATCTTTTGGGCTTCTGTGGTGTTGTATCTTCTCAACTCCAACAATCATTTGTTTTCACTAAGGTTAAACCTAGGAAAATTTTTCCCCAATTTCCCTGATTTCCACATAATGGACCTTGTGGGATGAAAATAAAGTCAGACATTAGACATGTAATTTGAAACATAATCAAGAATTTTCTTTTGGTAAAAAGGGATTCACTAAGGAAAGATAAAAAGACAAATTGGACCTCACATGTGTTGTTTCAAATGATTTCCCAAAAATTCAAAATCTCAAAACCAAGATTCAAAAGGATAAGTCTAAAAGCTCACGAACAACGTCTTGAAATTCTCCTTGAAGTAAGAGAAAGAATAGTGTACAATTTCTATAAGAAGGCTTCAAGGAATAACCCAACTTTGTATGCATTCTATTATCAATAGAATCCTGAGCTTTTTGAAAGGTTTTCTTTCCTCACATAGGAAGTATAGCATGTTCTTCAACACCGAGGTTTTGTAAAAGGAGTCATGTCTAGGTCAAGGTCTAAGACCAAATTCGTCATTTTTATCCATCTCTCCATCAATAAAATCGCATCCCATCAACAAAATTTTTGAGAACTTTAGAAAAATCATTCATGCTAAACTTAAAAGGATAAATCAGCATCACTCTATCTTGGCTTAACACACTTAGCCAAATAGTCAAATCTCTTGAACAAATTTTCCTCTAGGATAACGCAACTTCCTGAGGTTTACTAGTTCATGATCACCTTGGTTGGCTTAACACACTTAGCCAATCCATTCTCTTGTGAAATTTTTCCCTAGGATAACACAACTTCCTAGGGTTTACAACTTCACCACAATATTGTTTGACTTAATACACCTAGTCAAACTATCACAATCAATCCAAACCCTAAAGTTTAGCATAACCCCTAAAACTTTCTTCAAAATTTTCACTAATTCAGTTCATCCATTTATCTCATCTTCATAACCACCCCCTTTGATCCTTTTCCTTCCCTAGTTCTTTTGTTTTGGGCCTAAATATTAAGATCAAATGATCCCTATCTTTTAAGGTCCAAACAAGATCACAATACAAGAAGAAAATGGAAAACATCAACGAAATATCAACTTCCAGTGACATAGGTGAAGTAATCACTGAAGTAAACCTTGCAAGATTAAGAAATCCCCCAAGTAGCTCTTCTCTACCATCACAAAATTCTCAATAGGAAATCTATGAAGAGGACATCACAAACGAACACTTGGGAATGACACAATTAGAAATGGTAAAAATGGTTCAAAACCCAGAGAATCATAAAATTGTCAATGCCATGTTTAAATACATACACACGTTAACATAAGGAGGGGTCCCATTCCTTTCTAACCTTGACATAGGTACTAGTATGGATGGGCCATTTACAAACACATCCCCAATGTCAACTCTGAATATCACTCAAGAAATCCCTCAAACCATATTGACAATCACACCAACCTCACCAATTATAAACAAGGGAAGTGCAATGTTTCATGAGTTACAAAAGCATCACCTTGTAAACAAAAAAGAGGTAAGTGTTAGCACCACACCAGATAACTCTATCTTGGTGAATCCATCACACCCATACATCCCACTCACCTTTCATAATCCCTTGAATTCATCCTCATTTCATGCAATGCCAGCCTACATGTTAAACTTACAAACTTCTCTACCATAAGGAGCAGATAGTTTTTTCAAAACAGCGGGAATCACTAACCTGTTCTTCATCCAAAATAACTTACCACCTTTCCCTCCATTACCACTCACATCCACATCACCTCTTAGGTTTGGTCTTCCCCCCCTACCCACATCTAGTTTCTCAAATCTAGGTAATCCAAGCATCACATTGAATCCTCTATTTTTGCTAGCAACATCACAACAACAAGTGGAAACCATTCAAGACACCATAATCAATACATCAGTTGGTCCTTAAATCTCTCAAAACATACCTTCTCAAGGACCAAGCATCTCAACCACACCTCCATCAACCCAAATCTTGACCATCAACACAACCCTTTCACCCATCACAACAGTTGGCACCATTCCAAATCCACCACCAATCCCACCAAAGGCTACCATGATGAATTCATTCACCACCCTAATCCAAACCATTCAAAAATCCAATCAACAATGGGTACTCAAACAAAATCAACAAGCTACACAATAGGCTGCTTAGCAAGCACAAGGATAACTAGCTACCCAACAAGCACAATCTCAAGCCCAAGCCCAACAATAGGCGTAGGCACAATACCGAGAACAACTGCAAGTGGTCATTCAACAAGCATACCAACAAGCCCTGCAAGACTTTCAGGCACAACAACAAGCCAAACAACAAGCTTTGTTGACACAACAATAGCTCAATCAACAACAAGCTTTGTTCGCACAACTGCAGCTCAACCAACAACAAGCTTTGTTGGCACAATAGCAACTAGACCAGCAACATGCTTTATGGGAACAACAACAGATGGACTAACAACAAGCTCTATTGGAACAACAGCAGCAAGATCAACAACAAGCATTGTTGACACAAATTTAGGCATATCAGTAGGCATTAAATGCATAGTACAGCTTGCAGTGAACTCCCACCAATACCCCTCCCATTAATCAAATATCCCAAACACCTCAAAACACATTCATCCCACTGCCTGTTCCCCATAATGATGTTGCAACACAAATCAAACTACTCTCGCAGCAGGTGCTAGACCTCCAAGTGGGAAAAACAACCAGAACACTAGTCAACTTGTGCCCTTATCCATTTGACAAAAGTCTCACAATGGTACCGTTCCCAAAGGGATTTGAGATCCCCAAATTTGACAAATATAATGGAACGGGTAACCCTGAAAACCACGTCAAGGAATTTCAGGTGCACTGAATGGAGGTTGCATACGTTGACACATATCTAATGTGACTCTTCCCCTAAAGTTTGACTGGTCCAGCCATGGAATGGTTTCCTCGTCTACCCACAGGCATTAAAATATTTGAGGAAATTGTGGAAGCATTCCTTAAAAATTGCGCTTTCAACATGGGTGCAGATGTTAGTTTGAAAGAACTATCAACACTCAAACAAGGAAAAGGAGAGCTATTTGCATCCTTCTTGCAAAGATGGAAATCCAAGCCCAATCAGAGCAAGTGGACCATGCCAGAAGAATAACAAGTTTGCACGATCATATCTAATCTAGATGAAAACTTGGCATTCTACTTAAAAATACAATCCATCACATCATATGATCAATTTATCCCAAAGGTGCCCAACATTGAAAGAGCCCTTACAGTGCGAGGAGGCACATCAACATTTACTCCACCACAAGATAACCACCCATCTAAAAATTATAATGATAAACCTCAAACATGGTCGAGGAACAAAAACATCACAAACGACGGTGTGGTTGATGCTAAAGTGGTCATAAATATGCCCAAACCAAACATCCAAACTCATTACCAATCACAAAATCATAATCCCAATAATGTGCAAACTAATGCAATAGTAGCACAACAACAACCACTTCCCACCAACCAAATCAGTAACTTGAGCAATCAAGGAGGACCACCTCCCCAAGGAAAATATCCCCCAAGTGGAACTTCACGGCTCTTGGTGAATCCATTGAGTCCATAATGAAGAAGTTGGTCAAGGAAAACCTAATCAAAGTCTCCAACTTCAAGCAATACGTGGAACCCATGACCAAACCACCATGGTATAATGAAAACCTCCTTTGTGAATTTCACAAGATCAAGGGACATACCACCACAAATTGCATGAGGTTGAAGAATATCATCCAAGACCTCATTGAGGACAAGATCATCAATTTCGAGCAACCAGCCAGTAATCAAGATCTAAAAATATACAAAAAATCTGATGCCAAACCACAATCAAGGAAATAGTCAGGGGAACAACAAAGGCAAACAAAAATATGCTAGCGCTAAACTAGTATATGAGGAAATAGTTGAATGTGTTGATGAAATGGTCACAGTCATTAATGTTAAGGGCACCAACACTGACTGTGGAGTCACCACACATGGAAAAAAGGTCACCATTGTAGGGGCACCATCTAAGACCCCTAATTCAAACACAAAATTCATCCCCTATGACTATAATGTCATCGACCAGCTGAAGAGAACCCCCACATAGATCTCCATTATGGAAGTATTAAAAATTTCCACTACCCATAGGAAAATTCTTGACGAAGCATTAGCAGCATCCACTATCTCTACCACCCTTGCCACAAATCAATTTTAGGCTATGGTTGGTAATATCATTACCCTGAACCTCCTTACTTTCTCCAATCAAGACTTCCCCCCATAGTCATCTCATAACTATGCACTTCACCTTCAAGTGCTGGTCCATAAAAAGAAAGTTAAAAGAGTCTTGGTGGATGGAGGTGCAGACCTTAATATTTTCTCTCTCAAACTATTAAAGAACTTGGGATTCATCAAGGATTCCATTAACAAGAACAAGTGCATCACAATAAGGGCATACGATGATCAACAAAGAGTGTCTCAGGGCACTATTTAAATCCCCATCCAAGTGGGACCAGCAACCATGGAGACTACCTATCAGTTCCTTGACCTCGACTTACCATATAAAATCCTCCTTGGACATCCATGGATCCACAAAATGAAAGAAGTGGCCTCAACATACCATCAAATTAATAAAATTCTTGTACCAGAATGAGGAGGTCACTATACACAGGGATCCTGAACCATTGGCCTACTGCAAACACTTGGAAGCTAGGTTTTATAAGATCCCCCAAGTGCCAAAAAATGATGAAGGCCCATCCACTTCATACATCGAATAAGGGTTACAAATAATGCTTGGTATGGACTACAATAGAAAGAAAAGCCTTGGAAGGAACAGTGATGGGCGGCTAGAGACCATCATTGCAAAACAAAGAATGCAGAACCTTGGCCTCAGATGTACTCCCCTGAGTATAACCATATGTGGCAGAGGTACTCCTAGTAGGGCAGTTGGGTCCTCCCCTCAAATATCAGCAACCACCCTCAGACCACCCGTATGCACAGGTATCCCACTTGACAACTTCACTTTTGATGTAACTGATGTTTGCACTAGTAGTGACAATGATGATACCATAGTAGGCCTTCCCATGCTCTTTGAGGATTCCACCCTACTAATGATTATTGCCTCACCTGCTGAGTCAAACCAATCAACCCATAAAATCACCTTAGTATACCCTCAACTCATCGATCATGACCAATCAGGACCTCCAATTCTCGACTCATTCAAAAATGATGAGGCTCTTTCAGAATTCATGGGACTAAGGGATACAGTTCCATGTGGGGATCACAAGGTTGGTTTTGAAATCACTTTAGACACCCAGGCATATTACGGGGAGACGATTGAGTTCTTCAGTTGCAAAAGAAAAATAACAAGAATAAGCTCAGGGTTATTGAGTGAAAACAACACTGTGGCACTCTCTAACCAAAGAATAGTAAAAATAAAGGATGAATCCAATGTTGAAAACCTCTCTGAGGCATCAGAGGATGAAGGATTTAATCTCCCCCTATTGTACTACATCAATAAAAATCAACAGTCCTGGCAGAGCAGTGTAATCCTGTTAACTTGGGAACAGAGACGGCACCACAAATCACTTTCTATGTTGAGTCTCTCCTAACAGAGGAACAAGAACTGCTAGTAGCATTTTTGAAAGAAAGGAAGGTAATATTTGCATGGACCTATGTTGACATGCTAGGTCTAGATCCGGAAGTGGTGTTTCATCATTTGGCTATTTACCCTAGAGCGAAGCCGGTTAGACAAAAGTTAAGAAAAACGCATCCCCAGATAGACTTTCTAGTCAAGGTAGAATTACTAAAGCTCTTGGATGTTGGCTTAATACACCCGGTTGACTATCTAGAATGGGTATCCAACCTTGTACCAGTCTCAAAACCAAATGGGGGCATCCATATCTACACAGATTTTAGAGACCTCAACAAAGCATGTCCTAAGGATGATTTTCCACTACCTAACATTGATATGATAGTGGACATGATGGTCAGACATGAGATGATATCCCTAATGGATGGATTCTCAGGGTACAACCAAATAATGATTGCAAAAGAAGACTAACATAAGACAACATTTACATGTCCTTAGAGCACCTACTGTTGGAATGTGATGCCATTTGGGCTAAAGAATGCAGGGGCTACATATCAGAGAGCCATGACACAAATCTTCCATGACATGATACATGAGACTGTTGAAGATTACATGGATGACATACTAGCTAAATCCAAGAAGAGTCAAAACCACATAGCAACCCTAAGCGACATTTTTGATAGACAGGAAAAATACAAGGTCAGGCTCAACCCAAAGAAATGTGTCTTTGGGGTAAAATTAGGAAAATTGTTGGAATACATAGTATCAATCAAGGGAATAGAGGTGGATCCCACAAAGGTAAAAGCAATCCTCAATATGGAAGCACCAAGAACACTGAAACAACTCAGAGGATTACAAGGTAAACTCCAGTCCATCTGAAGGTTCATAGCGCAACTCGAAGACAAATAGATTCCATATTCACATCTAATCCACAAGGGAGTAGCATTCAATTGGGATGACAAGTGTGAACAGGCATTCAAAAAAATAAAATAATATCTACTAACACCACCTGTGTTAATGCCACCCATTGTAGGAAAACCACTGATCCTACATATCTCAGCAACAACAGTAGCCCTGGGTGCTCTTTTGGATCAACACGACGAGAATGGAATAGAAAGGGCTATCTATTACATTAGCAGAACAATGGTTGGCCATGACTTAAGCTACACATTCATTAAGAAAGCTTTCCTAGCAGTAGTGTTTGCTTCACAAAAATTCTGACACTACATGCTAGCACATAAAATCAAGCTCATCGCAAAGATATATCCACTAAAGTATCTACTGTCAAAGGCTATGCTCACTGGAAGGATGGCTAAGGGGTAATGATATTTTCAGAGTACAAAATTGAATATGTGGAGTGAAAGTAAATTAAAGGACAATTCATTGTGGACCAACTAGAAGAAGCTCCCATCTACCTAGACAATCCACTCATATCAAATTTTCCATATGAGTCCATCTTTAATCTCAGCATAGCAGATCATTGGAAACTATACTTAGATGGTTCCCATACACAACATGGATTAGGATCCGGTGTGTTCTTCATCACCCCCTAGGGGGATTGTATACCAAGATCTTACAAGTTGGCATTCCCCTGTACCAACAACATTGCAAAGTACAAGGCTTTAACCATAGGTCTCAAGATTGCAACACAGTGGTCAATCATGGCATTAAAGGTCTATGGAGATTCACAGCTTATCATCAACCAAGTCAATAGTAAATACCAAACTAAGGATGATAAGCTCACACCATAAAAGAAGGTAGTAGAAATCCTCAAGGAATCATTTATTGATATCACCTTTGAGCAGATACCGAGGGCTAACAACAAAGTAGTTGATGCCATGGCAATGATTGGATCCTTTCTAGATATCCCTCGCAATGTCTTGAAACACGAATTCCTAGTAGAGCAGCTTCTCGTACCCACTTTCGAGGTACCGAAGTCATAATATGCATGTGAACTCATTGGTCCTAGTGATCTTTGGTACCATGACATCTACACCTACCTGATATTAGGAATCCTCCCAGCTGACATTACCCAGAACCTCAAACGAACCTTTGTCAAAAGGTCCTTACGAGTTTTCATCCTAGGAGAAACCCTCTTTTGTAGGAGCATTGATGGAACCCTATTACGTTGCTTAAAACCTGAGGAAGCCCTGACTACTTTGACTAAGGTACACAATGGTACTTGTGGTTCACACTTGAGTGGTATGACCTTGGCCAAGAAGTTGCTAAGAACCAGGTACCACTGGCTGACAATGGAGAGAGAACCATATGACTTTGTCATAAAGTGTTTACAATGCCAGTAGCATGGAGACCTTATTCATGCACCAGACCAAGAATTACATCCTACTATTACACCATCGCCCTTTTCACAATGGGGGCTTGATCTCATAGGTAAATCTCTCCCACCTCATCCAATGGCCACAAGTTCATTATCATGGCCACCGAATATTTCACAAAGTAGGTCGAAGCAATTCCCATGACCTACATCACTAGAAAACAAATATCCAAGTTCATCCTGAACTACCTCATTTTTCAATATGCTGTCCCCCAATCCATTATCTCTGATAACGGGAAACCTTTCAAGAATCAGGATGTCCATCACTTGTGCGAAAAATTCAAAATCCAACATCACTTTTCCACCCCATATTACCCACAAGGCAATGGCTAAGCAGAAGCTACCAACAAAACCATTCTGAAAATCCTTAAGAAAAAATTCAATCACTCTGGTTTTGACTGGCATCTGCAACTAAATCCTACCTTAAGAGACTACCACACTAGCATCTGCATGCCAATAGGTGCCACCCCATTTTCCCTGGTCTACGGATCATAAGCCATCCTCCCAATTGATATCGAGCTCTTGTCACTAAGAATATCATTGCAAAACCTCATCACAGATTTGAATACAGGGTCACAAGACTAAATGAGCTGGAGTTACTAGATGAATAATGCATCAATGCCCTTAACCATCTATAGGTCTATCAAAATAGCCTTAAATGAAGCTACAACAAGAAGATCAGGCAATGAACCTTCCAAGTCGATGAACTTGTAATGAAAAAGAATCAAAATAATGTGTGAATCCAGAGAGCAAAGGAAAATTTGAGCCCAACTGGCTGGGACCTTTGGTCATCATAGCCACCTATAAATCAAGAGCATATCAATTAGCAACACTAGAAGGAGATCCTCTACAAGAGCCTCTAAACAGCTGCCATCTCAAAAAGTTTTATGCCTAAGAACTTGCAAGGTATAAAACCAAAAATACAAAAACAATAAAAAAAAGTCTTAAAAAAATGGTCACCTTGATGAAAACCTAGCAAACAGGCATCTTGGCGACAACAAAAAAATACAAAATACAAAAATCCTAAAAAATCGGAAAAAGGATTGAAAACAGTAAAGAAAAAAAATCGTTCTCAAGTGAGAACCACTTCAGTGGCACTTTGGACAAGTACCTTGGTGAAAACCTGGCAAATAGGCGCTAAGTGTAAATAAAGTACTCCCCATCCACCAAGATCTACATGACACACTCATCCATTCCATCACATTCCATTTATCCTTCCACCCATCCATTCGGATCCATACCATAGCCTGAGCTGGTACCCATATCATATTCCACCATAGTACTACTACTTGGCATATTCCTAAGGTCAGTTTGTCCTATCTTTATTGAAGTAGTCTATTGCTTAAAGTTGGGGGGAATGTCTTTGAAACTAGAACTGGGTCAGATTTTTGTATATTTTTGTGCTCTTCCCAAGACATCAGAAAATCAAAACATTCGGAAATTCATCAAAAAATCCAAAAACATATCGAAATCTCAAAAAATCTTCAAAAAAAAAAAATTCATCACCCAAGTCTTGACAGTCTTCCACCTAGTGTGAACTATGTCATCTTTGAGCTTGAATGTAGGAAAGGCTTATCTTTGATCATCCCCCAAGACATTTTAGGTCAATCTTTAGGCATCCGTCCTAATAAAATGACAATCCATTTGTCCACCTATCTCATCATTGAGTCAATTTTGTTGTCAGTTGAACTACATGGTCTCTACGTGTATAATGTAGGCAAGGCTAATCTATGGATCAACTCCTGATACCCCTAAGATAGGTCTTTAAGATAGTCTCTTCATTGTAAAATCTCAAAAATACCAAAAAAAATTGTAAAACATCTCAAAATACTAAAAAACAACTTCAAAATATCTAACAAACCCAAAATGGTGCATCCATCTCATCTCACTTTCACCCGTGAATTTCATTATTCCAAATAAAATCAATTTTCATCATCACCCTTTGGTGAGTCAGTCAAAAGCAAGTCTAGCAGGTTTAAAAGTGAACACCCAAATCATCAGATTCTCGAAAGTCTAATTTAGTAAACAAGCAAGTGAATCAACTAGGAATATCAATAGCTTATCATCTAATCAGTCCCATCAAAACCCTAATAACAACATGTCCTAGGATGAAACTTTCCCATGATGGACATAAGCATCAGGTACCTCATAGTAGTTTAGTATTGGCTAGCGGTATGAAGAACATTAGCTTGTTTGGTTTGCTCTATTTGGTCTTTTTATTGGCTTATCTTATTTTGTGCTCATTCCAAGGACCTCTCGATGATGCCTAAACAAAAACAGGTTTAGAGAGAAAAGAATGGGGCAAGGATCATTGTCTCTTTCATCTAATATGCTTATGGGATACACTTGTAAAATAACTTAGGCATATGTGCTTTTTTTGGTTTGTGGAGAGGATGTTTTAGATATCTCGCTGACTTTCCTATGTTTTGGCCCAAGATGTTTAGAATGTTTGAACTACATCCTAAATGAAGTATGCATGCTAAGTGTGAACAAGAATACTGATATCTAATTGTCAAGTCAAAGTCCATCACATTGGGTACAATGCCATCCTAGTTCTTTATACCTTGATGCATCGTACCTATGTGTGTTATCAAACATAACGTAATTGACGCTTTGAAAATCCTTACTCCTGGTAATACAAAATCACCATCATCCTAACTAACACACTGATTCTAAGTTATTCTATCTTATTTCCATGCCAACATGGTATCATAACAGTAATCAGAACATCACCAATGCATACACTCTGCATCCACTAGATCATTAGCATAAAAAATATATTGCATCATATCATTATCTTAAGTTATGAGGAATAATATTAAAATTTTATTCTAAGCATCTTAAGAAAGTATTAAATCATACATAATCATTAGCATCCATTACCATTTGCATCCATTGCACCATCATTACCATACATTAAATTCATAGGATCATTATTAAAATGCATGAAAAAGATATAAAAAGAAGTGCATCCATTAGAAACATACATCATATCACATTATCATAATAAATAGGAACATCTCATAGCATCACATAAAAATTAGAATGCATATCATACATTTTCAAAACATCTCATAAAAAGGTGAATCATCTCATATATATCATCAAATAATACATTGTTATGATACAAATCGATCAAATGCACATCAAAATACATGGTACAATAGGGGAAATCATGCAGCCCGTGAATCAAAGCTGGAAAAAATTGTCTATGATCAAGGGCTAGCCCTACTGGCTGTGCCCCTCACCCTCTCCCACCTTCTTGTCACCATGATCCTCTTGTGGTCGCATCCCTGTCTACTAGGAGAAGTATGGCACTCTGCTTGCTGGTGGCATTGCTTGTCTGTAGTGCTACCAATAATACTCAGCCTCCCTAAAAACCTCTATGCATGCCTGTAGATCAACTGACCAGACCCAAGATGTGGAAGTTGTGCTCTCTAACTATTACCACTAACCAATCTCCTAATCCCTCTCGGATCATGCCTAGTCTCTCTCAGTTGTAATTATTGCAACCTGCTACATAGCCTCATCTCTCACTCTCATTAGCACCTGGATCTGACCCTACAATTGTTGGATCAGTGTGTCTTTGTGATCTAGTTGTGCGGCTGGCTGCACTAATGGCCACTGTTGAGGGACTACTTTTGGCTGACCATCTTGGTCCCCTACTCGGGGAGGCAACTACTGTGTTGGATCCCTGGGAGGTGTCTGATGAGGAGGTGGTCCACCTCCTCCTTTGCCTTATCATTTTCCTCTACCAGTTGTCCTACCTCTGGGTCTACGCTGTGGAATCATTGTACTAGGAACTGTTAGTCTAAGGGGAGCCCTGAACCAAGCTCTATATGCTAGATTAACCCCTACATCTGTCGGCCCCTAATCATATG
Source organism: Sequoiadendron giganteum (assembly GCA_007115665.2). NCBI lineage: Eukaryota > Viridiplantae > Streptophyta > Pinopsida > Cupressales > Cupressaceae > Sequoiadendron > Sequoiadendron giganteum. Next base: position 306,519,553 of record CM021110.1, read on the forward strand.
GCCATAGTTGGGCCACTAACTACCTAAAAGAACATATTTCCTTTGTTGACGCAATAGGTTGGCCCCATGCTATCTCTCTAGTCGTACGGGTGAAGATCGCCACATACTAGTCATCACGCCTATCTTGTACCTCTCCAAACTACTGGGCTACCCTATCTAGAAGATATCTCTCGACCATGGTGTGCTCTCGGTCCTACATCCACCTGTCCCGTATACCATAGAATAACTATTGAACATCATCGTACCCTAGGCCAATGCCCATCTAGGGTCTCCAGAAAAACTCTCTCATCTCATCGAGAACTCATCACCAATGTACAAGACCACTTGCACCAGTGTGGGTGAAGTGAATCTTTGTCTCGTCGTACCGCCAAACAATAGGATCATCTATCTCAAAGATAACTGGTGTGACATCTGGGTGAAGCACTAGGATCCCCTCCCATGCCCAAATGTGTAATAGGGTAACTCTAGCCCTGATGGACCTACTATCTAGGTATACAAACTCATGAAGATCCTTGTATAGGGATGCCAGTAATACTGGTCCCTAAGCAAAACACTCCCTATAGTGAACCATTTTCTCCCATGCTAGTCCCTAGCCAAGACTAAAATATCGACCCCACTGATCAGGTGCCACAGGGCTAGAGATGATAGCAGTAATAATCAATCCATAAATGTGTACATGGCCAAAATATCTCTCTAAATCAATCTTCCCATCTGAGAATGAAATATCATCAAGCTCCATAACACCATAGCAAGCATCCCTACCAGTATTTGGATCATAGATGACTCTAGCCCCGTGGATAGGTAATTGGAGGGTGTGCCAAACATCCTCAAGGGTAATAGTAGCCTTTCCAGTAGGGAGGTGGAAAGATGAAGTCTCACTATGCCACTACTCGGCCAAGGTTGTCATCATGCCTAAGTGCACCCAAACAGGATGGACCTATGCAATATACCAAAGACCAAGAGCACCAAGCTACTCCTAGAACAACTCATGCATATCCTGTAGTCTATGGAGCACCGACCATCTGTGCTCCCACGAGTGAAGTACATCAAGCTCCTCCTGCACAAGGGAAACCACCGCATCAAGAAAAGGAAAAAATCTGCATTTTGCGCTAAGGTTTCACATCCAAAATAGCAAATGCGGTGCTATTTACTGGTGTGGCACAGTTTGGAAAGTTGTAAACTGCACCACCATGGCTGAGTTTGCAATTTTATTAGTTCCAAAGTGACTTGAGCAGTAATGTTTGCGTATGCGGTCATCTTTTTGATGAAACCCCAAATCCCTAAGTGAGTCACGCGATTTAATGTTAACATGCGACGGAGTTTGACATGGAAAATGTACAAATTCGGTTCGACACACTTGATCCTGATTACTAACAACATCTCTTCTTATATCATACTCTCAGTTTCTCAATCATATTCGGTCACTTAATTTAATAAATCATTATTTATTTAATTAAGTCTTTCTCCTCCAGTGATTAAATTAATTAATTTAATTTAATTAACCTTATGTCTCTATTTAACTAAATAAATCATTTTATTTGATTAAAGTCTCTAAATTCATCTTATTAAATTAAATAAATTAAACCTTATTTTATTTAATCTAACATCTTCTCACTTAGTTAAATAAATCAAAATCATTTATTTAATCAATCATTTCCTCTCAATTTTGATATAAATCAATTCATCAATTTATGTCAAAATTGTCAAATCATCTAATCTCTTATTAAATTAATCAAAATATTGATTAAGTTAATCTCTGTCACTAAAATCCTCTAGAGAATGCAACTTTCACATGAAAATAGATTTAATTCAGTTATTAAATCTCTATTTTCCCTCACATGGCATCGAAAGGGAATATTCCCTCAATTTGAATTTAAAAAGTCCAAGTGGGCTTGGTCCTTCCAACAAGGCATTTAAGACCTCTTACATGTCCTTTTCATTGATCCAAATGACATTAACTTCATTTTCCTTCCCTCTCAAATAAAGTCATTTCACAAATTTCAAATTCAAACTAATTGCATTTATTGGCACTTTGGCCAAAATGTGCACAACCATCAACCATTCACATAGTGACAAGTGGCATTCAACCATTGGGTGAAATTTAGTCCCACATTTCCCAAATATTGCCTTCTTTTCTAAATTCAAATCTATAAATTGTAGGCTTCTCTCCTCATTATTTATCCACAATTCCATGCAAAGTTACTCTCTTAACATTAAGAGCCAATTTTATGCACATCACTCCATACTTCATCATTTTCATAGTTAGGTTATGTTCAAATCTCATCATGAAGATTTGATCAATCTACAACCATCCACATTGCAACTTAGGAGTTGGGAAAGGGCCAATTTCAACATTCAATTGGCACCAATTCCCCCATGGGATCACTAGTTTGCTCACTTAATTAGGATTTATTTTCATTTATTTAGTTGTTCTTCATTTTCCTAGTTTAAGTTATTAGCAAATGGATTTCATGGGGAATCCTTCATTCGTGTTTGCATTTGATCTAACATCCTAATTTGTTTGTTGTTCTTGTGCAATTGTAGGTTTAGGGGTTCACAATATCTAAAAGAAACCAACAGAGATATGATCTAAGAGAAAGTTCCAGAAAGACATTCAAGTATGAAGATGAGATCAAATAGATTGAAGATGAAGAAAGAGAGTTAGAAGAGTTGGAAGCATTGATTGTGAAAAGATAACACAGAGGACAAGGTAAGTATAAAGTAAAGTTACCAATTAATTTTTTCTCTTGTAATAAGATAGGTCATTTGCATCAAGGTGTCCTGAAAGAGTTCCTAGGTTCAAACCTGACAAGCCTAGATTTCAAAAGAAATGTTATTATGTTGAAGAAGTTTTTACTAATAATGAATCTAATAAAGAAAATGGAAATGAAGATGGATAGGTATTCATCGCTATCAAGGAAAATGGTCTGGTGTCCACTAAATCTGCTAATGATAAGAATGTTGAGAAAGCTCTTGTAGCCAGAATTGAAGAAAAGAATGAGTGGATGATTGAAAACGGATGCTCACATCATATGACTAGTGACAAAAGCAAGTTTCTAAGCTTGGAGAAATATGACGGTGTTGTAAGATTTGGAGACAACAATGCTGGTGTGATTTGTGCCAGAGGCACTATTTCTCTTGGTGGTAAATATAATACTGATGTTTTCCTTTATGTAGAAGGATTGAAGAATAGTTTGTTGAGTGTTGGATAGATGGTTGACAAGGGATACAATCTTCATTTCAAATATGGAGAATGCAGGATACTGGTAAGTTTTGGAAATATAATTGCTTCAGGTACAAAGACAAGAGGTAACATTTTTCACCTGAGTGCTACTAGTGAAAGTTGTTTAATTTCTACAGTTGATGTAAGTTGGTTATGGCATAGGAGGCTGTGTCATGTGAATTTTGATAACATTGTCAGATTAAGATCCACTCAATCAATTATAGATCTTCCTAAGCTAGTGAAGCCTACTAACACCATATGCAAGGAATGTCAGACGGGAAAGTAGACTAGAGTTTATTTTCAGAGAAAACATCATCATTCTAATGGAGTACTAGAGCTAGTGCATACTGATCTATGTGGTCCCTCTAGAATCAGAATTATACAAGGACAAAGGTACTTTATGTTGCTTATTAATGATTACTCTAGGATGATATGGGTTGCTTTCTTGAGAGAAAAACATGAAGCATTAGAAAAGTTCAAAATTTTCAAAGCTATGGCTGAGAACAAGATAGGTTTGAAGATTAAATACTTAAGGTCAGACAAAGGTGGTGAGTTCACTTCCCAAGAGTTCAATTCTTTTCGTGAAGAGCATGGAATCAAGAGATAGTTATCTGCTCCCTGGACTCCTCAACAAAACAAATTTATTGAGATAATAATAGAACAATTCTAGATGTCACTAGAACTATGATGTTGGAAGGTAATGTTCCTTATATCTATTGGAGAGAAACTGTAAGCACTGTTGTATATACTATTAATCGAGTAAATGTCAATGGTAACGCTAGTAAGACTCCTTTTGAGTTGTGGTTTGGTTATAAACCTACTGTTAAATATTTCAAAATATTTGGAAGTAGATGTTATATGAAGAGAGATGAGGATACATGCAAGTTTGATGCAAGGAGTGATGAAGGAATATTTATGGGTTACTCTACTAAGAACAAGGCCTACTGGTGCTATAATAGAAAATTAAGGAAAATGGTTGAAAGTGAAAATGTCAGAGTTGATGAGGAAACTACTAGATCATCTCGATACTATAGATATGATTTAGATGACCAACATGATAGTATTGATAATGGAAAGAATGAGACACATAATCAAGTTCAAATTGTTCTGGTGAATCAAGAGAGTCTAGAAGGAGAAGCTAGTGGAAGTGCAGAAGATTATCATCTGGTTTGCAAGAATGAGCCCAAGAATGTCAATGAAGCATGTAAAGATGAAAATTGGATGGAAGCAATGAAGGAAGAATTGATGCAGATAGAGAAAAATGATACATGGATTCTTGTTCCCAGACCTTAGGATAAAAATGTGATTGGAACCAAATGGGTCTTTTGGAATAAGCTAAATAAACAAGGTGAAGTAGTCAGGAATAAAGAAAGACTAGTATGTAAAGGGTATTCACAGATGGAAGGTATTGCTTTTGAGTAAATCTTTTCCCATGTTTCTACAATGGAATTTGTAAGATTATTTCTTGCTTATACTACTTTTAAGAAATAAAAAGTTTATCAAATGTTTTTAAAATCAACATTTCTAAATGGTGAGCTAGAAGAAGTATATGTTGAGCAACCAGATGGATTTAAATTGAGTGATAAAGGAGATATGTTTTGTTAATTGAAGAAAGCACTGTATGGGCTCAAGTAAGCCCCTAGAGCCTGGTATGCTAGATTGGATAAATACTTGTTGAAGCTTGGATTCAACAAAGGTATTGCTGACAGTAATCTATATTTTAAGATGGATCGAGATAAAGAGTTGATTATTGAAGTCTTTATTGATGAAATCATTTTTGAAGGTGATGATGACTTATGTAAAAAGTTTACTAATGAAATGAAAAGTGAGTTTGAGATGTCAATGATTTGAGAGCTGAAATTCTTTTTGGGATTGAAAATTACTCAATTAGACAATAGAATCTTTATATCTCAGTCCAAATATGTAAGAGAGATATTGAGAAATTTTGGCATGGAAAACTCAGAGCTAATTGGTACACACATGGTAACCGAATGCAAATAAACATAGAATGATGATTCTCCTAAGGAAAATCAAACAAGATACAGGTCAATGATCGGTATATTACTCTATTTGAATCAGACCAAATCAAACATCATGAATGTTCTATGTATGGTTGCTAGATATCAAGTTGATCCAAAGGAATCTCATGTGACTATTATAAAGAGAATTTTTAGATACTTGAAAGGGATAGTTGATTTTGGTCTTTGGTATCCTAAAGATAATGATCTTACCTTGATAGCCTTTATTGATGCAGATTGGGGAAGAGATGTGGTTGATAGGAAAATTACTAGTGGTGGTGCCTTCTTCTTGGGGAAGAAGTTGGTGTCTTGGTTAATTAATATAGACATGGAAAATTGACCGACACACTTGATCCTGATTACTAACATTGTTTCATCCTAAATCATACTCTCGGCTTATCATCACTCTTCATCCATTAATCAAATAAATTATTATTCATCTGATTAAGTCATTATCCCCTATTGATTAAATTAATCAATTTAATTTAATTAATCCTCTATCTCTGTTCATTTAAATAATTCATTTTATTTAAATCAAATCTCTAAAGTCCTCCATTTAAATTAAATAAATTAATCTTTAATACTAACATCATCCCCTTTATCTAAATAAAATCAAAATATTTATCTAACTATGTCTAAACCATTTTCCATCTCCTTTTGATTTATTTTAATCAATAAATCTAAATCAAATAGGTCAAATAATCTAAAGCCTCATTAAATTAATCCAATCCTAATTAATTTAATCTAGACTCATGTCACATCCTCTAGCTTTTCCCAGTTGCACAATAAATCAACTACTTTGATTTATTAAAATCCCTATTTTCCCTCACATAGCATAAAAAGGGAATATTCCCTCAAATTTGAATTCAAATTCAAGTGGACTTAGTCCTTCCAACAAGGAATTTATTTCACCTTACATGTCCTTTTTCCTTGAGCCAAGTGGCCATAACTCAATTTTATTCCCTCTCCAACAAGTTATTTCACTAATTTGAAATTCCACCTAATGTCATTTATTGGCACTTTGATCAAAATTTGGATAACCTTCCTCCATTCACATCTTGACAAGTGGCACTTGGCCATTGGATGTTTAATGATCCCACATTGCTCAAATATTTCTCTTTCTTCCAATTAGAAATCTATAAATGAGAGACTCTTTCTCTCATTCAGGATCCACAACTTAGAGAAAAGTTACTCTCTTCACATTGAGAGCTAATTTTATCCATTTCATATCAAGTGTTCATCATTTTCATGATTTCATAGCAAATTTATGCCAAAATTTCATCAAGGAGCTTCAATAATCTACACATCTTCATCAAGCTTACAAAGGATTTGGTAAAGGGCCAATTTCTACACATAATTGGCACCAATTCTCTAATGGGATCAAGTGTTTGCATTGCTTAATTAGGATTTCATTTATCTTTTATGTTTGTTCTTCGTTTTTCCTATTATTGAGCATTGTAAATGGATTTCATGGGGAATCCTTGTTCTTACTTGCATATTGATCTAATATTGTGCTTGTTTTCCATGTTTGTGTAGGTATAGGATTGGGGTTCACATTTTGGCACTAGAAGGAGGGCTGATTTGGACAAATTCATCACGTTTTTCCAAAAATCCATGGTTTTTTGACATTTTTTGTGCCTACAAGAAATTGCACCACTCACAATCCAAGGGTGCCATATTGCACCGCTATCAGTCAAGTGGCACTATATTGCACCACTCCAAACTCCATCATTGGAGTCTTCCTGCCCACAAAATTCAAATTTTCAAACTACGTCCCAAGTTTCTAAACTCCAAACTATGTCATTGGCCTAAATAGCACCGCTATTGCGCTCTTTGTCCTACTATAGAGCACTGCTCTCAGTCGTCAGTGGTTCTATATTGTGCCATTGGAGTTTCTAAACTCTGCCATATTTGCTAACTGCATCGCTAGGTGACAGTTAAAAGTTCAAATTTAATTTTTTTGACATGTGCCTTTTTCTTTTCAATTTTTTGAGCTATTAACATGTTTACTATCTCTGTATCTTCTGGTTTTACTCATTTTGCAAGTTAGGGCAAGGAGGAAATAAAAATGGAAGGTTACATTATAACATCATTATCATCTTATACCAAATGTCTTTAAACACTTTAGTGTTGTTTAAACACTTTTAGAGAATTCTCAATCTCTCTTAAGAAATTTGTTATCTTTCATGCTTCAGGGAACACTAAATTTCTTTTTGGGCCTTAAAAAGAAAAATACAAATTTTCTTTCAATTTTTGTAAAAAAAGGGCTTAAAAAGAACTTTAGAACAACTTACTAGATTTGGTTTAAGGTTTAACAATTGAACAAGGTAAATTCCACATTTTATTTGGTGCTATAAAAAGAATTCACTTTTGCTTTGTGGAATTAAAATGAACAAATGTTATTTTTGTTTTGTAATTGCTTACTCAAAGTAATACCATCAAAATGATGTTTGCGCTTCTCTCACACCTCATGACGATCTTGAGAATCAAAAGGCCTTTTGGTGATCTTAATTTGAGTAAGGTAATTACCTCCACATTTCATTTTGGGGATTAAAATTCAACAAAAAATCTTGTGAGTGTGAGCATGGTATATTGCGAGTGTTCTCCCTTTGTTTTCAACAAATTTCAATTGAACTATGGGATATTCTTGCTCACTTTTGTTTATCTTAGCGGACTTGCCTTGTGGAAAAAATTAATCACCCAAGGGAATAACCCAACTAGGAACATGCTAAAACCTAGCAACTTCCACTCGAGATATAAGTGTGGATATTAGAACAAAGGCCAATATCATGAGGATTATTCCAATGAGAAGGGCAACAATGGTCTCTCATCATACTAGATAGTACCCGACGAATGGAATGCCCACATTAAAACCCTTGTTTAGCAAAGGCCAACATCCTTAACTATTTGTTGTTACAAAAGGTCATGTCCTTTGAAGTCGCCCCACGTATACATGCGGTTCTATTGTAGAGATGAAAAGTATCCCTTGGGAGATTCATGGGTATTGATGCTTGAGTGACCTGAGAAGTAAGTGCATTGTAAGGGGGAGCCTGTTAGGATGCATAAAGTAAAATGAAAAGGTAAGGAAAGAATCCAAGAGAGTATGCAATGGAAGAGATTTACCAAAACACTAAGAGAGAAAGAGAGAGATTTTCTTTCAATAGATCAAACACAAGTTCACCAAAATTCTTCAAGAACCAAGGCAAGAACACAAGGATTTGAAAGGGGAAAAGCAAGAAAAAACCCCTCGTGAATAATAATAATATGGCACAAAGCCTAAAGAATGAGAGCAATAAGCTCAATACAATAATGAGAGCAAGAAGAGAATGTGAGAAGAAATGAGAGAATGGAGAAGATTATTTTTCAAGTGTGTGAGAGGCATCTCTTAAGTAGAGATGAGTGGAGGAGTTTGCATGCAACTCCCATCTCCTATGAATGCCACATTCCTATTGTGTGTGTGACAAATGTGTGATTCCTCTTAAGGGGGAATATCTATTTTCCTTATTAAAGGAATTACAATAAATGACAATGTCCTCCTATTTGGACTAGAGGACAAATACAATATAGGATACCTTGGTTTATCCTTTTAAATACATATTTTCACCAAGGAAAGATTAATTTCTAACACCCCCCTTTAATCTTTACTTGGGGAGTTTACATCAAGGGGTATCAAACCCAAATTATTACAATGAAATTCAAATTTCTCTCTAGAAAGAGGTTTTGTAAAAATATTTGCAACTTGATCTTCACCCTTGCAATAGATGAGGGAGACTTTTTTTTCTTCAATTTTCTCTCTAATGAAATGGTGGTGGAGTGAAATGTGCTTTGAATTTGCATGGTAAACCAGAATCTTCGCCAAGGCTATTGCACTTTGATTGTCACAATAGAGAGTTGTAGGTTCTTGTTGAGGTAGACCCAAATCTTCAAGTATTCTTCTAAGCCATAGAGATTCTTTAGAGGCATTAGTACTACCTTTATATCTAGCTTTTGTAGAACAAAGAGACTTGATAAAGTAATACTCACAATATGATTTTCACTATGCTTAACATCACTAATAAAAAATGTTAGAACTAGAACATATAAAAAATAATAATCACAGTTTCACTATGCTTAATATATAAATCTGGATCATTTTTACTTCTAATGAAACCATGAAATAGAAATAAAGCATAGCCCAAATTATAAAATGTCAATATATAGACAACAATAATAGATCTAGGTTTCCTCTCACTACATCATTGTATTGTAAAGGGAAATTGTATCAAGATTAATAATAAAGGACTTTGAAAAATTGGTCCTAAAGATGGTTTTTAAAAAACCATAATGCCTTCAATAAAATAATGAAACATAAAAGTTTCAAGAACTTGATCCCCATCAATTAACAAAATAGATCTAAGTTCATCATAAATAAGTAAGTGCATACCATCAAAGTGGATGGAAATATTTTCCATGGGTCCCAAAAAAAAGAGCTCAAATGAGACTTGATTAAAAAAAATCATTATAAATAGGGCTCCCTATGCAACATTACTACAAATGCATCTAGTGCATAAAATATATATGTGAAGGCTCCATTGAGACTTGATAAAGAGATTAATTTGCAAAACATATATAGATGGAATGAATCCATCAAGAAGGCAAAATTTACCAATAAGGCACAATATTAGATTAATGACACACAATAAAATATCAAATTCCCTTTATCAAAACAACATAAATGTAGTTGAGAAGGAAACACTAGGTTTGTTTTAAATATTGTAATAGATCAAAAAAAGGGCCACAAATCAATCCACCGTAAGTTATAAAAATTAATATTAAGAAAAAAAGTGATGGAATAATGAGAATTGCATACTATAAATTGAAGGATTATTAAGTATAAATAAGACATTAAGACGATATTCATGCATTCATGACTACATGAATATCCTTTTTTCATATTCCAAATATAATTGAATAAAACAAGTACACTATTATTGGGTTGATCATGTCCAATAATAAAGTACTTGTGAAGTTAATTAAAAAGTAAACTTTTATGTGAGGTAACATGTTGAAATCCACCTGAATCAATAACCCATTCAAAAAGGTTTAGACACATTAAAACTACATGTAAAAGCACGTCTAGATTGATTACCATTGTTATGAAACTGTTGATTATTTTGATTCATAGGATTTTTGTCATTTTGTTTTTTAAAACAAGTATTTTGCCAATGACCATCCTTATTACAATAAGTGCAATGTGGTCTCTTAGAAGAGTTAAACTCTTTATGATCATTGCCATTATTATAATGATGAAGGGATGATTTAAAAAATTGAAATGATATAATGATAGCAATGATTTCATTTTTTTTTATTTTTTTTTAATGATAAAGAATCTAATGATAAAACTTTCAGATGGAATCTAATGATTAAACTATGGAAGAGAAGAGCTGCAAAAAATGATTAGAACCTGCATAAATCAGAAATATGTCAAAGTGAGAAACCTGCAACTGGAATTATTCTCGAAAAGTGTAGAGATAAAAATATAAAAAAAGAATAAAAAACGTTTGCGAGATATGACTGTCTCAGAAATAGAGTCCTAGTGCGGGGAAAATATCTCTCAAAATAACCGTTGGATTTGGCTTATTTTCAGATATGATTTGTACAACCTAATTGTAAAGGATCTCATTAGAGTGATTAGAAAAATAAAATCAAAAACAAAAGTTATGATCCACTGAGTACGGGTCTATAAAACTGTCTTCAAAAATGACAGTCATGGAATGGTTTAAATGGATAGTAAGGAAGAAAATATATAATAACAGAGACAAATAAGAAACAGAGATAGAGATCAAAGAAAGATATGTTTATAAACCTACAGAGATATAGAAAATAGTTAGAAATCAAATAAACTTTGATAAATATACAGAGATATATATTAAAAAATAGAGATTAAGGAATAGATGAATAAGAGATCTTAAGTTAATCCTACAATAAAAGTTAGATATACAGATTTATAGCAAAGCGTATGCAAGAAGCAATGTTATAATGCTGAAATATATAAATCTGTATATACAGATTTGCAAATAAGATAGTTAGAGAACTGAATGAAAAAATGCATAAAAGAGAAAACCCTTGCGGTTGCCCGATAGAGGGTGAGTTAGAACTTAAAAAAAATTGAAATAGATATGAAAACATTTAGATTCAAAATAATGATGAAGTAAGGTGTTAGATTGCAAGAAAAAAAAATGAATAAAAACGTACAAAACAATGGTTAGATAAAAAAAAATGCTTTCTCCTTTACAACTGAAATGTTCTTCAGCTATCCCTGCATGCACACTCAAAAGTAAGGATTAAACTTGCTCTGATACCATGTTAGAATGCATAAAGTAAAATGAAAAGGTAAGGAAAGAATCCAAGAGAGTATGCAATGGAAGAGTTTTACCAAAACACTAAGAGAGAAAGAGAGAGATTTTCTTTCAATAGATCAAACACAAGTTCACCAAAATGCTCCAAGAACCAAGGCAAGAACACAAGGATTTGAAAGGGGAAAAGCAAGAAAAAACCCCTCGTGAATAATAAGAATATGGCACAAAGCCTAAAGAATGAGAGCAAGAAGAGAATGTGAGAAGAAATGAGAGAATGGAGAATATTATTTTTCAAGTGTGTGAGAGGCATCTCTTAAGTAGAGATGAGTGGAGGAGTTTGCATGTAACTCCCATCTCCTATGAATGCCACATTCCTATTGTGTGTGTGACAAATGTGTGATTCCTCTTAAGGGGGAATATCTATTTTCCTTATTAAAGGAATTACAAGAAATGACATGTCCTCCTATTTGGACTAGAGGACAAATACAATATAGGATACCTTGGTTTATCCTTTTAAATACATATTTTCACCAAGGAAAGATTAATTTCTAATAGAGTCGATGTGGTTAAGCATCTAATCATCTGCACTAAATATGTGCTGCTGGATTTATCCAAGTGGGAACCTAATAAATATTGTCTTTTCAGCCTATGGATTGTACATGTTCTTGAAATAAAAACACTTTGCTTGGATCTAAAACATTGGGAAACCAACATTCACAAAGGCTTCAAATTTTCAAACCCTTTGGATGAAACAAATACCCTTGACGAATCCATGTGCTCTTGCTTGCCCTATGGATTCCATCCTTAGAGGTTGCTAAGTTCTTGGATTTAATCATCATTTATTTTCACTTAAGTTAACAAATAGGAAACTTTTTCCTTGATTTCCTCAATTTTTTGCAAAATGGACCTTGTGGGATGAGAAGAAATTAGGACATTAGACATTTAGTTTGAAATTTTAATCAAGAAATTATTTTTGATAAAAATAAATCATTAAGCAAAGATTAAGACAATTGGACCTCACACATGTGCTCCTTCAAATGATTTCCCGTAAAATCAAAATTCAAAAACCAAGGTTCAAAAAGCTTAGTCCAAAAACCCATGAAAAGCGTTTATCTATGCTTCTTGAAGTTAGAGAAAGATTGGTATATAATTTCTACAAGAAGGCTTCAAAGAACAACCCAAGTTTTTATGAGTTCTATTATCAACAGAATCCAACTCTTTTTCAAATATTTTCTTTTCTCACATAGGAAGTATGCAATGTTCTTCAATACCAAGGTTTTGTAAGAAAGAGTCTTGTGTAGGTCAAGTCTAGGATCAAAATCATCACTCTCATCCATCCCTCAATCATGAAAATCAAAGATCATCTCACCAAAAAACTCTTGAAAAATTTGAAACATCATTCATGTTAAACTTATAGGCAAAATCAACATCACATTATTTGACTTAATACACTTAGTCAAATTATCAATCCTCTTGAACGAATTTACCTCTAGGATAACACAACTTCCTAAGGTTTAGAAGTTCAAAATCACTTTGATTTGGCTTAATACACTTAGTCAAATCATTCTCTTGTATGATTTTACTCTAGGATAACACAACTTCCTAGCATTTACATGTTCATTATCATCTTGTTTGGCTTAACAAACTTAGTCAAACTATTGTTAAATCAAAATAAAATCAATTCAAGCCCTAAAAAATTTTACCATCCCCACAAGGTTCTTCAAAAGTTTCATCCACATCATTTGTCTTCCATTTATCTCATCCCCATCATCACTTTTGATCCTTAGACTTTCTTAGTTCTTCTCCTTTTGTGCCTAGGATTAAGATCAAACGATCTCTATTTTATGGTTCAAACAAGATCACAACACAAGAGGAATATGGAAATCACTAAGGAAACATCAAACTCAAGTGACCTAAGTCAAATGACTCCTGAAATAAACCTTGTAGGATAAAGAAATCCTCTAAATAACTCCTCTTTGTCATCGCAAAACCCCCAGAAGGAGGGCCATGTAGAGGACAATACCGATAATGACTTGGGAATGATGCAAGAGGAAATAACTAAAATGGTTTGGAATCCTGAGAATCATAGAATCGTCAACACCATGTTGAAACTTAATCCCTCTCTATATATATATACATGTGTTAATGAAAGAAGTGGCTAAAATCCCTTCTAACTTTGACATGAGTACCAATATGGAAAGGCCTCTTGTGAGCATACCCCCAATATCACTCCCAAACATCACTCAGGACATTCCCCAAATCATATAAACAATTGCCTCAACCTCGTTAGTTGTTAACAAAGGAAGCGCCATGCTTCGCGAAATCCAAAAGAGTCACCTTGTAAACAACAGAGAAATGAATATCAACACCACACTGGATAACTCCATCTCAATAAATTCATTACACTCATATGTTCCACTTAATTTCCATAATCATGTAGAATCATCCTCATTTCATGCAATGCAAATCTATCTATTGAATATACAAACTTCTCTCCCCATGATTTCACAAGGAGAGGGTGGGTTAATTGGGATAGGGGGGGTCATTGATCTATCCTCATGATCAATTTTCCAAGGGAGCACACCACCATTCCCTCCATTACCACTGACATCCGTATCATCTTTTGGGTTGGACCTTTCCCCCCTACCTGCCACCAATCTACCAGACCAAAGCAATCTAAGTATCACATCAAACCCCCTCATTTTGCCATCAGTATCACAACAATAGATGACAACCATTCAAGAAACCGTAATGATCAACACATCCACCATTCCCAAAATCTCTCAAATTATGGTTTCCAAAGTACCAAGCATCTCAATTACACCATCCACAACCCAAAAGATGATCACACCCATGACCCTTCTGCTCATCACAATGGTCAACACCATTCCCAATCCACTGTCAATTCCACCAAAAGCTAACATGATGAATTTATTCATCACCATGATTTAGGCAGTCCAAAGAGCCACCCACTAAAGGGTACTTCAAGAAAACCAACAAGCTACATAGTTGGTTGCTCAGCAAACGCAAGCGCAACTAGTCGCCCAACAAGCCGCTTAAGCTGAACAAGCTACACAATCTCAACAAGGCACAAAACTGCACAAGCGGTACAAGTAGCCCAACAAGCACAAGCTCAAACTCAAGCCCAACACCAAGCTCAATAGGCACAAGCATAGTACCACAAACAAATGCAAGCAATCCATGAATAGGCATACCAACAAGCCCTATAAGATTTTTAGACACAACAACAAGCTAAACAACAAGCTTTATTGGCATAAAAGTAGCTAGACCAACAACAAGCTTTGTTCGTGCAACAACAGATAGACCAACAACAAGCTTTGTTGGCACAACAACAACTAGACCAACAACAAGCTTTGTGGGAACAACAATAGCAGGACCAACAACAAGCTTTGTTGGAATAACAGCAATAGGACCAAAAACAAGCATTATTGGTATAAATGCAAGCATATCAGCAAGCCTTAAACACATAGAAAATCTTGTAGCGAACCCCCACCAATACCCCACTCATTAATCAAACACCGAAAATACCTCAAAACACATTCATCCCACCTCGTGATCCACAAAATGATGTTGCAGCATAGATCAAACTACTCTCGCAGCAAGTGTTGGACCTTCAATCAGGAAAAACAACCAAAATGCAAGGTAATTTTTGCCCCTATCCTTTTGACATGAGTCTTACAATGGTACCATTCCCAAAGGGATTTGAAATCCCAAAATTCGATAAATATAATGGGATGGGAAACCCTAAAAATCACGTCAGGGAGTGTCAAGTGCATTGCATGGAAGTTGCATATGATGACATGTACCTAATGCAACTATTTCCTTGGAGTCTGACTGATCCCGCCATGGAATGGTTCTCTCATCTACCCATAGGCATCAAAACATTCCAAGAAATTGTGGATGAATTCCTCAAAAAATATACATTCAACATGGGTACATATTTTATTCTGGAGGAACTATCAGCACTCAAATAAGGAAATGGAGAGCTATTCATTTCCTTCTTGCAAAGATGGCGATCCAAGGCAAATTGGAGCAAGTGGACCATGCCGAAAGAACAACAAGTTTCCACTATCATAGCCAATCTAGATGAAAACTTGGTGTTCTATCTAAAAATACAATGCATCACAACGTATGATCAAAAGAGCCCTTACTAAGTGAGGGGATGCATCTAAGTTTCCTGCACAATAGGATAACCGCCCATCCACCAGCTATAATGATAAACCTTGCACATGGCCAAGGAACAAAAATGTCACAAATGATAGAGTGGTTGATGCTAAGGTTGTCATCAGTTCTCCCAAGAAAAATATTCAAACCCATCATCAGCCACAGAATCACAAATGTAACAATGTGCAAACCAATACGATAGCACAACAACAACTGCCTCTGAACAATCAAATCAATATTCTCAACAATCAAGGACGACCAACTCCCCGAAACAAGTATCCTCCCAAGAAGAAGTTCACGACCCTTGGGGAGTCAATCGAATCTATAATGAAGAAGCTAGTTAAAGAGAACCTTATCAAAATTTCAACTTTTGAGCAATATGAAGAACCCATGACAAAACCACCTTGGTACAATGAAAACCTCATTTGCAATTTTCATAAAATCAAAAGGCATACAACTGCAAATTGCATGAGATTGAAAAACATCATCTAGGATCTTATTAAGGAAAAACTCATAAATTTTGAGCAACTTGCTCGAAATCAAGATCTCAAAATATACACAAATTCGATGCCTCATCACAATCAAGGAAATAATCAAGGAAACAAGCAAGGTAATAACCAAGGGAACAATAAAGGGAAAAAAAAAAATGCTAGTGGAAACCTTATATACAAAGACATCACCACATGCATAGATGAAATGGTCATTGTCATTAGCATCAAAGGAGCCAAGTTGATTGTGGATTCACCACACGTGGCAGCAAGCTTACTATTGTAGGGGAATCACAACCATCTAAGATCCCCATCTCAAATCTGAAAGTTGTTCCCTATGATTATAACGTCATTGACAAGCTAAAAAGAACACCCGCTCAAATCTCTATCATGGAGTTACTGAAAATTTCTGCCGCCCATAGGAAAATCCTTGATGAAGCATTAGTTGTGTCCACTGTCTTTGCTAAATTGATACAGAACAATTCCAGGCTATGGTTGGTAATATCATCACCCCAAATCTCCTCACCTTCTTCAATCAAGTATTCCCCACCCAGCCATCTCACAAGAAAAAGTTCAAAAGGGTCCTGGTGGATGGAGGTGCGGGCCTCAATATTTGTTTGCTTAAACTTATAAAGAACTGGGGAATCTTAGAAGACTTCATCGACAAAAAAAAGGCATTACCATCAAAGGATATGATGACCAAGAAAGAGTGTCTCAAGGCACTATCAAGATCCCAATCCAAGTAGGGCCAGTTACTATTGAAACCACATGTCAGGTCCTTGACCTGGATTTTCCCTACAACATCCTCCTAGGACACCCATGGATCCATGGAATGAAGGCGGTTGCCTCAACATTTCACCAATGTGTATAATTTTCATATCAGAATGAAGAAGTCACAATCCATGGTGACCCTAAACCTTTCACCTATTGCAATAATTTGGAAGCCAAGTTCTACAAAGTTCCCCAAGTGTTAAAGAACAATGAGGGCCCTTTCACTCCCTATATAGATCCATCAAGCCTTGCCTCCACTTCTATGACAGAGACACCCTCCATCCCCGACATATCCAAAATTAAGCTCATGATCCAAGACAATGGGTGTGGAGATTACTGAATGAAGAAGAATTTTTTTTTTTAGGAGAGTTACCTCAATCTCCTAGGTCACATGGGCAACCCCAACTAGTTGAAACACTTGTCCACACTTTCAAGGTAGACCCTTCTAGATTCTATCGCTGGGGGCATCTAAGTCATAAAAATGTGGATGAAAGAGATATTTCAAGCTCACTATACCAAGATGAAAGGCCCTCATCCACCCTACCCATGGATGAAGCTAGCAGAGGACTATAAATGATTCTTGCTATGGGCTACAATAGAAATGAAAGCCTTGGAAGGAACAACGATGGACGACTAGAGACCATCATTGTAGAAAGATGAATCATAAATATTGGCCTTGGATGTACCCCTCTGAGTATAACCATACATGGAAGAGGTACCCCTATTAGAGTAGTCAAGACTCCCCCTCAATTATCGGCAACTTCCCTATGGTTACCAGTATCCATAGGTCTACCCCTAGATAGCTTCACCTTTGATATAACTGATGTTTGTAGTAGTAGTAATGATGAGGATACCATAACCAGCCTACCCACACTTTTTGAATACTCCTCCTTACTCATGATTAGTGCCTCACCCATTAAGTCAGATCGCTAAACTCACAAAATAAACCTAGTTTACCCAAAACTCATTGACTAAGACCAATCAGAACCACCGGTTCTAGACACATTTGAAAATGATGAGACACTCTCGAAATTCATTGGACTAAGGGATATAGTACCATGTGGAGATCATAAAGTTGGATTTGACATCACACTAGACACACAAGCCTATTATGGGGAGCTGATTGAGTCCTTCAGTCACAAAAGAAAAAGAATGAGATTAAGCTCAGGGTCATTGAGTTAAAACCACAATGTGGCACTCTCTAACCATAGAATAGTAAAAATAAATGACACATCCAATGGTGAAAACCTCTCCAAGGCACTGGAGGATGAAGGATTCAATCTCCCCCCTACTACACTTCATCAGGAAAAATCAGCAGTCCTAGCAGAACTATGTAACCCCATAAATTTGGGAACAGAAGCAACGCCACACATCACCTTCTATGTTGAGTCACTTCTCACGAAAGAACAAGAACTCAGTGGAATTCCTAAGAGAAAGAAAGGTGAACTTTGCGTGGATCTATGCTCACATGTCGGGTCTCGATCCAGAAGTCATGGTTCATCACTTAGCTATCTACCCAGGGGCAAAGCCAGTAAGAAATAAGTTGAAAAAGATGCACCCTCAAATAGCCTTGCTAGTCAAAGTGGAATTACAAAAGCTCCTAGATGTTGGATTTATACACCCAATTGATTATCCAGAATGGGTGTCAAATCTTGTGCTTGTTTCAAAACTGAATGGGGGCATCTGTATCTGCACTGATTTTAGAGACCTAAACAAAGCTTGTCCTAAAGATGAATTTCCACTACCCAACATAGATATGATAGTGGACATGAGATGCTATCATTGATAGATGGCTTGTCAGGGTACAACCAGATTATGATAGCAAAGGAAGACCACCATAAGACATCCTTTACATGTCCATGGGGCACCTACTGCTGGAACATGATGCCATTTGGGCTAAAGAATGTAGGAGTGACATATCAAAGGGCCATGACACTAATTTTTCATGACATGATTCACAAAACTATGGAAGATTATGTAGATGATATATTGGCCAAGTCAAGGAAAAGATAGGATCACATAGCAGCTCTAAGTGCCATCTTTGACATATCAGAGAAATACAAGGTTAGACTTAATCCCAATAAATGTGTCTTTGGGGTCTAATCAGGAAAACTCCTGGGATATATAGTATCATGTTGAGAATCTATGTCTCATCTTCCAGCTTGTAGCCCCTTGATTCAATGGTTTGGCATTATTTTTTATGGTTCTAGCGGTTACCACGTTACCACGGCCAGCCAAAGGGCTGACCGCAGTGGCCGCGGTAAGCCACCTACGGTTGGCCTAGTGGATACCGCCTTACCGCGGCCAGCCAAAGGGTTGATCGCGGTGGTCACAGAAAATTGACTACGGCTAGCCTGGTGGTTACCGCCTTAAAGTGGCTAGCGATAGGGCTGACCACAGTGGTCGCGATAAAACCGCCAGCGGTCAGGCTGACAATTACCACCCTACCGCGGGGTGGCCCGTTGGCCCCCACGGTAGCATGGTAAGGTAAATGGTGAGCTCAGTATGCTTACTGCCATACCATAAGGTGAGCTCTGGTGGACCGTGGTAGCACGGTGAAGTCTGTGGAGAGCTCGGTGAGCTCAGCAACTGGGTTTGACCAATTTGGACTCGGATTTAGAGAGCGACAGTGAATACCAGGAAGACACATGGCTCAGTATCAGTTGATTATTGGCTAAACGCTGATGAAGTAAATGCAACAGGTGCAGGTCAACCCAGGGTGGTGGAACAAGACCTGATTTGGGTAATGGCTTTAATGCCTAGGTGGATGGATGCAATGATTTCGACATGGGCAGATTATTGGTGTGATCAGATCAATGATGATTGTACTATGTGATCTGCAGTTGTCTAACAGACTTGATTATAATGTGTCACTTGAGGAAGTTGATAACATATTGCAAAAAGTGAGTTCGAACTGTATGTTGTGTGAGATAACATTGTAACAGTGAGAATTTGAGTGTGCTGTTGTGAGCTGAACAAAGAAGTTTGTGATTTGTATGTAACTGGTTTTGTTACTATAATAAAAAATAGCCTTGACTTTGTGTGGTGGTTTTTTTACCTGAAAAGGTTTTCCCACGTATATCTTGTGTCAATCTATGAATGCTCTTCTTTGTGTAATATTTATCTTACTTGCATCTATTCATCTCAAGTAATTTTAGAAGCTATTGGAACTAGTTTATGCTTTACTCCTCTCTTGTATTAGTGTTAAGGGAATTTATACCACACTGTTGGGTCTCTAGATCCATACCTATTTTTTTCCCTTCAAGTGGTATCAGAGCTTGGCCAGTTGTGTTATCCTTGTAGGAAAGATTAGTTTTTTTGCTCATATTATTTCAGTGGGAGTCTTGCATTGCTGAAACTTGTTTCTATTTGAGATGGCGAGTACATCTGGTAGAATTGATATTGAAAAATTCAATGGCAATAACTTTGAGTTATGGAAACTCAAGATAGAAGACTTGCTAGTGGATAGAGACCTCTTGATTGCAATGTCTGGAACTAAGCCACAAATTACAATGCAAGAAGCATGGGATCTTCCTGATAGAAAATCAAGAGGTTTGATAAGACTAAGTCTTGTCAATTCAGTACTCCTGAATGTTCATGAGGAGCAATCTGCAGCTTCTTTGTGGAAGAAGCTTGGTGATATTTATCAAGGAAAGTCTCTGGTAAATAAGTTATTCCTGAGGAAGAAGTTGTACTCCTTGAAGATGGATGATGGTGCATCTATTGCAGACCATCTGAACTCATTTAATATGAGTGTCATTGAGTTGGCATCTGTAGGTGTAAAGATAGAGGAGGAGGATCGTTGCATGCTCCTATTATGTTCGTTACCTGATAGTTGGGATCATCTTGTGATGGCCATTGGAAGCACTACTGTTGCTTTCAAGATGGAAGACGTTGTTGCCTCATTGCTATCTGAAGAGATGTAGAGGAATTCTTCAGAGATGGCCAAAGAGGCTCTTGTTGTTCATGGTAGACCAAAGGAGAAAGGCAAGAAGAAAGACCAGAAGTCAAAATCCAAATTTGCAAAGAGATCAAAGTCTCCTAGTAAAAAATTCAAGGTGAGATGCTGGAACTGTGGGCAACCTGGTCATATCAGGAAGGACTGCAAGGAGAAGAAGAAGAAGAATGCTTTTGACAATGAATCTTCTCAGAGTGATGCAGACACCTTCATTGCAGCAAACTTGACAACTCAGGCATCTGATGATGTCTGGTTGGTTGATTCAGGTGCTTCTTTTCACATGACATCCAATAGAGATTGGTTCTAAAAGTATGAGAAGTATGATGGTGGAAAGGTGTACTTGGAAAGTGATTCAACACTGGAGATAGTTGGTAGAGGAAAAGTCAAAATTTAGTTTCCTGATGGAAGAGTCAAAGGTATAGGTGGCGTACTTCACATACTAGGATTGGCTCAAAATCTTCTTTTTGTCAGTAAGTTAAATGATGCTGGGGTAGAAGTTTATTTTTCTAGTAAGGGGTGTAAAATATCTAGAGGTGCAATGGTACTAGCTAAGGGTGTTTGTACTGGCACTCTGTACAAGCTGGGTGCATGTCATGTTCTTTGTAATAGTGGCTCTGTAAATTCATGTAATGCTGCACCTATAGAGAAAGATGAAGACAATTCTCTAGCTGCAAATGCTATGGAGGTAAAACTACCAATTGAGAAGACTATATTGTGGCATCACTGACTTGGTCACATTGATGAAAAAGGTTTAAAGACCTTGAAGAATAAAAACCTTGTAGAAGGGCTTGATGATTGTAACCTTGAGTTCGATTTTTGTGAACATTGCATCTAGGGAAAACAACACCGTGTTTCTTTTTTTTCTAGTCCTCACAAATCTTCTGGTATACTGGATTATGTTCATTCTGATGTGTTTGGTCTAGTTAATGTTCCTTCATTATCAAAGTCTAGATATTATGTTTCTTTTATTGATGACTATTCGAGAAGGGCATTTGTATACTTCATGAAAAGTAAATCAGAAGTGTTCAGTCAGTTTAAAGAATTTAAATCTTTGGTAGAAAATCAAACTGGAAGGAAAATTAAGTGCTTGAGGATAGACAATGGTGGTGAATTCTATTCTATAGATTTTGAAAGGTATTGCACTGATCATGGTATTAAAAGGCACAAGACAACACCTTATACTGCACAACAAAATGGAGTTGTTGAGAGGTTGAACAAGACAATGATGGAAAAGGCAAAGAGTATGTTGAGTGGTGTTGGTCTGGGGTAGAAGTTCTGGGCTCAGGCTGTGGCTATAGCATGTTATTTGATAAATAGATCTCCTTGTTCAACTCTTGTTGATAAGACACCTTTGGAAGCATGGTCTGGTAAGAAGCCCTCTCTTCGGGATGTCCGTGTGTTTGGCTGTGAGGCATATGTTTATGTGCCAAATGAAAAGAGATATAAATTGGATAACAAGGTTGTCAAGTGTATTCTCATCAACTATGGAGTTGGTGTGAAAGGATACAAGCTTAGGAACCCTGTTACTGAGAAGGTTTTGTACAGCAGAAGCGTGATATTTCATGAGCTAAAACCTTCAGTTAGTGATCAGCAGCTTGGCACAAATCAGAGTGACAAGAAGAAGGATGCAATCAAGATTCCCCAAACACCAAAAAGGGAAGAGCTGCATGGTGTTCCTGAGACTGAGGAGAGCTCAAGTAGCTCTGGAAGTTCTGATGATGAAGATCAACCTCAGCCTTTGAGAAGACTAACTCAAGAAAATAGGCAACCTGATAGGTATGGATTCTCTATGTTAGATTCAAATTATGCTTATGCCTTAATTACTAGCAATGATGAGCCTAGGACTGTCAATTAGCATGGCTGATTCAATGTCTTGGCTGGAAGCTATGAACGAAGAAATGGATTCTTTGGAAAACAATGATACCTGGAATTTGGTACCACTACCTAAAGGGCGAAAGCCTGTTGGCTGCAAGTGGATTTTCAAAAGGAAGATAGGTCTTGATGGCAGCATTGAGAAGTATAAGGCTAGACTGGTTACAAAAGTTTTTTCTCAAATTGAGGGAATAGATTATGGAGAGATTTTTTCCCCTGTAGCAAAGCTGACATACACTAGATTTATGTTGTCTTTAGCAGCTGTATATGATTTTGAAATTGAGCAGATGGATGTGAAGACAGTATTCCTCCATGGTGAGTTGGAAAAAGAAATCTACATGTCCCAGCCTAAGCATTATGTTGAAAGAGGTAAACAAAATCTGGTTTGCAAGTTAAACAAATCTTTCTATGGTTTAAAGCAATCTCCTAGAATGTGGTACCATAAATTTGACACTTTTGTGTTGTCAATTGGATTTGTGAGATCAAAATTTGATCATTGCATTTATTATAAATTTGAGAATGATCGTGTGCTTGTTATCACCTTGTATGTGGATGATATGTTATTTATTGGAAATAGCAAGACTATGATTTTTGATCTTAAATCTCAGTTGTCTGCAAAGTTTGACATAAAAGATCTTGGTACAGCTAGGTGCATTCTTGGAATGGAGATTACTAGGGATAGAACAAGCAGAAAGCTTTGGGTCAGTTAGAGTAATTATGTGAAGATAGTTCTAGAGAGGTTTAACATGGATGGTTGCAAGCAACTTGTTGTTCCTATCATGCATGGAACTAAGTTGTCAGTTGAAGACTGTCCAAAGTTTTCTACAAAGATGGAGGACATGACCAGTGTGCCTTATTCAATTGTTGTTGGAAGTTTGATGTATGCCATGGTCTGTACAAGACCAGACATTGCCCAAGTAGTGGGAGTTCTAAGCCGATTTATAGAAAATCCAGGAAGATCACATTAGGATGCTATGAAGAGAGTTTTTAGGTATTTGAAGGGGACTTCAGATTATGTTTTGTGTTACCATGGCAGTATGGTTGCATCACAAAAATCTCTCAGCATCAGAGCTTATGTTGATTTAGATTGGGCAGGGGACATTAACAGCAAGTGATCCACCAATGGATACACTTTCATGCTTAATGGTGGAGCTATCAGTTGGATGAGCAAGCGACAGGCTATTGTTGCTTTATCCACAAACGAGGTAGAGTACATGGCTGCAACTCATGCCTGCAAGGAAGTTGTTTGGCTAAGGCATTTGTGTTCAGACATTCGATTTAATACTGGGCAGATCACTATTTGTTGTGACAGTCAGAGTGCCATTTCTTTGGCAAATAATCTGACATTTCATGCTAGGACCAAGCATATTGATGTGCAGTATCACTTTTTGAGGGATACGGTTGAAGATGGCAGAGTCAATCTGGAAAAGCTGGATACCTTGAAGAATGTTACAGATGCTTTGACAAAGCGTGTGAGTACAGAAAAGTTCAGATGGTGCACCGAATCGATGGGCCTTGGGCCCTATAACAGACATTGATTTTTGTTTTCATGGGGTTAGCTGGAAGTGTTCACCAAGTGGGAGCTTGTTGAGAATCTATGTCTCATCTTCCAACTTGTAGCCCCTTGATTCACTGGCTTGGCAATATTTTTTCTAGTTCTAGCAGTTACCACATTACCGTGGCCAGCCAAAGGGCTGACCGCAGTGGCCACAATAAGCCGCCTGCGATTGGCCTGGCGGATACCACCTTACTACGGTCAACCAAAGGGCTTACCGCGGTGGCCATGATAAACTGCCTACGACTAGCCTAGTGGTTACTGCCTTACCACGGCCAGCCACAGGGCTGACCATGGTGGCCACATTAAAACTACCAGTGGTTAGGCTAATGGTTACCGCCCTACCACGGGGTGGCCTATCGGTCCCCGCGGTAAGACCATCAGTGGTCCCTTTGACCACCTACCGCCATACCATTGGGTGATCATGAGAAGGCCGCGGTAGCACGGTAAGGTAAATGGCGAGCTTGGTATACTTATTGCGATACTGTAGGGTGAGCTTGGGTGGACCGCAGTAGCACAGTGAAGTCTGTGGAAAGCTCAGTGAGCCTGGCAACTAGGTTTCACCGATTTGGACTCAGATTCAGAGAGCGACAGTGAATACCAGGAGGACACATGGCTCAGTGTAAGTCAATTATTGGATAAAGTCTAATGAAGTAAATGCAGCAGGTGTAGGTCAACCCAGGGTGGCAGAACAGGACCCGATTTGGGTAATGGCTTTAATTCCTAGGTGGCTTGATGCAATCTAATCAGTGATGATTGTACTATGTGATTTGCAGTTGTCTAACAGACTTGATTACAACATGTGAATTGAGGAAGTTGATAACATATTGCAAAAAGTAAGTTCGAACTGTATGTTGTGTGAGACAACATTGTAACAGTGAGAATTTGAGTGTGTTGCTATGAGCTGAATGAAGAAGTCTATGATTTGTATGTAACTAGTTTTGTTACTATAATACAAAATATCCTTGACTTTGTGTGGTGAGTTTTTTACCTGAAAAAGTTTTCCCACGTATATCTTGTGTCAATTTGTGAATGCTCTTCTTTGTGTAATATTTATCTTACTTGCATGTATTCATCTCAAGTAGTTTTAGAAGCTATTGGAATTGTTTTATGCTTTACTCCTCTGTTGTATTAGTGTTAAGGGAATGTATTCTGCACTGTTGGGTCTCTAGATCCATACCTATTTTTCCCTTCATATCAATGATAGGAATATAAGTGGATCCTACCAAAGTCAAGGTGATCCTCGACATGGAAGCACCCAAGACACTAAAATAGCTCAGAGGCCTACAGGGAAGGCTCTAATCCATCCACAAATTCATAGCATAGCTGGCGGATAAATAGACCTCATACTCTCATGTACTCCACAAGGGAGTAACATACAAGTGGGAAGACAAGTGCAATTAATTGTTTAGTAAAATCAAAGAATATCTACTTATGCCACCAATGTTAATGCCACCTACTCCAAGAAATCCCTTGATCATGTACATTTGAGCAACCATGGCAGCTCTCGGTGCTCCATTAGCTCAACATGATGAAAATGGAAGAGAAAGACAAATATACTATATCAACAGAACTATGGTGGGACACAAGCTAAACTATACTCCCATTGAAAAGGATTCTCTGGTAGTTGTATTTGTAGCATATAAATTCAAACACTACATGTTGGCTCAAAAAATCAAGATGATTGTAAAGATAGATCCTCTCAAATAACTACTTTCTAGAGCCACTCTCACAGGACAGACAACCAAGTGGGTCATGATACTAACAGAACACGACATTGAATATGTGGAGCGCAAAGCCATCAAGGGATGGGAAATTGTAAATCAACTGGTAGAGGCTCCTATTTATACAGAGAACCCACTTGTTTCATAATTCTCTGATGAATCAATTTTCTACCTAAATGTTGCAAACCACTAGAAAATGTATTTTGATGGATCTTACACACAACACGGATCAGGAGTAGGAATTTTCTTCATAACTCCCCAAAGATACTACATACCCAAATCTTAAAAACTATCATTTCCATGCACGAATAACATATCAGAGTATGAGGCTCTCATCATAGGCTTAAGAATTGTAGTACAATGGAAGATCATGGCTTTAAAGGTATATGGGGACTCTCAGCTCGTAATCAGTCAAGTAAATGATGAATATCAGAAAAAAGATGATAAGCTAACTCCATACAAGAAGTTAGTCAAGAGCCTCAAAGATTCATTCATTGATATCACATTTGAACAGTTACCTAGAGCAAACAACAGAGTAGTAGATGCAATGGTGACAATTGGATCACTCTAGGAAATCTCGTGCAATGTCCCAAAGAAAGAATTCATAGTAGATCAGGATCTCATACCAACATTCAAGGTACCAGAGTCTGAATTTGTGTGTGAACTTGTTGGTCCTAGTGATCCCTGGTATCATGATGTTTACACCTACTTAAGAATAGGAGTCTTTCCTATTTATATAACCACAAACCTTAAATGAGCCTTTTTCAAAAAATCCACTTGCTTTGTCATCCTAGGAGAAACCCTTTATCGTAGGACCATTAAAGGAACCTTGTTGCATTTCCTAAAGACTAAGGAAGCCCTAACTACTTTAACTAAGGTACACAATTGCATTTGTGGATCACACTCGAGTGGTATGACCTTGGCTAAGAAGTTGCTGAGAACTAAATACTACTGGCCAACAATGGAAAGAGAGGCACACAAATTTTTTAGAAAGTGTTTATAGTGCCAGCAGTATGGAGACCTTATCCATGCACTAGCTCAAGAGCTTCATCCTATTGTTACACCTTGGCCCTTTTTCATAGTGGGGGCTTGATCTCATCAGAAAAATCACCCCCACCTCATCCAATGGTCACAAATTCATCATCACCACCACAGAGTACTTTACAAAGTGGGTCGAGGCCATTCCCATGACCTACATAATAGGAAAGTAGATATCCAAGTTCATCCTGAACTACCTCATTTGTCTATATGGTGTCCCCCACGCCATTATCTTAGACAATGGGACACCTTTCAAAAATTAGGATGTTCGTGACTTATGTGAAAAATTCAATATCCAACATCATTTTTTCACTCCGTACTATCCCCAAGGCAATGGCCAAGAAGAATCCACCAATAAAACCATCTTGAAAATACTTAAGAAGTAAGTCAATGACACTGGTAATGATTGGCATCTACAACTAAATCCCACCTTGTGGGCCTATCGCACCAGCATCTGCATGCCAACAGGTGCCACCCCATTCTCCTTGGTCTATGGATCAAAAGCCATCCTCCCAATCGAGATCGAGCTCCCATCATTAAGGATATCACTACAAAACCTCATTACATATGAGGAATATCAGGTTTCAAATTTAAATGAGTTGGAAATACTGGATGAATGGCGTATGGATGTCCTAAACTATCTATAGGTGTATCAGAGCAGGCTTAAGAAGAGTTATAACAAGAAGATCAGGAGGCGAACCTTCCAAGTTAGTGAACTTGTGTTGAAGGAGAACCAAAAGAATGCACCAAATCCAGAAAGCAAAGGAAAATTTGATCCCAATTGGTTGGGACCTTTTATCATCATAGCAAGCTATAAATCAGGGGCATGTCAGTTATCAACACCAAAAGGCGAACCCCTGCAAGAGCCCATGAACAACTCCCATCTCAAAAAAAATTATGCCTAAAATATTACAAGGTATAAACCCAAAAAATACAAAAAAAATAGAAAATATCCTGAAGAAATGGTCACCTCGATGAAAACCTAGTAAATAGGCATCTTGGTGACAACAACAAAATACAAAAATTCAAAAAAAATCAGAAAAAGGATTGAAAATAGTAAAGAAAAAAATTATCCTCTAGTGAAAACCACTTTGATGGCACTTTGGGCAAGTACCTTGGTGAAAACCTGGAAAATAGGCACCAAGCATAAATAAAGCACTCTCCATCCACCAAGATCTTCATGGCTCACTTATCCATTACATTCCATCTAGATCCTTCCACCATCCATTCACAACCATACCATAGCTTGATCTTGTGCTTGTATCATGTTCCACCCTACTACTACTTGGCATATTCCTAAGGTTAGTCTATCCTACCTTTATCGAAGTATTCTATCGCATTATGCTGGGGGCATGTTCCTATACCTGCATCGGATCGGATTTGTGCATATTCTAGTGATCTTCCTCAAAAGAAAAAAATCCAAAAACATCTAAAACACATCAAAAATCTAAAAAAACCAAAAATAGAGTCTTTCGTCAACCGAGCTACATCATCTTTGAGCTTTAATGTAGGAAATTTTGATCTTTGATCATCCCCCAAGACATTTTAGTTCAGTCCTTAGGCATCTATCGCAATCTGGCAATCTATTTTCCCATCTCTCATCATCGAATCGAGTCTGTTGTCAATCAAACAACGTGGTCTCTGCGTGTATAATGTAGGCAAGGCTAATCTATGGATCAACTCCTGAGACCCCTAGGATAGGTCTTTAAGTTAGTCTCTTGGTCAAAATCTCAAAACTACCAAAATTTTTTAAAAACCCAAAAATCAAAATAGCCTCAAAAACATGTCAAAATCATCAAAAACATCCAAATATCTAAAAACCCAAAACGGTGCACCCATCTCATCTCACTTTCACGTGAAATAATCATTATTCTTGATAAATCACCATCACCTTCACCCTTTGGTGAGTCAATTAGAAGCAAGTCTAGCAGGTTCCAAAGTAAACACCCTAATTGCCAGAAGTCTCAAGTCTAGGTCAGTAAGAAAGCAAGTTGATCAACTCAGAGTATCAATAGCTTATCATTCAATCAATCTCAGCAAAATCCTGATCACCACATGTCCTAGGATGCATCCTTCCTACACTAGACATCAGCATTAGGTATCACCTTAGTTTAGCCTTCGCTAGTGGTATGAAGAACATTAGCTTGTTTGTTTACTTTATTTGATCTTTTGACTTATCTTGTTTTGTGCTCATTCCAAGGACCTCTTTATGATGCCTAAACAAAAAAGGTATAGAGAGAAAGGAACAGGGCAATGAACATTATCTTTTTATCTATTGTGCTTATGGGATACTCTTGTAAAATAACTTATTCATGCGTGCTTTTTCTGGTTTGTAGGGAGGGTGTATTAGGTATCTTGTTGACCACATAGGAAGGCTTTCTTTTCTATGTTTTGTTTTGAGATGTTTAGAATTTATGAACTACATCTTGAATGAGGTTATGTATGCTAAGTGTGAATAGGAATACTCCTATCTGATTGTCGAGTCAAATTCCATCACACTCGGTACCATGCCATCCTAGTTCTTTATAGCTCGATGCATTGTACCTATGTGTGTTATCAAACATAAAGTAATTAGCCGTTTGAAAATACTGACTCCTGGTAAGAAATCATCATCATTTTAATCACTTTTTGGATCTCTTTTCTTCTATCTTCTTTCCATACTAACATGGTACCATGACAGTTAATCAGAACATCGCTAATGCATCTACCCTACATCCACAAAATTATCAATATAAATGCATATCATATCATATAGATCATACCACATTATATCATCTCACATTATCATCATCTTAAGTTATGAGGAATAATATAGATTTTTTATTCTAAGTATCTTAAGAAATCATTGCATTACATTCATCTCATATCCTACATTACATGAATCATTAAGGGAATAATATAAATCATTAGCATCCATTATCATTACATAATCGGTCACATATCATTTGCATCATTACCATCCATCATCAATACATAATAATTTGCATAAAGTGCATCCATACGATTGTCCTCAAAATGCATAGAAAAATACAAAAAGAAATGCATCCATAATTAGCATCACATCATGTAGAAACATACACCATATTACATGAGCATAAAATAAAAGCATTTCATAACATCTCATAAGCACATAGGAAATTAAAATGCATCCATACATCATACACCATAGAACATCTCATAAATAGGACCATATCATATATATCATCAAAATATACAACTGTCATGATAAAAGAATCGAATCAAGTATATACATCAAAGTACATGATACAATAGGGGCAATAATCAAAGCCCATGGATCAAAAATGGATAACTACCCATGATCAAAGACTAGCCCTATTGGTTGTGCCCCTCCCCCTCTAGTCTCTCACCATAGTACTCGGTTGGCCTCATCCCTGTCTATTGAGAAAAGTTTGGCACCCGACCAATTGGTGGAACTGCCTACATGTAATGTTGTTGGTAGTACTCGGCCTCTCAAACCACCTCTCGGTATGCCCTCAAGGATATTGTTTGGCCCTAGGAAGATGAGGCTATACTCTCTAGTTGTCTCCTCTGACCGATCTCTTGATCCCTCTCAGCAGTAACTGTCAAAACCTACTAATGAGCCTAATCTCGCTCAACAGTCAAAATCTATATCTACCCCTAAAGCTACTAAATCAGGGCATCCCTATGGTTTGGTTGTGTGAGTAGTTGCTATTGTGGTACCTGATATCATCGAGGGCTCGACAGTGCCTGGTCCCACAGTGGTGTCAATACCCATGGTGGTGTCGGTGCCCGCAGGGTGCCTGGTCCCACGGTGGTGTCTGATCTGGAGGAGGGTCACCTCCTGCCCTATCCCCATCACCATCTTTGTCACCATCACCTTTGCCTCCCTGTCCCGTACCCCTACCAGCAAACTTGCCTCTTGACCTTCGTCAATAAGAATTGTACTTGGAACTGTCAATCTAAGAGGAGGCCTAAACCAAGCTCTGTAGTCTTGTGTAACCCCTGCATCTATCAACCCCTAATCATATGGCCATGGCTTGGGCACTACCTACCTGAATGAGGCTACTACCTCTGGTGCTGGAACCGACTGACCCCATGTTGTCTCTTGAGTGGAATGGGAGAAGATCGCCACATACTGATCGTTCAGCCTATCCTGAATCTAGTCAAACTATCAAGCCACCCTATCTAGGAGGTACTTCTCTATCATGGTGTGCTCGTGGCCCTGCATCCATCTGTCCTATAAAGCAAAGAATATTTGCATGTGATCATCATACCACGAGCCTATACCCATCCAAGGCCTCCAAAAAAACTCTCATATCTCATCGAGAACTCGTCGCCAATGGGCAATGCCTCCTGTACCTATATGATTAAAATGAATTTGGGCTCCCCCATACCACCAAACAACAAGATCATCTATATCTAGAATAATTGAAGTAACCTATGGACGGAGCACTAGAATCTGCTCCCATGCCTAGATGTGTAGTAGAGTGACCTCAACCTTGATGGCCCTACTATCAAGATATGCAAACTCATGGAGGTCCCTGTATAGTGAGGCTAGCATCACTGGCCCCCAAGCAAAGCACTCCCTGTGGATGACTATCTGCTCCCAAGCTAGCCCCTAGCCTAGACTGAAGTATCGGCCCTGCCAATCTGGTGCCACAAGACCTGAAATGATGGCAACAAAAATCAATCTATAGGTGAAAACTACACCTCGGTACCTTTCCAATTCTATCTGTCCCTCAGAAAATTAAATCTCATCGAGACCCATCACATCGTAGCCAGCATCCCTACTGGCATATGGATCATAAATGACTCTCTTTCCATGGATAGTGAGTCGTAGGATTTTCCAAACATCCTCGAGTGTAATAGTAGCCTCATCGGTGGGAAGATGGAAGGAGGAGGTCTCATCATAACATCGCTTCGCCAAGGTTGTCATCATCTCCAAGTGGGTCCGAATAGAATGAACATATGCAACGAATCAAAGGCTAGGAATAGCAAGTTGTTCTTGAAGGAATATGTGCATACCATCTAATCTACTGAGCACCAGCCATCTGTGCTCCCTCAAGTGAAGTATATCAAGGTCCTCCTGCATAAGGGAAACCATGGTGTCAAGTCTTGTAAAAAAATCTGCCTCCCCCTTCAGCTTTTCGCATTTGAAACAACAAATGTGGCATTGTTTGCAAATGCGACATAGTTCGTAAAGTTCTAAAATCTACTGCCATGGTGAAGCTTTGAAAATCCAAAATTTCAAAGTGCACCACATGGTCTGATTTGCATGTGCAGCTAACTTTGTGCTCAAACCCTAATTCCAAACTACGTTGCATGGTTCGATTTGCATATGTGGCAAAGATTGGCTGAAACCCTAATTCTCCTAACTAGCCCGCGGTGGCACTAATCTCATATGTGGTGCAGTTTGAGGGCATGCGGTGCCGATTGAGCATTTTCAATGGTTCTATATAGCTTCACTTGAGGGTAAGTGCACCAATCTGTGACATAATTTTGGCTCTTAAGATGCCATGTTTTTTTTTAAATCAAGAAAATCTGATTTGCACGAGAAAATGAAGATAGTTATGCTCAAAATTTCAAGATGCGGCAAGAACAAAATTTGAATTGCTTTGAGTCTAGTTTCTAAGCTATTATTGTTTTTTGAAATTAATGAATATTAAGGGTCTCAAAAAGGGGGGGGCCAAAACAGGTCCTATTTTTATCAAAAAAAAATAGCATAGCGCCTGAGGGCTCCCCCCTTTTTGGTTAACTTGTTTTTAGAATTTCAAAAATTTCGATGGTGAGAAATTAGCTAACACCATGTAGTTTATCCTCCTTCTTCTGGATAATTTTTTTAATGAATATATAATATTTTATGAATTTTCAAAGTGGACACATCCTGAAAAGCTGAAATTTGAGCATGCTCCCCCCCAAATTTTTTGCAAACTAATCAAAAATTGATTTTTTTTTTCTTCATGTGCAGAATGGAGTCTAGTTTCAAAAAACGTAAAATTTTTCACATTCCGATGAATGTGTAAAAATCTATCCTAGCCCTAGAACATGTTGGTTTTTGACCAAAAACGAAGACATTTACAATAGAAGCCATGGATCAAAACCTTAACTAAATCAAAATAAAAAAATAATTATATGTTTAGATAGCTGAGATAGAGTTTAACGCTATCACAGTTTTTTTAATAAACTTGCATTGAAAGAAGTGCAAATGAGATGTGGAGCACGGTCAAAAATATGAGAAAATTTAACAAATCTTGTTAATTAACACGTCTAAAGTAGGCCTTTTGGCGAGCACCAAATGGCCTGCTTTGCACAGAACTAGATTTTCGCTTTAGGGTTTTAGATCTCTAAGAGTTATTATAATGAAAATTCTAGTTTTTGGAAGATCTTAAAAATTTCAGATTTAGTCAAATTTCATGAATCAGCATGTTAAATTTCAGTAATTAGGAGGTCAAATTTTAGTACTGAAGAGGTCAAATTTCATCTATCTCACTCATTTTCATATCTTATTCTGTAGACCTCTCTCTCTCACTATCTCCATCCCTTTATCTAACAATATCTTCCTTGATCTCAAGAACTATGTCTCTATATGTCCATCTCTCTCTCCTTCCCTCTCCAATATCCATCTCCCTCCCTCCTTCCCTCTCTACATTTTTCTATCTCTCATCCCTCTCCTTTAATCTCTATATATCTCTCTCTAATCTCTACACCTACCTATCCCTCCCTCTCCTCTCTTTCTCTCTCTCTTTGCTTCCCTCGCTCTCTCCTCCCCTCTCCACTCTCTAGCTTGTCATTCTCTCTCTCCTTCCCTCTCTAGTTCTCTCTATCTCACTTCTCTCTCCTTCCCTCCCTCCCTCTCTGATTTTCTCTATCTCCCTCTCTCTCTCCTTCCCTTTCTACTTCTATTTATCTCACCTCTCTTTCTCCCCCTCTCTCTCTCCCTCTCTCTTCCTTTCACCCACCTTTGCTCTCTACTTCTCTCTATCTAACCTATCCCTCTATACATCTCTCTCTCCCCCCTCCCATCTCAATCTCTCCACCTTCCTCCTTATCTCTCTAATTTTAAGCTCCATCACACATCTCTATCACCTATCTCACTTCTCTCTTTCCCCTTCCCTCTCTGCTCTCTTTCTCTCTATCTCACCCCTCTCTCCCTACCTATTCCTCCCTCCTCTCTCTTATCTCTCTCACCTCTCTCTCTCCATCCCTACCTCTTCCTCCCTCTCTCCTTCCCTCTATTTTTCTCTTTATCTCCTCCTCCCTTTATCTACCTAGACCTCTCTCTATTTTTGTCTCACCTCTCTCTCCATCCCTACCTCTCCCTATATCTCTCCTTTCATATCTACTTCTCTCTACCTAGTTGTCCCTCTATACCTGTTTCTCTCTCCCTCCTTGCCTCCTCTCTCTCAATATCTCCACCTTCTTTCCCTCTCTAATTCTCTCTCTATCACCTCTCTCTATCTCTCTCCTCCCTCTCTACTCTCTTTATCTCTCCCTCCCTCCCCCTCTTTCTATCTCTCCTCTCTCCCTCCCCCTCTTTCTATATCTCTTTGCCCTCTCTACCTATATCTCTCTCCTTCTATTTATCTCAACTATCCATCTTTACCTATCCCTCCCTCCTCTCTCTCTTCCACCAAAATTCACTCTACATCTCTTTGTCTAGCCTACCCCTATATACCTCATTTTCTCTCCCTCTCTCTTTCCCTCTCTCAGTCTATCTACCTTTCTCATTATGCCTCTACTTCTCTCTATCACCTCTATCTCTCCCCCTTCCCTCTTTACTTTCTTTCTCTCTATCTCACCCCTCTCTCCTTAAATATCCCTCCCTCCCTCCTCACTCTCTCTATCTCACCTATCTCTCCCTCCCTACCTCTTCTTCCCTCTCAAATCCATTCTCTACTTCCCTTTATCTCCCCTCCCTCTCCTTACCCAGCTCTCTCTCTCTCTATTTCACTCTCTCACCTCTCTCTAAATTCTTATCTCTCCCTCGATCCCTGCCTCTCCATCCATCTCTCTTTCCCTCTCCACTTCTCTATATATCCCTTTACTCTCTCTACCTACCTCTCTCTCTCCATCCCTACCTCTCCCTCCAACTCTCCTTACCTCTCTACTTCTCTCTACCTACCTATCCCTCTATACATCATTCTCTCTTTGTCCCTCTCTCCATCCTTCCCTCTCTCAATAGATATATCCACCTTACTTCTTCTCTCTCTAACTTCTCCCTCCCTTCCCCTCTCTCCTTACCTCTCTACTCTACCTCTATCTCAACTCTCTCTACCTACATATATATCATTCCCTCATCTCTCTCTCTCTCCCTCCTACCCTCTCTCACTCCCGTCTACCCTTAACCCTTAAAACCCTCTACCCTCTATCTCTCTCCCACTCCCTCTCTTTCTTTCTCTCTCTCTATCTCACGTCTCTCCCTCCTACCCACTCTCCCTATCTCAATTCTCTCTATCTCACTCACTCACTCACTCACTCCTATATCTCTTTGCTCTACCCTTAGCCCTCTACCCTGTATCTCTCTCCTTCTTGATCCCTCTCTCTCTCAAGACTCTCCCTCATATCCCCTCTCCCCCTCTCAGCTCTCTCTCTCTCTCTCACTCACTCCATCTATCTCTCTCCCCTCTACCCTTAACCCTTAAAATCTAAACCCTTAAACCCTCTATGCTTTATCTCTCTCTCACTCCCTCCC
>CM021110.1:306555496-306611510 GCA_007115665.2 Sequoiadendron giganteum
CCCTTAACCCTTAAACCCTCTACCCTCTCTCTCTCTCAACCATCTCCTCCTACACCCTCTCCCTCTCTCAAGTCTCTCTCTCTCACTCACTCACTCCTATGTCTCTTCCATCTACCCTTAGCCCTATACCCTTAAACCATCTATGCTATACCCTCTCTCTCTCAAGACTCTCCCTCCTACCCCCTCTCCCTCTCTCAGGTCTCTCTCTCACTCACTCCATCTCTCTCTCTCCCCTCTACCCTTAACCCTAAACCCTTAAACCTTCTACCCTCCCTCCCTCTATCTCTCTCCCACTCCCTCCATCTCTCTCTCAACCCTCTCCCTCTCTCAAGTATCTCTCTCTTAGTCACTTCCTTTGTCTCTCCCCTCTACCCTCTACCTGAAAGAGGGAGAGGGGTTAGGAGGGAGATACTTGAGAGAGAGAGGGAGGTAGTGGGAGAGAGATAGAGGGAGGCATGGTTAAGGGTAGAGGGCAAAGGGTAGAGGGTAAAAGGGTTTAAGGTTTAAGGGTTTAGGGTTTAGGCTTAAGGGTAGAGGAGAGAGAGATAGAGGGAGTGACTGAGAAAGAGACCTAAGAGAGGGATAGGGGGAGAGGGGGTAGGAGGGAGAGGGTTGAGAGAGAGAGAGGAATGTAGGGTGTTGGAGAGAGATAGAGGGAGGGAGAGTTAAGGGTATAGGGTAGAGGGTTTAGGGTTTAAGGGTTAAGGGTTTAGGGTTTAGGGTTTAGGGTTAAGGGTAGAGGGTCAAATGGTTTAATGGTTTAAGTTTTAAGGGTTAAGGATAAAGGATTAAGGGTTAAGGGTAGAGGGGAGAAAGATAGAGGGAGTGAGTGAGTGAGTGAGAGAGACCTAAGAGAGGGAGAGGCGGTAGGAGATAGAGACTTGGGAGAAAGAAAGAGGGTGGGATGGTTAAGGGTAGAGGGTTCAATGTTTAAGGGTTAAGGGTTTAGGGTTAAGGTTTAAGGATAGAGGGGATAGAGATAGAGGAAGTGACTGAGAGAGAGAGAGAATTGAGAGAGGGAGAGGGGGTAGAAGGGAGAGACTTGAGAGAGAGAGGGAGGGGAGATATATAGACTCTCCCTTATCCCCCTATCTCTCTCAAGACTCTCCCTAGACTACCCCCTCTCTCTCTCTTAGGTCTCTCACTCACTCACTCACTCACTCCCTCAATCTCTCTCCCCTCTACCCTTAACCCTAAACACTTAAAACCCTCTACCCTCTACTCTTTATATCTCTCCCACAAACTCTTCCTCACTCCCTCTCTCTATTCTTTCCTCGCTACCCCCTCTCCCTCTCTCAAGTCTCTCTCAACCCTCACCCTGATACCCTCTACTTTAAACCCAATACCCTCTACCATCAACCCTATACCCTCAAACCTTAAACCCTCAACCCTTAATCCCTTGACCCTTAAACCCTCAACCCTCAACCCTCAACCCTCAACCCTCAACCCTCTACCCTATACCCTATAAATTAAACCCTCAACCCTCAATTATCAACCCTTGACCCTTAATACCTCAACCCTAGGCAGGTAGGGGAACATAGGTGAGATATAGAGTGATGAAGGGAGAGGTAGGTAAAAAAAGGGATAGGGGAGATAAATATAGGTAGAGAGGGTAGGATATGTAGAGAGAGGAGAGATAGAGATAATTAGAGAGGGTAGGGAGGGACAAGTAGGGAGGAGATAGAGGTGTGTGTGTGTGTGTGTGTGTGTGTGTGTGTGTGTGTGTGTGTGTGTGTGTGTGTGTGTGTGTGTGTGTGTGTGTGTGAGTGTGTGTGAGAGGGAGAGAGAGTGGAGGCACGATTGAGATATAAAGTGGAGGGAGAAGTGGGTAAAGAGAGGGAGAGGGCAGATAAAGATAAATATAGAGGGAAGGAGATGTAGAGAGATGATAGATAGAGAGAAGTGGAGAGTGGAGGGATGGTGGGAGAGGAAAGGAGAAGATAGAGGTGAGTGTGTGTGAGAGGGAGAGAGAGTTAGAGGAGAGAAAATGAGGGGACAGAGGAAGGGGGAGAGAGAGAGAAATAGATTAGAGAGGGAAGGGGGGAGAGATATAGAGTAGAGAGGGAAGGAGAGAGTAAGAGAGAAAGATGGGTGAGGGAGAGAGTGGTAGGTAGTGGAGTGAGAGGTAGGTAGAGAGGGAAGGAGAGAGGGATGGATAGGAGGGAGGGAGAGAGGGAAGGAGGGAGAGTGAGATGGAGAGAGTGGTGAGATAGAGAGTAGAGAGGTAAGGAGAGAGAAATAGGTATAGAGGGACAACTAGGTAGAGAGAACTAGAGAGGGAATCTTAGGTCTCTCACTCACTCACTCCCTCTCTCTATCTTAGGTCTCTCTTTCTCACACACTCACTCACTCCCTCTATCTCTCTCCCCTCTACCCTAAACCCTACCCTTAACCCTTAAACCCTAAACCATTAAACCCTCTACCCTTAACCCTCCCTCCCTTTGTCTCTCTCCCACTCCCTCCCTCCTCTCTCTCTCTCTTTCAAGTCTCTCCATACCACCCCCTCTCCCTCTCTCAGGTCTCTCTCTCACTCACTCAATCCATCTATCTCTCTCCCATCTCCCTCCCACTCTCTCTCCCTCTATCTCATGTATCTCCCCCCACCCCCTCCATCTCTCTCGAATCCCTCTATCTTGAGTACTCCCTCTCCCCCGAGTACTCCCTCTCCCTCCCACCCCCTCTCTATCTCTCAAGTCTCTCTCTCTCTCACTCCTTGTATCTCTCCCATCCCTCTATCTCTCACTCCCTCTCTCTCCTACTCTCTTAGGTATCTCTTTCCCACCCCTCTCTCCCACTTTGTCTCCCTCTCCTTCTCTCTCAGGTGTCTCCCTCCCACTCCCTCTCCCTCCCTCTCTCTGTCTCTATGGATTAGGGTTTAAGGGTTGAGGGATTAAGCCTCACTTATGTCACAATCCCTCTCTATCAGGCCTCACTTACCTCCCACCCTACTTTCTTAGGTCTCTATTTCCCACCCCTTCTCTCCCACTTTGACTCCCTCTCTCTGAAGTCTCCTTTTCAGAGGAACAAATTTGGTGAGCACCAAATGGGTTTTACCTTGAAATGGTAAAAATAAGGGTTGACCTCATGATTCAGGCCCACATTCTCCTGTGTTTCTCTGGTTCAGCGCTTTATCCGAGTTAGAAAAACCTTTTTTCTACAGTTGACTTCATATTGTACCAATCTATGCTTGATCCATCACCTTTTTACCACCGATCTACATGGTAGACAACGTAGAAGAAGATATTTTGAAGTTTCTACATCATTTTACATTATCTGAGGTAATATATTCATTTTGGTAAATTGAAATATTTGTCTTTAATATATTTGTTTGTTTTTTACAATATAAATTAAATTTCCTTAATGATTTTATTAATCATAACAATTGGACGTAGAATTCAACATTGAATTAGATGGGATTTGCATTAAAAAGTTCAATTTTTAGATTTGCATTAAAAAGTTCAATTTTTATGAGTTTGAAGAACAAAAATAAATAAAAAACATGACATTTACTTAACATAAATTTACTTATGAATTCTATTTGCATTGCTTATAGTAGTCCATTTCCATCATGGCTAGTGGAATTCACTGTATTTCATTCTTTTTCCAACTAGTTTGGAAAACTTTTATTTTCATCTAATTTGGAAAACCTCATTGCCAAAGAAATTGTGAATAATGATAAGATATATCATCACAAACCCTTCTTTGAATCCATATTCTTCATGACTTTGTTCACAATCAAAAATTTGGTTTTGAGAAAAATAAACACAAGAGTCTCTAGTTTTCATTTAGGTGGCAGCAATTTATACCCTAGTTTTGTGATTCTCATTGATTTTCTATATTGAATGGTTTCCACCCCTCTCTAAATCCTTTTTTTTGTAAAATGCAGTACTTACTTTTGTTCTATGTGTGTTTGTGGACATGTAGCTTTCAAGGCCATGTCAAGGAAATGAATGAAGCCCCTAACACCAAAAGAGCGTCCAATTAAAAATGCAAGGAGAAGAGAATAAAAAAATGTAGCTTGGAAAGCAAAGGAATTGCATCCATACATCCACAAACTTATGTGCAATCTAAGAGAGATGTCAAATTGGCAAAACAAAGGGCACGAATGAGGAAAGTTCATGGAAGGACAAGAATGAATACAAAAGTTGGGGGCACATCATCAACCATAGGTGAAGATCAATGCACATCTCCAGTTGAAGACACATTAACAACAACATGTGCTTTTCCAAGTACATCGGAAATCACATCTCCAATTGAAGACACACCATCAAAAATATTGTGTTTTGAAAGTACATCAAAAAACACATCTTTATTTGAAGGAAATCCACAAACGACATCTCAAATTGGAGGTCCAACATTTTTTACATGTCAATCTCAAGTTATGTCATCAATTGCACCTCCAATTGAAGGTACACGATCTATCCCCAATGTTGTTGACCTTCCCAATATTGACACAAATTTACATTTGAGAACTCCTCCTAGAGTTTTGCATAGAAAACCTACATTTTTTATTGATATTGATTCCAATGTTTTGAAATGGATGCCTAATAAGATTCAGAAAAGTACATGTCAAAGACATGCAGAAAGGATATGGAGTTTGTTTTTTGCAAAGCTAAGTGAGGGTGGAAGATGCCAACTATCTGTTGAAATGATGAGGCAACTCAAATTTAGGCCCACCATGAAGGCTCTTGGGATAATATTTTTGAATCACTCAAGTTAAAATTTCATTGTAAGGAACTTGATGAGTGCATACGAGAGTGTGGGTTCCACCTCACGCACGAAGGATAGTTGTGCCACACGACGTGTGATGACAACACCACTATTAAGCAGTCAAACAAGGAACAAGGTGAACCTTACAAAGGAAATTAAGTCTTTAAAATTAAGTAGATCATATCTAATGAGAGCCAAAGGAAGGCGTGAAAGAGTGAAGGATCCAAATAGCAATGAGTTATGGGCATTTTCGGGTAGAGTGCCACGGAAAGACACAATAATTGCTCAAGGCTTGAGATCTTTAATTGTGAATTATTGGAAGGATAACACAAGGACCTCTCCTAATCAAAGAGATTTTTTAAGAAGGAGAATTGGTAGTATAAACCATGAGCCACATCCAATGCATTATTTGGATACCACTCAAACCCAATTTTTTGCTGATTTTGTACAAAAGTTTCCTGAAATTAAAATATGTCAAAGGTATTTTAAAATGCTAAAGCCTTTTTATGTCAAAATAAATCACACACTCACTACTTATTTTTGTAGGGTTCATATTGATTTTTCTAACCATTATGATGTTCATCGACGTATATGTGTAGATATGCATACTGACAATGTTTTGCAGGAATGTAACATAATGCCTCCACCTAAATCGTCAAGGAAAATTTTGTCTTCCATTTTATGTGAAAGAGAGGATGGTCAAATTTTTTACAAAAACTCATGTTTGGATGGCACATGTGATCATTGTGGTGGCATGCAACATTTGCCAATTTGCCAACACATGGCTAGTACACACACAATTGGAGACAAAATTGTGAAATTTGGCAAATATACGACAGTGGCATATAGTCTAAAAGATGGGAAAGAAGAAAAGAAGTGTGAATTGGTTAGTGACAAGATTCCAGTGTATCAGTTTATGGGAATTTTTCATGATTGGGTGGTTTATGATTATGCAATGCATACACATAGAGCACAATGGTTGGACTCACAGTTCAAGTTATGCAAGGACACATTTCCACTTCATCATATCATTTCAGTTGTCGACTTCTCTAAGAACTACACACTACAACCACAAAATGAGGTGCAATCACAGTACTTCAACTCTGTGCAAGTTTCTATATTTGTACATATAGCATTCATTCATGCAAATGATAGTACAGAGGAAAATAGGAAAGTATTGAGGGAGTATCACTTTTACATCAGTGATGATCGTACACATTCTGTAGAGTTTGTTCAAGGTTGCTTTCATATGTTCTATGTCGATCTGGCTAGCAGGGGCATACCATTTAGTCAACATATCATATGGTCCGATAATTGTACATCACAATTCAAGAACGCTAGAATGTTTTACTGGTTGAGCAGGATACATAGGATTAGTGGTGTTCAACATATGTGGAACTTCTCAGAGGCCGAGCATGGAAATGGGGAGCATGATGGAGCAGGTGCATGTATCAAAAGAGCCCTAGCATGAGAAGAGTTAAAGTACACAAATAGTGTAAATTTGATAGATGTAAGATCAATTTTCTAGTGGTGCAATGGTTCAATGGGTCTAGGTAGTGAAGGCAATTCTTTAGTTCCTAGATTTTTTCATTTAGTAGATGACACTAACAATGCAAAATATGAGGATTGTTGTACACTAACAGGATCGAGCGAGCTACACTCTTTTAGAAGCTCCACTGCAGGTACATGGACTATCCATACAAGGAAGATGGCATTCTTTTTTTATGCATGTACACTTCAACCATGGAATGATTGTGAGTCAATAGAGTGGGTTGATGAATGGTTTGTAAGAAGTATAACCCCACTTGACACTTATCAGCTCCTGATGGCTCTACAAATCATGCAGATGCAATCATCCATTAACTTTGATCATGTATCGGACCTACTAGAACCAGGTAATATATCTTACTTACAAGTTTTTTTATGTTGCTCAATAAATAAACCTAACAAGATGAACATATCAATGCAGGGCACGTTTATGTGGTAATTGTAGATGAAGACAATGAAGAGGGTATAGATTATTACCTGTGCCATTGTATCGAGGCCAAAAAGAAATTGGAGTCCCCAGTTATAGATGGAGAAAACATAGAATATCCTATAGGTTCGGTGGTTGTTACTGGAAAATGGCTTCGAAGGTATCCAGTTAAGAATATTGTAGTTTGGTTGTTTGAGGACTTCGACACGGATCAGAAAATTCTTCACTATTTGAACCTTGTTGTCGCCACTAACGTTAATTTGGTAAAATATAAGGGTAGACCTATGAACAAGAACTTGTGGAAAGTGTGTGAGTCTGACCACTAGGCAATACTCGACACAATAAAGACTAGAGTAGACCCAGATGGCTCCCTAGATTGATTTGTAAGTATGCACATTGAATTTGTAAAGCCATGTTACTGATCACTCTTTTGGACCAACACCTTGCAATAAGGCTTTTTCACGATTACTGTTTGATGTCATATGCATTTACGACTGTCACTGATCCTTTTCTGATTGTGACTATAGGTAATACTAAAGTTTTTCAAAGTATATAAGAAAAGAACAAAATCGGTTGCTCGTGCAAGTGTTCAGTGGTATGAGAAACATTGGTTACTAGTGCATTTTCTGGTTTTCAATCTTCTCTTTCTTTTCCTCCTAGATTTATCAGATTCTTATATGCTACACGTTTTATGTTAAGTCTCTCAGTGATGTATTTGAAATTTATAAGTAGGCTCATCGAGAGATGATAAAGTAGGGAAGGGGCACATCACCATTGTATGACCTTCAATCAACCTCCTTATCTAGCATCCATGAAGGTGATAGTAGGTCTCGTCAGCTGTATGACTGGCATGATTTAGTTATTGCTCTTTTAATGATTTTTATGTGAGTCTATGTCTAAGATTAAGAGGCTTTTGCAAGTTTTTTGTGGACCAAATTCCTATGATACTACACAACCACAAAGAGGCTACTACCCATGTGTTCATAGGGAGCAGGGGATTTACATGTTTTGAACCATTTTGGAATGCAAATAGTTGGGCCAGCTGAGGTGGAATGGAAAAAAGAAACTGGGCAGCAACTCCTTTTGTTCTTTTCTCAAGTATAATATATTTTATGATTTGTGTTGGAAATGGGAGG
This sequence comes from Sequoiadendron giganteum, assembly GCA_007115665.2. NCBI lineage: Eukaryota > Viridiplantae > Streptophyta > Pinopsida > Cupressales > Cupressaceae > Sequoiadendron > Sequoiadendron giganteum. The sequence goes on from CM021110.1 coordinate 306,563,318, forward strand.
ATTATTTCCCTACATGTATTGCTACAAGTATTGACAAATGGGAGGATTTTCAAGATGTTCTTCCATCACTATTGTAATATTTTTCATTGACTTACTGTATTTTTTGAAGACTCCACATTCATAAGGACCTATTGCTGCATACATAACCATAGCTCTTGGAGTCCTTAGACACTGACTGACATAGACTTGACAGTCATAGGACATTGATTGTGGTGAGTGAATTTGATTATCAAGCACTTTATAATCATACACTCACTATACTTAACAACTGATCACTACTCATTTCTAATATGTCCTTTTCATTTGCACCTTGCCATGTACAATGACCCTTCACAGTTCCCTTGTGTTCATACATTCATGATGCTTGTCTTAATGAATAACCTTCCTTTAAATCTATTGTCCTTTGATGAAGTGACAAGGTAGGGGCAGTGTATGCCTTAGAGAAATCGATGCAACCTAAGTCATCTCTAACATACCTTAGGGTATGACATTCAACAAAACAACTACTATGGCTCAACCGACACGATCCCTTAAGGGTGCAAAGTGCAAAAGGGCAACAATATTTGACAGGGTATTACTCATAAACCATGGTGATTACGAAATATTTGTCTGAACCTATGATTTCACATTGGGTCCCTCTACAATAACCTTTCTCGGTTTTCGCTATCTCGAAGGCTTTTTTCTATGGTGGCGAATTTTCACTCGAGGAAAAAATTGTCAAATGCAAGTAGTTGAAGGATGCAAAGTGGTGCAGCTTTCAGTTTGTAGCTTGTGTGACCAAACAAACTATTCCAACATATTTGGGTGGGTAATTTTACACTAGGAATGGTCCTCTTTCACACCTAAACATGTGGAATCGCTCTGAGCTACGTTCAACCCGATCAATCCCTTAAGGGTCCAAAGTGCAAAATGGCTGCGAAATTCAGCATGCTATTACTCGGACACCACGACACTTAGAAAATTTTCATCTAAACCTATGATTTTATGTTGGGCCCATCTACAATAACCTCTCTTGGTTTTCGCTATCTTGAAGGCATTTTCCTGTGCTGGCGAATTTTCATTTGGGGAAAAAGTTGTCAAATGCAAGTAGTTGAAAGTTGCAAAGTGGTGCGACTTTCGTTTTGCAACTCCTCTGACCAAAAAAATTGTTCCAACACATCCAAGTGGGTATGTTTACGCTAGGCATGGTCCTCTTTCACACCTAAACACACGGAATCGCTTTGAGCTACGTTCAACCGGATCGATCCCTTAAGGGTCCAAAGTGCAAAATGGTTGTGAAATTCACCATGCTATTACTCTGATACCATGATGCTTAGAAACTTCTTGTCTAAACCTATGAGTTCATGTTGGGCCCATCTACAATAACCTCTCTCGATTTTTGCTATCTCAAAGGCATTTTCTTGTGCTGCCGAATTTTCACTCGAGGAAAAAGTTGTCAAATGCAAGTAGTTGAAAGTTGCAAAGTGGTACAAATTCATTCTACAGCTCATGTGACCAAATGGACTATTCCAATGCATTTGAATAGGTGTTTTTATGCTAGGCATGGTCCTCTTTTGCACCTAAACACGCAAAATCACTCTGAGCTACGTTCAACCAGATCGATCCCTTAAGGGTCCAAAGTGCAAAATGGCTATAAATTCAGCATGCTATTACTCGGACACCATGATGCTTAGAAAATTATCATCTGATCCTACAAGATCTTGTTGGGCTCATCTACAATAACCTCTCTCAGTTTTTTCTATCTTGAAGGCATTTTCCTGTGTTGGCGAATTTTCACTCGGGGAAAAAGTTGTCAAATGCAAGTAGTTGAAAGTTGCAAAGTGGTGCAACTTTCGTTCTAAAGCTCGTGTGACCAAATGGACTATTCCAATGCATCTGAATAGGTATGTTTACGCTAGGCATGGTCCTTTTTTGCACCTAAACATGTGGAATCACTCCGAGCTACGTTCAACTAGATCGATCCCTTAAGGGTCCAAAGTGCAAAATGGCTGTGAAATTCAGCATGCTATTACTCGGACACCATGACACTTAGCAACTTCTCGTCTGATCCTACAAGATCATGTTGGGCCCATCTACAATACCCTCTCTCAGTTTTCGCTATCTCAAAGGCATTTTTCTGTGCTGGAAAATTTTCACTCGGGGAAAAAGTTGTCAAATGCAAGTAGTTGAAAGTTGCAAAGTGGTGCAACTTTCGTTTTGCAGCTCATGTGACCAAATGGACTATTCCAACACATCTGAATAGGTATGTTTACGCTAGGAATGGTCCTTTTTCACACCTAAACACGTGGAATCACTCTGAGCTATGTTCAACCGAATCAATCCCTTAACGGTCCAAAGTGCAAAATGGCTGCAAAATTCAACATGCTATTACTCGGACACCGTGATGCTTAGAAACTTCTCATTTGAACCTACGAGTTCATGTTGGGCCCATCTACAATAACCTCTCTCAATTTTCACTATCTCAAAGGCTTTTTCCTATGCTGGCAAATTTTCACTCGGGGAAAAAGTTGTCAAATGCAAGTAGTTGGAAGTTGCAAAGTGGTGCACCTTTCATTCTGCAGCTCGTATGACCAAACAAATTGTTCCAACGCATCTAGGTGGGTACTTTTATGCTAGGAATGGTCCTCTATCACACCTAAACATGGGGAATCACTCCAAGCTACGTTCAACCGGATCGATCCCTTAAGGTTCCAAAGTGCAAAATGGTTGTCAACTTCAACATGTTATTACTCAGACATCGTGATACTTAAAAACTTCTCATTTTATCCTATGGGATCACATTGGGCCCCTATACAATAACCTTGCTCAATTTTTTCTATCTCAGAGGCTTTTTCCTATGGTGGCAAATTTTCACTCGAGGAAAAAGTTGTCAAATGCAAGTAGTTGAAAGTTGCAAAGCGGTGCAACTTTCGTTCTCCAGCTCATGTGACCAAACGGACTGTTCCAATGCATCCTAATAGGTATTTTTATGCTATGCATGGTCCTCTTTTGCACCTAAACACGCGGAATCAATCCGAGCTACGTTCAACCGGATCGATCCTTTAAGGATCCAAAGTGCAAAATGGCTGCAAAATTCAGCATGCTATTACTCGGACACTGTGATGCTTAGAAACTTCTCATTTGATCCTACAAGATCATGTTGGGCCCGTCTATAATAACCTCTCTCAATTTTTTCTATCTCGAAGGCATTTTCCTATGCTAGCAAATTTTCACTCGGGGAAGAAGTTGTCAAATGCAAGTAGTTAAAAGTTGCAAAGTGGTGCAACTTGCGTTCTGCAGCTCGTGTGACCAAACGGACTATTCCAACACATCTAAATAGGTATTTTTATGCTAGGCATGGTCCTTTTTTGCACCTAAACATGTGGAATCACTCTGAGCTACGTTCAACCGAATCGATCCCTTAAGGGTCCAAAGTGCAAAAAGGCTGTGAAATTCAGCATGCTATTACTCAGGCACCGTGATGCTTAGAAACTTCTTGCCTGATCCTACAAGATTACGTTGGGCCCATCTACAATAACCTCTCTCAGTTTTTGCTATCTTGAAGGCATTTTCCTGTGCTGGTGAATTTTCACTCAGGGAAAAAGTTGTCAAATGCAAGTAGTTGAAAGCTGCAAAGTGGTGTAACTTTCATTTTGCAGCTCATGTGAAAAAATGGACTGTTCCAATGCATCTGAATAGGTATTTTTACACTAGAAATGGTCTTTTTTTGCACCTAAACACGCGGAATCGCTCCGAGCTACGTTCAACCGGATCGATCCCTTAAGGGTCCAAAGTGCAAAATGGCTGTGAACTTCAACATGCTATTACTCGAACATCATGATGCTTAGAAACTTCTCGTTTGATCATATGGGATCACATTGGGCCCCTCTATAATAACTTTGCTCGGTTTTTGCTATCTCAGAGGATTTTTCCTATGGTGGCGAATTTTCACTCGAGGAAAGATTTGTCAAATGCAAGTAGTTGAAAGTTGCAAAGTGGTGCAACTTTTGTTCTACAACTCAAGTGACCAAATGGACTATTCCAACTCATCTGAATAGGTATTTTTATGTTAGGAATGGTCCTCTTTTACACCTAAACACACGGAATTTCTCTGAGCTACGTTCAACAGGATCGATCCCTTAAGTGTCCAAAGTTTAAAATGGCTGCGAAATTCAGCATGCTATTACTTGGACACCATGATGCTTAGAAACTTCTCATCTTATCATACAATATTATGTTGAGCCCATCTACAATAACCTCTCCCGGTTTTGGTTGTTTCGAAGGAATTTTCCTGTGTTGGCGAATTTTCACTCGGGGAAAAAGTTGTCAAATGCAAGTAGTTGAAAGTTGCAAAGTGGTGCAACTTTCATTCTATAGCTCGTGTGACCAAATGGCCTATTCCAACGCATCTGAATAGGTATGTTTACGCTACGCATGGTCCTCTTTTGCACCTAAACACACGGAATCACTTCGAGCTACGTTCAACCGGGTCAATCCCTTAAGGGTCCAAAGTGCAAAATGGTTGTGAACTTCAACATGCTATTACTCAGACATCGTGATTCTTAGAAACTTCTCTTTTGATCCTATGGGATCATGTTGGCCCCCTCTACAATAACCTTGCTCGGTTTTCGCTATCTCAGAGTCTTTTTCCTATGGTGGCGAATTTTCAGTTGAGGAAAAAGTTGTCAAATGGAAGTAGTTGAGGCATATTATCAAACAATTCACTGCATTGTCTATGGCTTGTCATAGCATTCCATCACCATGAGACCACTTTTCTTTGAGGCATTTTTTGAAAAATTTCAATGGCTTGTCTATGTTATTGCTTACTATTATGCTTTCCTAGATTTTTTCTAAGCATCCATAGCTTGTTCGAAAGCATCTGTTTTAGGCTTTTAGCCATAGCAAGAAGGCAATGAACTATTTGATAAAATGCTTTGGTAGACATATATGAAAAATGTCATAGCATAGACAAGGGAATGAACTATTTAAAAAAATGCCTCAAAGAAATGTGGTCTCATGGAATGCCATGACAAGCTAAAGCAATTGGCAATTGCTTCTAGTTATTAGTTATGCAATGTGAAGTAATTGCATAACTTCTTAGGTTGACTTTGTCAAAAGCTATAATGTAATTGAAATTTTTTCATCTATCAGCATCTAGTTATCCATTATGCAATGTGAAGTGATGCTTTGATTTTGAAAGATGTGCAATGCATGAATAAAAACTACAAAAATCTATTTTCTACATTTCATTAATTAAACTCTTTATTTTATTTTCTCTCTATATCTCTATGCTATGGAAATGCCTTTCGATTTCAGAAAAGATAGTTTTTATCTCTTGTTATACATTTTTTCACGTTTTTTTATCTCTTGTTATAAAAAGGAGCAGATATACAATGTTAAAGAAGAGTGAAAGCACAACTAAATTTATCATTTCAAAACTATTTTTTTGATGCATTTTTTCAAACAGTTCACTGCCTTCTCTATACTATTGCTTACTATTATGCTTTTGATATATTTTTCGAAGCATCCATAGCTTGTTCAAAATCACTTGTTTTAGGCTTTTAGCCATAGCAACAAGGTAATGAAAAGTTTGAGAAGATGCTTTGGTAGACATGTATGAAAAATGTGGTAACATAGACAAGGCAACGAACTATTTAATATCTCAAAGAAATTTGGTCTCATAGAATGCCATGATAAGAAAATGCAATTGGGAGCTGCTCCTAGTTATTAGTTATGCAATGTGAAGAAATTGGATAACTGCTTAGGTTGACTTTGTTCAAACTATATTTTAATTAAATTTTCGGCATCTATTAGTATCTACTTATTAGTTATTTAAAGTGAAGTAATGCTTTGACTTTGAAAGATGTGCAATGCAATGTAATCAATGACATGAATATAAACTACAAAAGTCCATTTTTTACAATTCATTAGTTAAAATATTTATTGTATTTTCTCTCTATATTTCTATATGCTATGTAAATACCTTGCAATTGTATTTAAAAGGCTTAATAGGTCAGTTAGGTGGTATTTGCAAAATCAAGTTGTGAATGAATGGTAATTAAGAGCAAAATTGGCAAATTGCCATCTTAGAAGTCTAACAAAGGGTGGTTATGGTGGTTGATCAGCTCAAGGGGTAGTTGGAAGGTGGTATCAAGATATATTTTTGTAATACCCCGAGTTGAGGGTTGATTTTTTTCAGTTTCTAATAACAAAATATACTTGAAAATGTTGATCACTGGTTTTCTTTGTTTTCTTGATTTTTCTTTGCCTTGCACAAGCCCATACAAGTCTATTATGACTTGAGGCTTTGGATACTTGATTGCATATGTTTTTACTCTCTTTTCATCTGTTCTGAAGGTTTAAATCCACCGTTGGTGTGTGTGGGATCGACAAACTTGGTTACTACTCTGTTTTTTGTGTTAGGGGTTTTGAGGGCAACACCATGACACATTAGCCAATCCACCTACTGTTCTGACCCTGTTGCTCAATGGATTGGCCTATACCATGATTATTTTGGTGTATGAATACTTTGGAGGCTGAGATAATGAATAAACTCAATGGGGTGTGAAGTTCTAATGTTGTTCAGGGGTGTTTCCACCATGAAAGTAAGGAACTCAAGTACTGAATCTAAGAAATACTAAAAGGAATGGGATTGTGAGTGTCCTTTAAGTTAGGGCAGATGTATTGTGAGGTTTTTCACCTTTGGAAGGATTGGGGGAGGTCTGGAGTTATGAGTTTCTTTAAAACCCTTCTTTTTGTGAAGGTTTAGGATGGTTTGTGAGTAGACGAATAGAACAAGTTCTTGGGGCTCTTAAAATGGGAGAATCCTAAATTTGGTGAGCATCCCTAATACTATTTCAATTTTCCTTGGTTTGGAGGTGAGTTTGTGAGGGGGTTCCTTTGGAAATTAGGCCTAATTGTGAAGCCTAGAGGGAGGGAGGTGTATTGAAAGTTCATTTTGGTCCAAAAGAGTTACTATTGGTTTTGGAATATGTTGTGTAACCCTAAAAAGGGTATCTTAATCCACCTTTAAATGGTCAAGTGTTTTGGAAAGGTTGGGAGAAATTAAGCTTGGACCGGGTTTTGAGTTTAGTGCAGGAGCACCTACACCACATCATCAATTTTTTTCTTATTTGAATACATCAATAGGGAAATGTTAGTTTCTTTAGGTTTATTTTGTCTAATAAGCTTTGAGAGATCAAACATAATGCAAATAAATGGTGTTTTGTGTCTTAGAAGTCAATTAGAAATCATATAAGTTGTAAAATGTTGACAAAGCAACTTTAACACAAACAAATGTAATTAAGGGACCAACTAATCCCAAGGTAGGTTATGGGCATTGGGGAGAATATGGTTGTTGGAAAATTATTTAAAAATACTTACCAAAGCTTGAATGAGAGAGTGGAAGAAGTTTTGTAATAATTTTACACAAAAAACACCACAGTTTTGAGCAATTTTCTAGAAAAATAATGTTTTCTTGATCTTTTTTAGTGTTGTATGGGAACATACAGTTTTTTCATGGTCTAATAATTTTAGAGGATGTGTCTATATTTTTTCTAATTCATTTATTTTTTATTTGGTGTATTAACTCTTTGTTTGTAGAGATAGCCAACACAAACAGTGACTGTCCCAGTGTTGTTGAATCAAGGGTTTGAGGGGAAATTTGTGATGTAACAATCAATCCACCTATTGTTTGCTACTATATCTTGGTGGATTGATTGAGAACATGTTATAATAAGTGTGTAAACTCAATTTGGAATAAGGAGTCATAATTATGTGGTGCTTTTGTGACTGTTCTAAGACTGGACAAGGGTTTTCCAACATGGAAGTGAGGAACCAAAGAGAGGTTTTTAAGAATTAATGCACGTAAGGGTTATGTGAGGATCTGATGAGTCTATGCAGAAGTATTTTCAGGTTTTTGGGGCTTTGGAAGTGTTGAGAGAGGTCTGGAGTTGTATGTTTCTTCAAAACCCTTGATTTTGTGAAGGTTTAGGAGGGTTTCTTGGGTTTTGTCAGTTAGAGGCTCTGTAGACACAAACTAATGACAAAATTTGAGGTTTGGCACCATGACCTAAGACTATCCAAGGCATTTGGATAGATACCTAAAGTTGGAAGGGTGGTCCCTTTTAGAAAAAAGGGCTAATTGTGAAGCCAAAATTGAAGTAGGTGTGTTGAAAGTCTATGTCAGTCCAAAAGAGAGACCATTGATTCTTTGGTATGTTGTGTAGCCCTGAAAAGGGTATCTCAATCCATCTTTTAATTGTCTAGTGTTTTGGAAAGGTTGGGAGAAATATGGCTAAAACTGAGTTTTGAGTACTACAAGAATAACCAATCACAAATGTGAGTTTTGGAAACCTTGATGAATCTAACTTAGGGATTGTTGTCAATTGATTCAATTGTCATTGTATGAATTTTGATGGTCTTTGTAGGGCCTTGGTGGAGTCTTGTTGTTCATTTGCGAGGTTGAGGAGTTGAGACCCTTCAGGGTGGGTTGATGCCTATTAGGCTGAATCATTATGAAGAAGAGTTCTTGATCGAGAATTGACATTTCCATTATTGTGAGTCTTCTCCACCTTGGCTCTGCATCAGAGTGCTACAAGGGTGGATTTTTGGGTAAGGTGTTGAATGAAGAGTTTGGTTTGATGGGGCTTTGAGGTTGTGCAGATTGCTCAAAATAGGTTGTATTAATCTTGTTAGGAGCCCCTTGAAGGCAAGTTGTCAAACTAATTGGGTTTGAACCTCCTTACCTCTGCATCGGTGAGGCACAATTAATTGAAGAATTCCAAAGGATACAAACCACCACAAATGGAGCTTACTTATACAATACGCTTTAGATGGTGCTTATTGTGCATTCCACAGTAATTAATTAAGCATTAGATGTAAACAAAATCCATGCCTACAACATTCAAGCATACAACTTACACAATACGAATGAATATATATTGATAAAATTATATAAATATATCCAAAAAAACCATATAGGCTTAGTACAAAGGAGCCATTTGGACAAAATATCATGTATATATATCAATAGTACAGAAGATATGTTCTAAAATACCACATAGGCATACAACAAACAACACTAATACATAGTCATTTCCCTCTAGGGGAAGGAAATAGATATCGTGTTGCCTTCGAAATTTGGCTAGATGGAGTGATTGTTGCTTGTCTTGCCTTTCAAACACGCCCGCTACTCCTCCTCTCTTCACTCTGGACCTTCAACTGATACGATTAAAAGTAAAGATGTTAAAACATAGAAATTGAATTATGGAATGGCATATAACAAAATATAATCACTTACCGAATACATATAGTCATCATGCATATTTAGAGCATCACCATGTCCATGATATGGAGTGACAACCACTTGTAGCAACCATGAAGATAGAAATTAAACTACATAAAATTATCGTGAAAATTTTCTATAATAGACCATAAAAGAGAAATTATAATGTCAAATCGACTAATCTATTCCATACCTCTCTCAATGGATCAGAACTGGCTATTGCTGTAGCAACTCCATGGTCCATCATGCCACCAACCTCACCAGGCCTATCTCTTGTCAATAGCTGCAAATGAAACAATATCTCAGGTATCATGTTGATATAAGAGAACATAATGTGACACGATCAAGGAATACTTGAATGCAATGTTTGTGTTTCTCATCAATTTTTTTAGATTTGTATATACGCAAAATTATGAAAACTAGCTAACATAGATTTATAACCCTATTAATGAATAAAGGCTACCTGAGTGTATGTTGTTTGAGGATATGAATCATGAGGTGTGGAGGAAAAAGGTGCAATAGGAAACTGTTTGAAATCCGAAGCATGTTATGAGACAAACATTCAAATATAACATTCAACTGTTCAAATGCAATAATAATATCTTTAATACTAGTTGCATACCTCTAGACTCATCATCGAGAATGTATAAGGGTCTGTAGGAATAGAGAATCCCTCATGAATAGTGCGACCCTGAAATTTCATCATATCAAAATTCTACTAATTTAGTTATTCTTAAATTTCAAAATATATTTTAATAAACAACATTAAAATAACCTACTAAATTTTACCTGAGTGTCAATGCCGAATGTATCATTCAGAATATCATCTGTGAAATCCATCACCTCTGCAACTGACGTAGGTTGTGTAGCTGCATCACAAGCACCCTGATAATCATATGTGCAAATAGCACCACAAGCGCCACAATGGTGGGGTGGAGCTCGGGGCCTACACGTCTCCTCCATACCAGGCTCTACTAGAGGACTCACACATTGTAAAATGGTCTAGGTGAGTGAGCCAATCGACTTCATCGTGTCCACCTCTACATTGTCTTTAACAATGGAAGGAACAACGACATGCTCCACCATGGGTCTGCCCAAGGCTCTCGGTGCCAACTATGGATTACATCATGCAGTAGGTTTATCGTGTGTGGAGCCCCCACCTCTACCCTGAAAGTCTAAGATGTCAAAATAGTTCGGCATTTTATTGAGGACAAAATCGCAATAGAGTTTCCTCAAAAAGTATTGTGGCACCTCATGGTTATTGTATGGAGGTTGGTCAAATACCGTCCACCACCGCTCCCAAAATTTGTTTGTAATTAAATCATGGTGGCACCAATGGATGGGGAACCTCCTGCATGCATGGGACAAAGGTTCATTTTTTTTTTGGGTCTTTAAATAGGTGGTGCAAGAGCACCTACACCTTGTGGATTCTAAGTTGGTATAAGTTTTTTTTGAGTTCATTTATGCTTAATAAGGTCTAAAAGACCAGTCATAATGTAAGTTGGAAGGGTTTGAGTCATTTAGTTGAATTTGACATTTTGGTTCATGGTGCATAGGCCATATGAAGTCATGAGTCTTAAGGGGTTTGGAAGTATGGTCTTATTCCATGTTAAATAACATCTCAATGACCATTTTATATTGTATTTAAAAGCTTAGTGGATCAGTTAAGAGGGATTTATAAACTCAATTTGTAAAAGGGATGGTGTTTGGGAGCAAAATTGGCAAAATTGCCATTTTAGAGTCTAACTAAAGTTGGTTAAAGTAGTTGGTCAGTTCTAGGAGGTAGTCGGATGTTGAAAATTTACAAAACAATGTAATTCCTCATGACAAGGATGTTGAAGAAGTTGGCAATGAGTTTCTAATAAGAAGTTTGCTATTTTTTGTGTTTTCCATAAGAAATTGTTGATCCCCTGCATTGTATGACCTGTACGTATTGTTCCAAACTCCAAGCCTATAATAGTTGGATATATAATTGAATAAACTTTCTTTTGGCATTGGAATGGTGTTATTTCATTGTGAATCGAGTCAGATATCCCCATTTTACTACCAGGTGGTCTCAAACCCCATGTTTTTCCTGTTTTCCTGAACTTTGTAAGCATTGTACGAATCCGTACCACAACCATATGCTCTGAGACTTATACCATATTGTAGGGGCATGAAATAGATTTCATTTTAATCAAATTAGAGGTTCAAATATTGAGTTTTGAGGGAGATCTCTTCATTTTTCTGGGACTGTCTGTTTCTAACTAATTTGAGGTTTTGATTGGTGTAAAAGTGATGTTATAGTCATTCCACTTGTTGTCCAGCCCTGTAACTCGGTGGAATAAATTTTTTCATGGTATTTTAGATGTAACAATTGTTTTGGAGGCAGGAAATATAATTTATATGGTTTTAGGGTGATGCCCTAGGGTATTTTCATGAGTTTTCCATGTGAAATTGAGGAACCAAAGTAAGGTTTTGGAAAAATATGATTGGAACTATATATGTGATAGTTTTTTGAGTTTTTTCAGGTCATTTTATGAAGGTTTGAGGCATTGGAATGTTATGATAAGTCTTGGAACTCATATTTTCAATAAACCCTCATGAATTGTGCCTAAAACAAGGCTTTTTTCAAGTTTGGCAAGTGTTTGTCTGTACAAATGGAATGTTTTTGTTATTTTGGAGGTTTGAAGGCATATTAATTGCTGCCCCAAGGTTTCATGGTCCTGTGCTAGGTTTAAAGGAATGTTTCTTTGTAAAATAGGCCTAATTAGCATAATTGAGCCTCCTGGGTCTGCATCAATAGGGCACACAACTCGGCTTTGCTAATTTTTAGTTTTTTGACATCTACATATGACAAACCATTAGCATAAAATTTTCTCATATCATCTCTCTTAGTTGACCAAAAATTCATTTGCTCGCTCATTTCTCCTACATGAGTTAAAATTGACTTCAATGATTCAGCAATCCCTCTCCTATAAGGGTGGGTTTCGGCATGCTCGGTTAATCTTGCAATTAATTGTTGAATGTCTCTTTTATTGTTTTCAATTTGATTTTGAATTTTTTTTTGTGTTCCTTGAGAATGCCTATGAATTGATGGAGGGGTTTCGGTTTGTTCTTGTATAGGAGGCTCTTGATGAGGGGGTGATTGTGAATTCTCAATGTTTTGAGGTGGAGATTCATTCCCTGAGAATTAGAACAAAGTTTTATTATAAAAATCTATTTAAATTTGCATTCCAAATCAAATTCAAAATAAATAGAATAAAAATACACACCTCTTTGCAATCTTCGACCTCTTCGACGTGTTGGTAGCATTCTTGTGGAAAATGGCAAGCTAAGGATGCAAATAATGGAGGAGATTTGGTGAGCACGAGTTGCAGACCTGAAATCTTCCTTCTCAAGCCGCGGGTTGAAGACAAAATGAGGGTTCCAAACCCGACTTTTGCATTTTATGTCTAGAAATACATTTGGCACAATCAAATGTATTTTTAGACATTTGGTGTGCGCCAAAGGCCTTATTTCAGGGTTTTTTTTATCATTTTTTCAATTTGGCACCTAAATTGTGTCACAGATTGGTGCACTACCCTTATCCTAAAGTTGACTTGGACCCTATTAAATGCACATAAAATGAGAAAATTAAGAGTCGAGATAGAGGTACATACCACGGGTCCTACATCAGTTTGTCGCTGGTGCACTCATACCCTCTCTGACATGTGCCTCGGAAGTTGTTATTGCGCCATCTCGATTGGAACTCAGAGCTCAAAGTGCACAAATTTCTAAAGGCTAAGTGTGCAAATGAATTGAAAGTGACTCCTCGAGGTCTATTTAAGCCTGCAAATTAGGGTTTTTTTACCTAATTTAACCATCCAGCTAGGGTTTTGGTCCCCCGATCCCATTTTTTCCCAACCGAGGGCCATTTTGTATCTTTTTTGGTATTTTAATGCATTTTTTGGTATCCTAGGGCATTTTTTGACCTATCAGGCACCTTGTCCTCTTTTTCCTCTTTTTCGTGAGATCATCCAAAAATAAAAAAAATTGTTCGATCTCTCAAGGGGGCAACATATCAACATAATTCTTTCACTGGGGCAGCAATGGCGGATTTGAAAAATATCAAGAAATTTTGAACTTTGATCACAGCAGTTTATTCTTTGAACCAATATAACAAGTGCATTGCTTCAAAGAGGGGCAAAATGTAGACATGGAAAATTGACTGACACACTTGATCCTGATTACTAACATCATTTCATCCTAAATCATACTCTCAGCTTATCATCACTCTTCATCCATTAATTAAATAAATTGTTATTTATTCGATTAAGTCATTCTCTCTTGTTGATTAAATTAATCAATTTTACTTAATTAATCCTCTATCTCTATTCATTTAAATAATTCATTTTATTTTAATAAAATATCTAAAGTCCCCCATCTAAAAATTAAATAAATTCATCTTTAATACTAACATCATCCCCTTTAGCTAAATAAAATCAAAATATTTATTTAACTATGTCTAAACCATTTTCCATCTCCTTTTGATTTATTTTAATCAATAAATCTAAATCAAATAGGTCAAATAATCTAAAGCCTTGTTAAATTAATCCAATCCTAATTAATTTAATCTAAACTCATGTTACATCCTCTAGCTTTTCCCAGTTGCACAATAAATCAACTACTTTGATTTATTAAAATCCCTATTTTCTCTCACATAGCATAAAAAGGGAATATTCCCTCAAATTTGAATTCAAATTCAAGTGGACTTAGTCCTTCCAACAAGGCATTTATTTCACCTTACAAGTCCTTTTTCTTTGAGCCAAGTGGCCATAACTCCATTTTCTTCCCTCTCCAACAAGTCATTTCACTAATTTGAAATTCCACCTAATGTCATTTATTGGCACTTTGATCAAAAAGTGCACAACCTTCCTCCATTCACATCTTGACAAGTGGCACTTGTCCATTGGATGTTGAATGATCCCACATTGCTCAAATCTTGCTCTTTCTTCCAATTTGAAATCTATAAATGAGAGACTCTTCCTCTCATTCAGGATCCACAACTTAGAGAAAAGTTACTCTCTTCACATTGAGAGCTAATTTTATCCATTTCATATCAAGTGTTCATCATTTTCATGATTTCATAGGAAAGTTATGCCAAAATTTCATCAAGGAGCTTCAATAATCTACACATCTTCATCAAGCTTACAAAGGACTTGGGAAAGGACCAATTTCTACACATAATTGGCACCAATTCCCCCATGGGATCAAGTGTTTGCATTTCTTAATTAGGATTTCATTTATCATTTATGTTTGTTCTTCTTTTTTCGTATTATTGAGCATTGTAAATGGATTTCATGGGGAATCTATGTTCTTACTTGCATATTGATATAATATTGTGCTTGTTTTCCATGTTTGTGCAGGTATAGGATTGGGGTTCACAAGTAAAAAGCATAATTCCATTTCCTTATCTAGTGTTGAGGTAGAATATACTGTCATTGCAAACAATTGTACTCAAGTAATATGGATGAAGCAGATGTTGGGAGATATTAGAATTGAGTATGATGAGCCTATTGCTATATTTTGTGATAATTCAAGTACCATAAACATTTCCAAGAATCTGGTGCTACATTCAAAGACAAAACATATATCTATCAAATATCACTTTTTGAGAGACAAAGTGTGTAAGACCCCTCCGTTTTGCTTTTTGATCGATCAGTTTTTTGTTTGGTTAGGCCTTATTTTATGTTGGTGCTTTGACTTAGAACTCAATTTTTGTTTGATCGCTATCTGTAAAGCGATGTGAATGTGATATTTTATTGTGATGGTATTTGATCCTGATGTTATCATTATGTCATGCTTTGGATTAGCATAGTGGTTAATTGAATTAATGACGTTTATGTTTTTTATCATATTAATGATGTTAGATTCGTCAGTTAGTAAGACTGTATTGGTGAAGGGGATGAAATTGCATCACTCGCTTGCAAGTGCCCTACGATCCCAAGATTTCCTCTTCACGGTGTGTTTTAATTTTAACATATATATATATATATGCATCTCGATATACTCGGTGTTCGCAGGTTGACAAGTACAGGACATCAACTCCACCTAGGTTCACAGGTCAGAGTGTGTCCATTGCTCAACGGTATTCGATTGGGAGATAGTAGCTAGGTTTTTTGTGCCAAGTCGTCACCCTAGTCCTAGTAGGTCATCAGATGCTAGTCGGGTTGTGTTGCTGTGAATATTGCTCTCTCTCTTTGTTTATTTAATTGCAAGTTAAAAAGGGTAATCATATGGCTGAATGCATTTATCTTGTGAAATTGAAATTGACCTGGTATTATGTTAATAACGTAATTTATCTTATTAATTAATTTAATTTAATTAATAAATAATTTAATCGTGGATTAGATTTATTTATTAATTAATTAAATTGATTGTGTTGAAATTGAATAAGTTCATTTTGAAATTTATTAATTTTATTATGTGAATTCAAAATTGAAAGAAATTAAAATATCTTGCATTTTCTGTTTTGGAGAATTTATGAGGGTGGTTGTGGAATTTTTAGGGTTGGATCCTTATGTTTGAATTTGCATCACATTTTGGATCATGAAAATTTTTGAAAATTAAAAATGGAGGAGGAAGAATTTTGCATTTTGTGTGTTTTGGGTTGAATTTGAAGAAATTGCTGATTTGAAGAGGGAATCGAGGCAAGGATTTGTGCACCATCTAGATCTTCTCAAGTTCTTGGATAATCAGGTTCATGTCTTTAGCTTTTATTTGTTTGCAAAAATCTATGTTTGGATATGAATTACTTCAAGAAAAATATTGGTGTTCTTGGCTGGAAAATGTTATTTCAATTTTGTTTGTTCAATAATTTTTGTAAATTTAATTATGTGGGTATCTAAATATATGTATAGGTATATATTCATTGAAATAAATAAATATATATATTTCATACATGTAAATGTTGGAGGTTATGCTGGTAAAGTTTTATTTAAAAAAATAAAAAAATAAAAATGAACCTCCTTGTAGAAATGCGGATTTCAAAATCTGCAGGGATTTTGTTTAAAAAAAAAAAAAAACTTCGGATTAAATAAATCTGCAAGTGTTGGAGGAAAAAATTAAAAAAAATATATAATAAAAATTTGTTTTGTGGGGAGCTAGGGGCTCACCCCCACCGCACCTCCCATGGGAGACGAGTGGGGGGAGTTGCTCCCAGCATGGCCCCCATAGACCTCTATGGTCGACGCTTACACAACTGCCACCTTCATCGGTGGTCAGCTGTGCTAAGCACAGTCGCACCACCCGCAAGGGTGGATGGCTATGCTTGGCATAGTCACCGCCGTCGAGGCCGGCTGGTAAGCTGCCGCCCCCTGCAACCGCCGCCTCCACCGCCCACTTCACCACAGCCTGCGCTCGGCCATTCAAAACATCGCCCAGCCTTAAGCAGCACACGGCCAACCCTAATCTATGCGTGCGGCCCAAGACAACTACCCCTATCTTTTGTATGGCGTGCGGCACGAGGCGTGAAAAGGGGTTGCATGTTAAAATAAAATATAAATTTTAAATACTTTTTTATAATATTTTAATATTATTTATATTTAATATATTAAATATTATTATATATACATCTATTAATCTTTAATGTATATATAATTAATATTTAATATTATATGTTTATAATATTAGGATATTAATTTAAATATATTTATTAGTGAGATTATGATTTTAATATATATGTATTTAATATATATATTAAAATGGTTGAGTAATAGAATCTTATATTTTAATATATTGGAGAAATTTTGTATTAATGTACTATAGTCAATTGATGAATTTATTTTAGAATAATGTATTTGAAAGGGTAACTATTGGGTTTATTTTAAAAATAATATTATTTGCTAGGTCAAATATTGAATTTAAAGAAATGTGTTTAAATGGCGAAAATCAAATGATTTATTTTTGAAATGATTTAGTTTGCAAGGACGTATGGTTATTTATTTTAAAACAATATATTATGAATCGTAGAAGAAAATACTTATTTTATTATTTAAAGCAATTAGGAAATTAAGTGTTGGTTTAAATTTCTCCTTGTCTGTAAGAGACGTATGTTTAAATCAGTTTTAATTGAGCAATAGATTACTAATGTTAATAAGGGAAATGGATTTAGTGAATCCAAAGTTAGTTTAATTCCTCACAACTTGCCTTCATGATTGTTTCCTCTAAGTTCATATTTTGGGGAAAGGGGTTAAGTGTATTTTAATCTGTAATTCTTCCAGAGGACCCTAGAGGTTGGGGGTTGTCATCTTGTGATGTCGACTATTTGTTAATTCCCTTGGGTAGTGCATGAAGTTATGTCAATGTTATACTCGGTTTCTATGAACGGGAATGTTTTGGGCCTCCTGAGAAAGGAGTGGATTTTGTAATGTGTGCCTCCTTGTCAGGAGTGGTTTTGTTATTGTTGTTACCTCCAGTGTTTGGAGATGGGTTTATCTTATGTTGCCTCCTGAGAAAGGAGTGGTCGTGATATCTTGTGTATTGCACTTTGTACCCTTGGTGTTTGGATGGTTTGTGTGTTGTCAAGTAGAAGAGTGGCTTTTGTAGGGCCCAAAGCCCGGAAGAGGTAAACTGGATAACTTACGGAGGTGGTTTAATCAAGTGATAACTAAAACAAAACTTAGAAGATTAGGTGGTACTTCTCACTAATCAAGATAATTATGCCTCACTCATAGACATAAGGGCTCGTTTAGACTTGGGATGAGTGGGAAGGCCTGGACTGGCAAGGTCATCTATCTTCTCTGTACGAAAGGTATTTGATTCCGCATGAGTAAGTATGGGGGCCAAAAATTCATTAGAGGCCACCACGATAACCCTTAGTGGGGGTCGGAGCCTAGGAAGAATCCCAGAGGATAACCCATGACGAACTGTGTGATGTCACTCTGTCTAGGACAACAGTTGGTTTTTGTTTTGATGGGTATGGTTTCCTTAACATACTTGATGTGACCATAGTGGGTATTCGATTATTATGTGTATGGTTCTCTTAACATACTTGATCTGCTTTATTTCTAGAAGCAATGTGACCATGTAGAGTTGTACTTGTGAGGTACTCGTGATGCTCTTGAGTTGTACTTTTTTGTACTTATGTTGTACGTATGTGATACTTGGGTTGTACTTGTGATGTGCTTGTGTGGTACATGTGATTGGATGTGTCAGTTTGGTTCAGTGGTGATTTAGCCTGTGTCGAATGGTAGATGGTCTTGGCTAGGAATCCTGGTTACTATCTCCTAGCATGGGGGGTGGGCTTTTGGGTTCCACTTGGTTGGGTGGCATGCACCTAAATCCATTGGGTTCTTTCTTCATGTTCTGAGACTTCCAGTTGGAGAGCTCGTGGAATTTAGTTTCAGTTCTTGCTTTATTCTTTTCAGTTGATCTTGTACTATTTTACCCCTCATTTGTTATCGAGGTGGAAGTTGTAACTGTAACCTTATTATTGGACTTGCCTCATTTGGGGAATGAGAGTTGTAATTGTAATATTTAATTATGGATAAATGAGTTTAAAATTTATCTATTATGCTTGGATGTAATTTATCTTGTATGGAATGTATGCGTACTTATTATCTTGAGTAGATAAATGTTATGGATTCATTTATGTTGTTACGGGTTATAAGTAATCTCAGTCTCGTAACCTTAGAGGATGTTTTCATTGGGAAGCGAACTTGTATATTAATTGTACTTAAAAAAATAAAAAAAATAGCCTATTTAAGTAGTTGTTTGCAACATCCTTTAGGGTTGCATGGCGGGGCATTACAAAGTGAGTGATAAAGAAGTCAGACTAAAGTATCTTCCTACTAAGGAATAGATTGCAAACATCTTTACTAAGTTGTTGCCTAAGGATACTTTTGAGTATCTTAGAGGGAAGTTATGGGTGATTCCCCCTCCCAATCAGAACTAAGATGCAAGTCTTTGCATCAGTCTATGCATTTATAGTCATATCTTGTTTCGGATTGATGTTATGGTGGCTGCTACTCAAGGGGAGTAGTTAGATGATTTAGATATGTGGTTCAGAGCTTGTGTAACTTTGCCATTGATTTCAAAGGGGGAGAAGAGTAATGTGAAAAAAATTGTAAGAACAAAGGGGGAGAAGAGCAATGTGTAAAAGGGAAGACTGTTGGAGAAGAGTTAGTTGTGTTGATAGTATTTTTTACATCATGTGTTGCCATCAATGCCAAAGTGAGAGATTATTGGATGTTGTGGTTGTGTTGCTTATATTTGGTTGTCATTGATGTCAACACTATTACCATTGGTGTCTTGAAGGTTGGATATGTCGAGGATATTGAGAAAATTATAATAAATATGTTGAAAGTTGTATGTGAAGCTGTGAAGTTCATTATGGTGGAAAGTTCAGTATGATGGTATTCAGAATTTTCACTTTAAAGGGTTTGTTGTTGAGCCTATCTAGTTTATACTCTAAAATTTTCCAAGATGCACATCAAGATTGGAGCAAGTTGTGAGTTTTTGTGTTCCTATAGTTATTTTGTTACTGTAGCTAGTGTTTATGGAAGAAGAGAATATAATTCTAGTAATTTGAGTTGTTGTGTATGCTCCTATGATGTTCATTGATGTTTCTAGATCATTCTATATCCTTGTTGCATGTCCGCATTGATCGATATGATCATGATCAAAGATTTTTTTTTTGTGTTTGGGTTTTCATGTTCTTGGTTGGCATGATGGTTGTAGCATGTTGCAGATCCTGGTGGATTAATTTTTGAATGTTTGGCATGTTCGAGGATGTTGTTTTAGGTCTTCATTCTGTTGTGACCAACTTCGATTGGTGCACATTAAGATTTGTTCATGAATTAGGCCTACAGTTTATATTCATTTATTCTTTTATTTTTGGCCAAAAAATTTGGTGATGTAATTCCATCAAGTAGATATATAAAAATGATTGTTTCTTCATTTTGATGTATGTGTGAAGTGTGTGAAGTGTGTATGTGAAGTATATGTGTGAATAAAGATCAGATCATTCGATTGCAGAGCAGAGTGTGAAGAAGTTTGAGCGAAGTGTGAAGAAGTGTTTATGTGCCTAACCAGAACTGTCATCAAGCTTTTGAAGAAGCTAATTTCTTAGTTCAATCTCTTCAGATGGATTTAATCTAAAATTTCTATGTAAGACAGTGTGTCTTCTTTGAATAGTGAGCTCTAGGCAGTGTGTCTAAATGTGTGTGCATTCCTTATACTTTTAACATAGTATAGCTAATGGATTAACCTCCACCATAGTTTTTCCCCTAACAAGGTTTCCACGCAAAAATATTGGTGTTATGTGTTTCTGATGTGTTGTTGATTCATTCTTTCACTATTATTTATCAGATCTAAGATTCAAGGTTAATAAGGTTAAATAAGTTTTATATTATGTGACAACTAATTCACCCCCCCTCTCAGTTGTTTATCCTTTTTTTTCCAACAAACACAAGATTTTTGACATCAATGACAACACCTTCATACTTGCAACACTTAAAAAGTGCTCTACAACTCTCTTGGCTCTCACAAGTATTTCTCTTTCACTCTTTCTCTCTTTGGATTTCTCAAGCCTTACAAGTCTTGGATAAATTCATTTTCTAGAGGATTCATTGCTTGGTCTATTATGAGCATTCTCTTTCTCTTATTCTCTCATTACATCTTTTACATTTTACTTAATTTACTTTACATTATTTTAGTTATATTATACTCTGTTATTTTTGCATTTTAATACTTCTTAGCAATCAAGATAGAAGTAGGCATTTAGCTATTTTTTGTGATAGTCTCATTTTTTGGTTTGTACGAGATGCCAATGCACCTCTAGGATGATAGTACATCATGTTGGCATTTATGTGTCCCACTCTCATCCTTGGCCAAGAGCTCATTGTGTTGTCTAAAGAACCTCTATGAACCACTCTTTCTAATTCCGGATCTCTTGTCATTTTACCCCATCACTTGAGCTTTGTTCCTTAAGGTATTTGAGGACCATTTTCTCCTTCTAGACTCTTATTTTTCCTAGAGACTTAGGAGTAGAAAATTTCCTCCTCTATAGTTTGAAAAAATATTACTTATCCTCATCTAGTTCAATCATATCTCCCTCATCCATAATTAATTTTGGTTAAGTTAGGTAATCCATTCCATTCCTTGGAGCATTCTGATTGGTAACTACATTGGCATCAAATGGGAGGTGCAAAGGGGATTGGGACTTTTCAATCCTTGAGGGGAAGGGATTGTCCTATAAGGGGGATCCAAACTAATTCATGGATCTTCGAAAGGTACTAGCCTCTTCAATGGCTAGATTTATAAAATCTATAGAAGGATAGGAGGAATTCTAGTTCTATAAATTGACACTAAATAAGCATAACTTAATTTAGAAGAAACATTCAAATGGAGTTTGAAGGATCCTTGACAATACATATCACGGTGTAGACTATACATTCTCCATTTAGGATTTCTTCATAACATTTTGTGAATTGGCTCAATGAAGCACCACTTTTTTCTATGTTAGAATGATCCCAACATAGTCTAATCTAGGTTGAATGTTTATGAATATAAAATCTAATGGGATTAAATTTTTGAGATCATTTCTTTATAAAATTTCCCAACACCATCAATTATTATAGACTCCCCTCCAAGATTATATCCCTCTCCTCATCATTGGTCTATACACTATGAAGAAGCCATTTGGTATAAATTTTACTCAAAATTAGGATCCTCATATGGAGAGAATCTTACTTTCAATCATTCCCCTAGTAGGCCAAAGGATGGAGAATTTAGTAATCATACTTTCCTTTGTAAGGATAGTGATTTCATGTTCCAAGGATGAAGGAGAAAGTGTAATAGTAATCTCCCCATGGCTATAAGAAATTTTTTTTGTAATAGTATTAGGTTGAGGGCTTGGACTAGCTTCACATTCAAGCCCCACTTTATCCATTCTTCTATCTCTCCCTTAGAGGGATTTGGGACCACTTATTTGAGTCATAGAATCTATCCAATTTGGTTCTTCGCAAACCACATATGCATAACTTGTGTGTGCCTTGCTACTGCCTATGGAGATTCTACTATTTTGGATATTAAGGGTATCACATTTAGGGCTCTTGTCTCTTTAATTCCATTGCCTCCTAGAGTCCAAATTGAGTCTCCTAGATCCCAAAGCTCCATATATTAGATATAACCGAGATGGATGTTAAGGTGTATTACCTTGCTAGTCCCTTACCCATGTATTCCCAACTTCTTTTCTTCATTCATTCCTTTGCCATTGTTCCACAAATACTTTTCCATCAAGACAATTTTTGTGGTTTTCAAATCCATTTCACTCCATTTTTAACTTAAAAATGTGTTTATTAAAACTCCTGTATATTATGTTCACTTTTCATTGCATACTAAAAAGATGTTTAACTCAAAAATTACTTTTATCATAGAGATTTTTTCTCTTAAATAGCAGTTTCTTTCTTATTTATTTGATATTCACTTTACAATTTTTTTGTATTCTATAAAAAATATAATAATTAACTCAAAAATTACTTTTATCGTAGAGAGTTTTTCTCTTAAATATCAATTTCTTCCTTATTTATTTGATATTCACTTTACAATTTTTCTACATTCTATAAAAAATATAATAACATAGAATATATTAGAAAATTTAATTTTCAAAATACACTTTTATTTGTTCTATGCACAACACCTTCTTCAAAGACAAGTAAATTTAAAATAAATTATATATCTTAAGTAGTTAAAAATTATTCTATTTAAACATTCTTATCAAATATAAATTAAAATTAATTTATAAATAGTATTTATTATAATATTTTTTTTATAATCACATTCATATATATATATAACCTTTAATAAAATATTGGCACTTTTTAATATTCATAAAATAATAACGGTATAAAAAAATCTATATTAATTTAAACACAATATTTTTAATAATCACCGATTTTGTTTTATTTTTACATAACCCCGCATATATATAGAGAGAGAGAGGGGGGGGACGGGGAGAGATAGAGAAACAAGTTACTTATTGGCACAAACACCACCTCTAAGTGTCTTACTTGCTACTATAGTAAAATCTGACCGCTGAAAAGTTACCTTATCTTACTATTACATTGCAAGCCTATTAAACACTCGTTTTTTAATTTACGGACACAAAAAAATCTAACTAAGATTAGACAAAGGAAAGCTGCAACACAAATTTCTAAGTGGGTTGATCTAGAAAGTAAACCATTTAGTTCTCGCTCTCGGAGTGGGTAATAGAAATTCTTTCCAGATAAACAACTGTCTCCTTGCGATTGTCCCCGCCGCATGCCTCTAACCTCTCAAACACTTCTCTCATAGAAGGGCGCTGGTTTGGCACTCTGTTAGTACAAACCAAACCCACATCTAATACGTGTAACATTTGTTTTTTGCAATTCTCGTCCACTGTGCTTTCATCCAGCACTTCCATCTCGCCCCCGCCCAGGCATATTGTGTTGCGTACCCAATCCACGATGTCTCCGTCCACCCCATACTCCGACTCACCCGTAGCTTTCATCCCACTTACTAGCTCTAAGATCACCACTCCGAAGCTGTATACGTCGCTCTTCTCGTTCACCTTTAGCCTATTCGCATATTCTATACACATTTCAAAAGGAAAAAGAAAAATCAGATAATTTGTCTAATTAAGAAAACAAATTTATTAGAATTTGAGGAGAGAAACTCTTGGTACCTGGGGCTATATATCCGTGTGAGCCCACATAGCCAGACACCGAATGCTCTTTGCCCAACCTATCAAGCACTCTCGATACGCCAAAATCTGCAATTTTAGCCTCGAAATCCCCGTCCAGCAAGATGTTACTGGATTTCACATCCCTGTGCAATATTGGAGGGCAGCAATCATGATGCATATAACGAAGCCCACGTGCTGCGCCAAGAGCGATCTGGTAACGCATCGACCATTCCCCCGCTATTTGTGGTCCTGGGCCACTGTGCAGACGGTCGAACAAGCTGCCATTAGGCATGAACTCGTATACCAACAGCTTGAAATCTGACTCTTCACTTGAAATGCAACAGAGAAGCTTCAAGATGTTGGTGTGACGGATGAGTCCCAAAGTATCCACCTCCACTTTACCCATTTTATTTTCTTCCTCCTCTCTTTTTTTTGTAAAATTTCCTCCTGATCTGCTGATGTTCCGGATTTTCTTTACGGCTACTGCTTGCCCGTTCTGCAGAATGACCTTGTACACTTTACCAGCACCTCCGGATCCAATCACGTTACTCTCCTTCAAATTGCGGAGGATGTATTTCTCGTCCACTTCTGTGGAATGGAATAGCGTCATCTTCCACGATGGCGTGTCACTTGGCTTCCTGATAAACGAGCGACGCAGATAACTGCAGCCCAAGGTCACGGCTACTATAAGTAAAGGTGGCAACAGAATGGTAGCCAAACTCTGAGGTGGCAACTTATGTGGAGAGGAACATGAAGGTAGCATCAAATTCCGACCTCCGCATAACCTCGGATTGCCCAGAAAGCTCTCCTTGTAAGCCAGATTGTCAAAAGTGTCGGGAATGCGTCCAGACAAGTGATTGTTAGAGACATTGAAAGCATTCAGCTTCAATAGTCCCAACTCGGGAGGAACCCCTCCAGAAAGCAAATTGTTTGACAAATCAAGACTGTTCATCTCGCTCAAAAACAAAGCAGGGATTTCGCCTGTAAGTCGATTGTGACCCAAATTGAGCTGATTGAGTTTCTTTAGCGACATTACTTCCTTGGGAATTTCATCTGACAGAAAATTATGGTCAAGCTGAAAAATATTTACCAAAATTAAGCTCGCGAGTTCGTCGGGAATGGGTCCCGACAAGCGGTTGTTGCTGGCTTCAAATACTAGAAGATTTGTCAGCTGTCCAACTTGTGGAGGGATTCTTCCTTCGAAGTGGTTGTTGCTTATCTTCAATCGACTCAGATCCTTCGCTTGGCCAATCGCAGGTGAAATCTTGCCTTCAAACTTATTGTTGTTTAAAAACAATCCCTGGAGATTGACAGCACCCCATAGACCCGCGGGAATCTCACCGGTCAGCTGGTTGTTGTCGATGTACACATATTGTAGAGATTTGCAGTCTTCAAAGGACGAAGGCAGACTACCATTGAAATTGTTTGAACTGATGATGAAGCCATACAAAACTCCTCCCTTGCACAGATTCTTTGGCAGAGGGCCTTCCAATCCGCAACTACTCACATCAAGTTCGATGAGATTGGAGTATGTACCCAAACTCTGCGGCAGCCAGCCATTGAGGTTGTTGTCGTCCAGGAGCAAGGCACTCAAGTATGGTAGCATCCCGAGCCGCGCAGGTATCTTCCCGGTAAGCCGATTGAAACACAGTTGAAGAAGATTCAGATTTGTGAGATTGGCAATTGCTTGAGGAAGTGTGCCGTGAAGCTGATTCCAACAAAGATTCAAAGCGGATAAGCTCGTCAGTTGGTCAATGTTCTCCGGAATTCCTCCTGACAATTTGTTTTTATAGAGATACAGTTCTCTCAAATTTGAGAGACCCAATAAACTGGTCGGGATATCGCCGCAGATATGATTCTGCGACACATCCAACACCTCTAGCTTAGTTAAATTGCCCAAGGAAGATGGCATATCGCCCCAGAGATTGTTCTGCGACAAATGCAACAACTTCAGCTGTGTTAAATTGCCCAGGAAAGTTGGGATAACCCCTGAGAGATGATTGCACGAAATGTCCAGATCCTCCAGCTTCGTTAAATTGGCCAAGAAAGCAGGGATTTTGTCTTCAAGGCTGCAGTTATATAGCCATAACTCCTGCAGCTGTTTTAGATTTCCAAGCTCTCTCGGAATCACACCAGGACGCAGAGGATTACTTGCAATCGTGAAGTTCATTAGAGACTCCAAATTCCCGACAAACTTGGGGAATGTCCCACTTAAACTATTTTCGTGGAGGAAGAGAGCTTCCAGCTTTGGTAGCATTCCAAAGGCTAGAGGAATGGAGCCACTGAAAGCATTATATGCTAGATTCAAGACTCTCAACTCACTCAAGTGGGAGATATGAGCAGGCAGCGTTCCAGCGAGCTGGTTCAACGACAAATCAAGCTTCCGCAAACGCTTCCAAAGCAGGAGGGCACGTGGGAAGGGACCGCTGAAAGCATTGCCTTGAAGAGTCAACTCTGTGAGATTGGGTAGGCTGCATAAAGCAGAAGTGAGGTTGCCAGAAATCAACGCACCGGTGAGATCAACAGTGGTAACGGTGTTGAATGTATCACAAAATATTCCTTTCCAACCGCATGGATTCTTGTGAGACTCATTCCAGTTGCTCAATGCATAACTGGTGCTCCTCCAATCCTCCTTTCTGATTTTAAGCAAAATTACGCCGTCATACGAGAGGGAAGCGCAACGGGGGAGCAAAAGCAAATAGCTGAGAATGAATGAAAAGAAAACGAGAGCTGGGCGGAGCATGACTTCTGCCGTATGTTTTGCAAAAAAAAGGATTCAAATTTAAAAAAAACACGCTCAGTTTGTTGAAATATTGGAGAAGCTCTGTAACATTTAAAGGATTTTCAACAAGTTATGTTTCTTTCTCACGTTAGCGATGATGGCAACTTGGTAGAAATTAGAAAAGAGTTGTGCGGACCAGAAAAATTCAGAAAAAAATCAAGGAATATTTGAAAAAAACTTCGAAGTGCGCACTCTGAGACATGGGATTCCGCTTTCAATATTTCATAGAATTGAAAGATGCATTCAATCGTCCACTAAATCATGCATTCAGTCGTCCATTCAGTCGTGCATTCTATCGTCCCTTCAAAGATGCATGAACAGAAGCGAGAACTTGAACGACCCACGATGCATTCAATCGACTTGACTTAAAATAGTCCAGGTCTTTCTTTTTGTCGCCAGAAAATCCTTATACGTCAATTTCAGAAGTAGACATGTAATATCAATTGCAAATCATATGTCGTATCCGCGGAAGATGTGTTCAATTAATTTATTTTGAAACATTAAAAATTTAAGTTGGTTATTAAAAAATTAAGTATTATTAATCTTGAGAGATGGGTTCTTGTGAACCACTATTCATGAATCTTGGGTCAATGAGTTTGACTCAAAAACTGCATGGTTGAATCCTGATAGCAATATTATAATTTGACACGCTGTGGAAGAAACCTCCTACTTATCAAGTATTATTAAGTTATTTTGATAATTATGCATTTAAGATATAATTTAACATTTTATTATGTTATTTATTTTTTAAATTGTGTTATTTTTATTTTCTAATTTGTCTAATTTAAGTTAGATTGTAGATGTA
This sequence comes from Sequoiadendron giganteum, assembly GCA_007115665.2. Lineage (NCBI taxonomy): Eukaryota > Viridiplantae > Streptophyta > Pinopsida > Cupressales > Cupressaceae > Sequoiadendron > Sequoiadendron giganteum. The sequence goes on from CM021110.1 coordinate 306,590,856, forward strand.
ATGTAATCTACTAAATATGATTGTGAGTATGTTTGTTTTTTCCTTCATCAAAATTTTAACCGTTACAATTGATTTCTTTTGTGAGAGGTCGGTATTTCTTAGAACACTCATTGCAAAATTCGTTTAAATATTTAGGGCTTGAAGTTAGGTTTATTAAAAAGTTAATTTCTATTCTTTAAAGACTTGGTGAACAAATCAAACAACAAGAGAGGGCTCTTCTTTATTGCACTTTGAACTTTACTATGTTTAGGAGAGTAATCCTATGGAGATCTTAGAGAGATATGCAATTGTTGTATTAAATGTCATTCAATTAATAAAGATTAAAAACAAATGATTAAACATTATTGATTAGTGGATTTAAAACTATCTAAATAATTAGAGAATTCAAAATATTAAAAGAATTAACAAATTTATCAATTATTCTACAAATGTTCAACACTAAACCAGGTCTTTGAGCACGATGATAGTCTCAATTTTGTTATCAATAACCCACTTTATGCTACTCTAGTAATTAAATGGTACAATAATGTAGTAAATTTGATACAACTAAAGACAAAAGATAACCTAACACTAGATAATGCCCAACCTGGAAAGTGTGCTTTTGAATATAAAAAAATCATCAAATGTTAGTCTGACATGTAGATGTCTACCCATAGCACTATCATCCAAGAGAATTTTGCTAAAATTTGAGCTACAATTTGATAATATATCATCCTTGTTAACTGTAGAATAAAATCTTCTATTTCAAAATAAAATAATTTATTATTAATTTTTAAATCTAAGCAGATTTAAGCTGTAAGCATTAAATTGCACTTGTATGAAATTTTTTACACTACATTTTACCCCACTTTAACAAGCTAATTACACTAAGATGTCAACTATACTAAAGTAGACAATGAAATACATAAGTTTATAGTAATATATTTTTAAAACAAAGATACAGTAGAGGATGTCAAAACTCATCAACAGGATTTGTGATGCCCCCATGATTGAGTTTGATCAAAGCTCCATAATATTTGACACAAAATCCTATAAGGTTTCATTGATATCATTTACAAATATCTTACAAAATTGAAATCCCAGGACAATCCAATGATTCACCTCTGTGAGCATCACCTAGATGCAATGAGTGCTAAGTGGACCATTCATTATCATAAGAGATGGGTTCTTGTGAACCACTACTCATGAAACATGGGTCAATGAGTTTGACTCAATATCATAATGTATCAATTTCTCAAAATCGAAAGAAACTATTATGGAAAAAAGAATTCTTCTTCGAATTTAAGAAAAAGAGAGTGAATAGATACCCTCATGTTTTTACTACCTATTATACAAGCAAACAAGAAGATAATTCATTCGTGAGAAAAAATTATATTAAATTTTCATAAAAAAATGATTATATATGAGAAAAACCAAATTTTTAGTATTCATTTTTACAATTCACCGAGGCAATTTGAGAGAGTTTACAACGATTCTCCAATGAGAATGCCAACTAGACGTGATTTCAGATGACCCTAACTAGAAGAGCTCCATGAGAGAGTCGAGCAGCGAGTGGTCATGCGAGTGAAAACTTCAATTTTTAATTAATTTACCTAGGTTTTAGGTAGGTTGATCCCACGACACGCATTGGCATTCGACAGTCATGCTAGCATTTGACCAATGTGTGTGGATCTGAATTTCACGTAGGCGTCCAATTTGTGCACTAATATTTGGATGACATGCTATCATCCATATGTGGTGCTAACGTCCAAGAGTACTCTAGTGTCCAAGGAAAAACTAGAAACGTATTTCAAAATATTTCAAAAATTTAGAAATGTAGAAGAAAATAAATATATTTTTTGTTTCAGCCACTACCCACTAGGTGAGAGCATGTTGGCAAAGTAATATTGTGCTTACTTTGGATTTGATTATCAACTCTTTTTATGGAGGAGCAAGCACTACTATGATATGTGGGGAATATAATGGATGTTTGTTCTCCTAGAGATGCACCTTCATACTACCAAGCTCATGGAATTTATAGAGCGGTGGTATGAAAATACTTCTAAGTTTCATCCACTCATGGGGAAATGATCATTAATTTAGTAGATGCTTATTAGATTTTGAGACTCTCAATCTATAGTTAGTGAGTGATGATTGAGGAGCATAGGTTGTTGGCCATAGTTTAGGAGGGACAATAGTATGCTCTAGGTTAGGTCATCACCATTGTTAGGTCATCACCATTGACACCATAGGACACATCTACGTGTGATGGCTCAAGAAAGCATCACTACCCATTCCTTTGATTAGGTAGATCTTGATAGCTACAATGATCATGAGAGTGGCTATTGATGGACAAGGAGATTACGTTAATGGGGGTCTTGTTCATACTATTCGAGATATGGAGGAAATTCAAACTATTTTAGTGTGGGTTTGAAGCATGCTCACCCACCTACATTATGACCTTGGTCGCTTTGTTCATCATGAGGGATAGAGCCTCATGATTTATTCATTATATGTATGGTAATTTGAGTACATCACATATATGAGACCAACAGGATTCCTTAGTTATATCACACTAGACCCACCATGTGTTCAGGTGTATCCACTATGTAGAGACTAGATTTTTATTGTTTTGGTGGAAAATTTTTGATAGGTTGCATACCACGGATATAGTGTGCAACCCATATAGGGGCATGAGAGTGTGGGTCAATTTTGTTAGATATACATGACCCAGATGTAGTGAAATCACCTTTTTGTTGGGAGATACAACTATATTGTTATGCCCTTCTATTAATGACAGGTGAGGAGATAGTTCAAGCAGGTACAATAGGTTTCCCAAACAATACTTACCTATGTATGCTCTCATCGCAATGTAGTCAAGGCTAGAGAACTTCTTCATTCAATTGTTGTAGAGGTGATCCTGTTGCACAAGGTTCTTATAGTGAGTAGGGATCTATCAAAGGTGAGAGATTGAAGGAGGAGAGAGGTCGAGGAGAGACCCCAAATGCACTAGATGGTCCTACCAATAAAATTTTATGTATTGAGACATACAAAGAGGGGTGAGTCGAGCAGAGGTGTTGCCACTATGATACCCACCTCTCATCCATCTATCAATTCCATTATATCTTCTATGAGTGCTCTTGCTCCTCCACACTGGTAAATCAAAGACCCTAATGCTATGATTTATTTTCATATTTATAGCACTATTTTTTAATAGAATTAATATGATGCTTCATAATATTTTTAGCATCAAGTACTTATGTATATATTTTTTTGGTTTTGCAGTGTCGACATGAGAGTGGCTCAACTTTATCAATTGGTTTATAGCTAAGATATTCCATACTATGTAGATGGATGGTGTACTATACACTCCTTATAAGCCTCATCAAATTCTTGGTTGCCACCTAGAGATATTTGAGCCTATTGTGTAATACCCCAAAATATAACACTTAGCACAAAACTTGATCAAATAATTTTTTTTGAAACCACAATGACTATTGAGATGTAACAATAACATGTCACACTAGCACAATGATGTGCACACCAGTCTTGTGCAAAACTATAACCTACTAACCCTTCAATTAAGTAAAAATTTCTAAATTTTCACCTTTCAAGTAAATTAACTAAGTATCAAGCCATTGTAATACACAATTTTATTTTCTTTATTGAGAATTTCCAAACAAGATGCATAATATAATACAACATGGATTCCATTTTATTCAATAATTTCATAAGTTACAACAATACAAGAAAGCATACATTTACATACATAGCTCAATGAGCTTTGGAACAAATAGTTATAAGACGGTTTAGGATCCTTCCTTTCAAATCTTGGTTCTTCTATTGCCTGTTGTGGAGGAGAAGCATCACTCAACTGATTTTACACCAACCACAAACTCTTAATGCAGTCCCCCGCACATCTATCATTCAATAGATGGCCCTTCACTTTGACAAAGATATTGGTAGACTAACCGATAACAAAAACCAACTAAGCATAGTGTTGTGTCTGAAATAACTAGAACTTGTAATCCCACAATTTGGAACTAGCATGTAATATTGGATCATGGTGAACTAATAGTGGAGCCAAAGGTCATCACACTACTTTAGCCAAAGTATTTCATTCAATATTTCTATTGAGGGCCATCTATCACATACACTACTCAGGGCCGATTTGACTTAAGGTCATCTTTAACTACACATAGGTATTTCCTTTAATGGATAATCTATCATCCTAGAAATAACCTATCACCATTTTAATCTACCTAGAATAAGCCTACTTAACAAGTAAGTACACAAGCTCCCTCCCATACTGGATGAACTATCCTAGGAGTAAACACAAGCCTTTCTAGTTAAATCAATAACTTAGCTAAGGGACGGGTGGATGGAAATGGGTAGCAATTTCATGGACACCCTCAAAAAAAAAATTTGAAAACAATAACACGAGCGCATTATAATGTGCTCGCGTTATGTCTTCCATTAAACCTAGGCAAGGTCCCGGCGGCTAAAACTACAAAGCCATAACGCGAGCGCATTATAATGCTTTCGCGTTATCGACTGTTAAAAGCAAAAAAACAAATGCAAATCTCTCATTTGTATTTCGACTGGTTTTTTTGTTGCACCCGCGGCCAAAAATCCCAAAATATTGCATTTGCATTCTAGGAGAAGAATTTCTTCACCAAGACTCCGAATTTCTTCGCAACGATGGCGCCACGATAAGGAGGAGTTGTAAGAGGAAAGGATTCTATGCTTTTTGTTTTGAATTTGTTAGTTTTAGGTTGAATTTGATATCTATTTAATTGAATTTTTAGGAGATGCAAATCAACCTACAAACCCTCAAAATCCTCAACAAGAGGACCAACCAAATCTTCAAGATCAAAATCAACCACAACATCAACCTCCTCCACCAATCACTCAACCCCCTCCTAGCACTCAACAAAATTTAATGAGTGAAATTGAGAACAACAAAAAGTAGATTGAGGATTTGATCAATAGGTTGAGTGATCCAAATAGTTCAACCACAGAAAGAATGACCCTAGCAAATTCATTGAAAGATATGTTAACAAACGTAGATTCAATTAGCAAACAAATAACTAGATGGGAAGATAGGAGGCAGGCGGCTAGGGAGTATTATGCAAATAAACTATCATACAAGGATGTGAAAGATTTAAAAATAACAAAAGGTGATTTGTGCTCATTATTCACTGACCCACGCACAAATAAAAATCTTACCCTCAATGCGAAGAGGTTTCCTATCCATTGGTGCCACCACCACCAAATGAAGGAGCGGTTTTATGATAGGTGGTACATGGTCTTCAATTACCCACCGTGCAACAATTGCGAGGTCCCACAATATTTCCTCAAGAAACTATACAGTGAGTTCATATTGAACAAAATCCCAAATTATTTTGATATGAGGGATTTCCAGGGGCGAGGTTGAGGGTCAGCTTAGGATAGACCTGGTGCACAGCTAGATCCTACACGACAAGGTAGACGAGCTCTCGCTAGGCCACCTCATGAGCACATTGTTATGCCTTCCGTTGTGAAGGAAAGTGCTGACATAGAGACATTGTAGGCAATCAACACTTTGACCCAAAGTGTCATCCGTCATACGAGCCCTATTCTACAGCGCTATCCAGGGGAGTCTTCTAGTGGTGGTCTTCGAACACATGTGTGTCAATCTTTCGGGGCTGCTTGTTCACATGACCCCACCGACCCTCAAGAGACTGGTATGTAGGATCTGTCTGCAGCTATGGAGATGGAGAGGGCACCTAAAATTTTGCATGAGGCATATGGCATTGATAGTCAAGTAAAAGTTAGTGCATGTGTTCATTGAATTTAATTTATTAAATTTTGATTTTGAAATGCAAGATTAACTAAAAATGTTTTATGATTTTAATAGAATTGTAGGGTCATAGTGTTGAGACTAGATACACCGGCCCCCCACCAACCTATTTTTGCAGTACACCTATCGCTAGGGTATGTAACTAGTAAACAATTATAAGTTTATTGCATATTAATGGCATTGTTTTACGAATGGTAATTTAATATGCAATTTTGGATGTTGAACAGACTAATATTGGAGGTTTTGATGGAACACTTCCCAATGGCAGTGGATTTACTCAAACCTTCACACAAGTAATAGAATAAAGAGTTTAACTAATGAATCAAGTACTTAATAGATTTGTGTAGTTTATACATGCACATCGTTGATTATGTTGAATAATTTGTTGTTTTATTTTCAGTTTTTGTGACACGATACACCTTTGAATGTGACGAGGGCAATGGATATTGGTGTGACATCTGCTATACAATCCTCGATGGCTCTGACAGAAGACGTATGAGGCAAATTAATAAATTTTAATTTACATTTCTTGTTATAGATGTTAGTTAGTGAGAAATCAAACCATTATTGATTCACGTAGTTTTTGTCTATTTGTATGGTTTATACAGGGCTTGAGCACGCCTGAGCATGGGCATGAGGATATTTCCCTCGTGGAGAGAGATCGTGAGATGGCTGTAAGTGATTATTTTGTCAAATATATCATTTTTTATAATGTAATTTCTATATATTCATGTCTTTACTTCTTATTGTAACAGTTAAAACTTCACCATGAACTAAACCCTAGGAGGAGTAGTAGGAGCACTCCACGAGCGTAGAAAAAATGAGTGATAGACCTATCGCCATCCGAGAGAAAAGGAAAGGGAAAGATTTTATTTCCTGGGCATGGAGAGCAATGACTTTTGATTCCAGAGTCCTTTATTGTATGCTTGCATGGCAGTTTTGTACATATTTTTTATTGGACATATTTGACATTGAATGCCTAGATGGCATTCTCATAAGCCTATATGGCTATTTTGTACATATATTTCATACTTATATCAACATATATTTATGTATGCCTACATGGCTATTTAGTTAATACAAATATCTTTTTTCAATGCCTGTCCATATTTGCATTCTAAATTGATGGTTCAATAGATATGAGTTACGTATATTCAAGTGTATACTTTACAACTTACGTGTATACTTTGTGACTTATGTGCATTCGAGTGTATACTTCGTGGCTTACATTTTTTCATGCATATACCTTGTATTTGTGCATATACTTTGTTTTAATTTGTGTATACTATGTATTCGTGTGTATACTTTTTGAGGCTTACGTGTTTATGAGTAATTGTAGTTCCCTTATTGACATGTACATGTTTGACTTATTCGCGTGTATAATTATTAATTGGTTAGCCCTAGCATTGATCTATGTCATCCTCAATGCATGATCCTTGAGATGGAGTAAGTACACCCTCAAGGTCAAAAGGAGTTTCACATGCATTCTTTGTAGGCTCATTTTGGTAGTGAAACCAAAAACCTCTTGCATCATTGAAACAAAAAAAAAATTCTTTATAGCAAGTCTGAAGCCATTATCATTCTCCATCAGTTCTTCATGTATCCACTCCCCATTAATGGTTGTCTCATGACCTTCATGAAACCAAGCACTTATCTCATTTGTTATAGAAGAAATGTATGAAGATTTATCTTCCTCCTTATGAACCATTCATTATCATGAGAGATGGGTTCTTGTGAACCACTACTGATGAATCATGGGTCAATGAGTTTGACTTGTAAAACTACACGATTGAATCCTGATAGCAATATCACAATATTTATATATCTAAATGTGTTATTTCCTTCAACTAAAATTTGTGCTTATACTTATGTGATTGATGTATGTTTGTGTATGGGATCATAGTAATTTCTATTTGATGATGCTATTGTGTCTTTAAGGTTTATTTATTAAAGGGTGCATGAAACAAGTTTTAAATCCTTACAAATCTTTGAATTTCTTAGGTTTTTCTATTTGTCGAGTCTGGGCTCCGAGCCCGAGTCCAAGTCAAAAAATGGCTTGTCAAGTCTAAGGTGAGTCCTAGTCTTGTAACACTGGTGTGAACACATCGAGGAATAATGTATATGCCGATGAAGAGAGAACCCATCCTTGTTTCCAAACAAACCATGGTATAGATATGGTTGGTCGAGATAAAACATCACTCTCCTGGATAGTTCGAACCATAATCTTTCATGGCTACAAACACACCTTCATTATGTGTGTTCTTGATCCTACTGAAGAAATGGTGGAACATGTTGTAGATCAAATATTGCAACCCTAAGTCCACAAGAAGGTTACTTGTCCTGATTTCCGCAAATGTCTTTAAGATGTTCATCCTTCTTGAGTAATGTGAACTATTGATGTTATCTAGATCTTTTAAACTATTTGCAATCATGTGCAATATTGTAGAAGCTAGAGCTATATCTAATAATACAAATGACTACTCAATGGAATCCTGGTAGCAATATCACAATTTGACACATTGTCGAAAATACCTCCTACTTATCAATTGATGAGCTAAAGTGATGGGGAGTCCTATCCCTCAAGAGCACTCTTGCTCTTCCCAAGACCTATTCTCTAGTCTTCCTAGGGTATTCCTCTCTACCCTATTTAGGGATCACTCCTAAACCCCTCTCACCATGTAAGACTCTCCACCAATTTCAAATTCTTCTCCATCACTCCCAATCCACCACTAAGCTTCCTTGGGCTCCACACTGACCAAAAGTGTCCTAACCACTCTAGGGATAGGGAAGGGTATCCTAGTTGTCCCTTTGTTGATTTTTCTCCTCACTGATCCATCTTAGTGAATTCTTTCACCTTTTACCCATCGCTTTCTTGAAAAACTCAATTTTAGGCCTTGTAGCCTTCTGCCCCAATTTGGCCTCCTAGAATCCATTTTCTTGAATTTCTCACAAATAGTCTTAACAACCCCCAAATTTTTTTTTAGATTCTTTATTTTTACCATCAAGGCTCCAAGATTTACCAGGCCTTAGGTCCTACAAGTTTTTGTACATATGATTGTCCTCAAACCCCCCATTTTCAAGGGTTCCTAGGGTTTTTGGCTCTTTTTCCTTCTTTGAGGGCTTCAACGACCTCCTCAGCTCTCCTCCTGGCACACACATGACTAAGATACATGTTCCTACACTCACATACTCTTTATTGGCACAAAAAAATCCATTTAACAACTCTCCTTGCTGCTGTCCTCTCCAAGCTACTAGCCAGAATGCACTTGCACTCACCTAGTGCTTGATGATTTCATCACCTTCCCTATAAAACAAGACCCCAAAACCTATATGTACACTATTTACACAGTCCCCAACTTGATTCCAAGTTTCCATGAGAGGAAAGCCACGGGAAGTCAAGTGGGACTCATTATTCATAAAACTGGCCTGAACCGGCAATGAGACCAAGAACACCAAAAACTTGCAAAAAGATAACCAGTCGGTCTAGATGACTAATATAATGCTACACAAGGTAATTAAGTGACACAAATGGAAGAATCAAAGCATCAAATAATTCCTTCCAATCCATTCTTGACTGGATGAAGGCTCAAACACAAAAATTCAATGAAAACTTGCTCTCTTCCAATCACAAAAATGTACTCTCCAAGTCTCAATTCATGAAAAAAAACCTCTAACCTATGTATTAGGGTTTCTCTGACCTTATATACCTTTCTCCCACGTGCTAGGACCCTTGGGTCAGGCTTAGAGCATCCTTAATGCCATTTTCCAAATTTTAGGACAAATAGCCAAGGCAACATTGCTCAAAATGCTCACAGTGTCCAAGACTTACCCAAACCGCAAGCCCCTAACAAACCTATTTCCAATTCACTCATCAAAAACACTCTTGGGACTTTACATCATAGTCCTTATTCCCTTGGTTGTTGGCTAGAACCACCTACAAGACAAAATTGCAAAGATCTCTCCCCTGCAACAAAGAAGTTAAGCAACCTGTGGTGTCAAGAGCTCCTCACTAATTCCATGCTTCTTAAAGTCACTTTTTGCTATCCAAGTAGCCTCTGACTCTGGTTGATATCTCCAATTCACTAGGTGCTCCATGTATGTCTTGTGCCTAGTCTTCTTCTTCACCCTTGAGTCTAGAATTTTGTCCACTTGTGGTCTAATCTGATCAGGTACCTTGAGTTTGTCCATATCCTTACTCACCTCAGCACTATATTTTTCCTCATCCATTTCTGGTCCTTTATACTTCACCAAGTCCTTCACATTGAAGACAGGCGAAATGGACATCTCCTTGGGTAACTCCACCTTGTATGCATTGGATCCATACTTAGCCAACACTTTACATGGCCCTATCCTTTTCATCTGCAACTTACTTGGTATGCCTTTCTGTAGTCTTTCCTTGTTCAAGTATACCATCACCAAATCACCTATTTCAGATTCTAGATCTCTCTTCCCTTCATCTCTTTTAGCCTTCAACTTCTGGTTAGCCTCCATTAATGTCTTCTTTACCTACTCATGAACCTCTCTCATTGACTGAGAAAAATCATCAACATGTCCACTGATTCCTTCATAACCTTTTAGGTCTCTTAGCTCAAGTACACGCCTTGGATGTAACCCATGTATACAATTTCAAATGGGCTCTTACTAGTAGACCTGTTTGTGCTATCATTGTAGGCAAATTCTTCCTGTGAAATGACTTGTTCCCATCCTTTTCCATACTCCTTAGTTAGACACCTCAACAAGTTACTAAGTACCCTATTTATCAAGATTTATAGTGAGATTCTCCTCTTGAAGTTTCTTCAACACAAGTTCTAGGTGCTTCATATGTTCTTTTGTTTTGCTAAAGATGAGGATATCATCTAAGTATACTACCACAAAGACTCCTATAAAGTCCTTCAAGACCTCATTCATCACCCTCATAAAAGTGCTAGGTGCATTTGTAAGCCCGAATGGCATTACTAACCACTCATATAACCCCTTTGTAGTTTCAAAAGTTGACTTCCATTCATCTCCCTCTTTCATCTTAATCTAATAGTAGCCACTTTTCAAATCAATCTTGGAGTAGTACTTAGCACCCCCTAAACAGTTCATTAAGTATTCTATCCTAGGAATAGGAAACCTATATCTAATGGTTATCCTATTTATGTCCTTAGAATCAGTACACATTCTCCACTTATCTCCCTTCTTAAGTGCCAACACCATTGGAACAACACATGGGCTTATGCTTTTCCTGATCAACCCTTGGTCCAAAAGTTCTTGAACTTGCCTTGCTATCTCCTTGTTTTGCTCCGGTGTCATTTTGTATGCAGCCTTGTTAGGCAATGTTGCTCCTAGTACAAAGTCAATTTGATGACTGATTGCCCTCTTCGATGGTAGTGTAGTTGGTGTGCCTTCACAAATGATATCCCTGAACTGATCCAACAGTTGCTTCACCTCTGCTGTCATAGGTAGCCGACTAGGTGACTCCTCCTTTGGCTTCAACATGATTGCATATACAACTCCTTCTTCCTCCTTCATGTCTCTTAGGAATTCCTTTCCACTCATCAAAAGTACACTGGATTCTGCCTTTTCCACTATGCCTTCTTGGGGAAAAAACTTTGTGGTTAAGTGCTTGAGCTGGAGTATACTGGAATGGGTGACCTCCCGGGAAGGCCTAGTGCCTCACTTCTGTGAGCATCACTTAGATGCAATGAGTGGTAAGTGGTCCATTCAATATCATTTCAAATTTGTTGCTTTAAGCAACTTACAAATTTGCAAGACTCCTCCAACCTAAGGGATCGATCCGGTGGAACATAGCTCAGAACGATTCCACGTGTTTCAATGCAAAAGAGGAACATGCCTGGTGTAAACATACCTATTTGGACGTGTTGGAATAGTTTTTTTCGTCACACAAGTTGCACAACGAAAGTTGCACAACTCTGCAACTTTGCACTACTTCCATTTGATGCTTTTTCGATCAAATGAAAATCCACCACCATTGGAAAACCACTCCGAGATAGCCAAAACCGAGAGAGGTTTTTGTAGACATGCTCAATGCGATCCTATAGAATTAGACAAGAAGTTTCTAAGCATCATGGCATCTGAGTAATAGCATGCTGAAGTTTGCAGCCATTTTGCACTTTGGACCCTTAAGCGATTGATCCAGTGGAACATAACTCAGAGCGATTCCACGTGTTTCAATGCAAAAGAGGACCGTTCCCAGCATAAACATACCAAATTGAATGTGTTGGAATATTCCACTTGCTCACACGAGTTGCAGAGCAAAAGTTGCACTACTTTGCAGCTTTGCACAGCTTGAATTTGACACGTTTTCCATCAAGTGAAAATCCTCCGCCATGAGAAAACCACTCCAAGATAGCCAAAATCGAGAGAGGTTTTTCTAGAGGGGTCCAACGCCTTTTTGTAGGATAAACAAAAAATTTCTAAGTGTCACGGTATCCAAGTAATAGCATGTTAAATTTTGCAGCTATTTTGCACTTTGGACCCTTAAGGGATCGATCCGGTGGAAAATAGCTCGGAGCGGTTCCATGTGTTTCGGTGCCAAACAGGACCATGCCTAGTGTTAACATACCTATTCGGACATGTTGGAACAGTTCGCTTGGTCACACGAGTTGTAGAGCGAAAGTTGCACCACTTCGCAACTTTGCACAGCTTGAATTTGACACATTTTCCATCAAGTGAAAATCCGTCGCCACGAGAAAACCACTCCAAGATAGCCAAAATCGAGAGATTTTTTTCTAGATGGGTCCAATGCCTTTCTGTAGGATCAGACGATAAGTTTCTAAGTGTCACGGTATCCAAGTAATAGCATGCTGAAGTTTGTAGCTATTTTGCACTTTGGACCCTTAAGGGATCGATCTGGTGGAACATAGCTCGGAGTGATTCCACATGTTTCGGTGCCAAAGAGGACCATTCCTAGTGTAAACATACCTATTCAGACATGTTGGAACAGTCCGCTTGGTCACACGAGTTGCAGAGCGAAAGTTGCACCACTTTGCAACTTTGCACTACTTGAATTTGACACTTTTTCCATCAAGTGAAAATCTGCCACCATGAGAAAACCACTCCAAGATAGCTAGAACTGAGAGAGGTTTTTCTAGAGGGGCCCAACGCCTTTCTATAGGATCAGACGAGAAGTTTCTAAGTGTCACAGTATCCGAGTACTAGCATGCTAAAGTTTGCAGCCATTTTGCACTTTGGACCCTTAAGGGATTGATCCAGTGGAACATAGCTTGAAGCAATTCTACGTGTTTCAGTGTGAAAAAAAACCATGCCTAGCATAAAAATACCTATTCGGACGTGTTGGAACAGTCTACTTGGTCACACGAGTTGCAGAGCTAAAGTTGCACCACTTTGCAACTTTGCACTACTTGAATTTGACACTTTTTCCATCAAGTGAAAATCCACCACCAAGAGAAAACCACTACAAGATAGCCAAAACTGAGAGATTTTTTTCTAGAGGGGGTCAACGCCTTTCTATAGGATTAGACGACAAGTTTCTAAGTGTCACAGTATCCGAGTACTAGCATGCTGAAGTTTACAGTCATTTTGCACTTTGGACCCTTAAGAGATCGATCCGGTGGAACATAGCTCAGAGTGATTCTACGTGTTTCAGTGTGAAAAAAGACCATGCCTAGCGTAAACATACATATTCAGACATGTTGGAACAGTCCGCTTCGTCACATGAGTTGTAGAGCGAAAGTTGCACCACTTTGCAACTTTGCACTGCTTCAATTTGACACTTTTTCCATCAAGTGAAAATCCGCCACCACGAGAAAACCACTCCAAGATAGCCAGAACCGAGAGAGGTTTTTCTAGAGGGGCCCAACACCTTTCTATTGGATTAGATGACAAGTTTCTAAGTGTCATGGTATCCGAGTACTAGCATGCTAAAGTTTGCAGCCATTTTGCACTTTCGACCCTTAAGGGATCAATCCGGTGGAACATAGCTCGGAGCGATTCTACATATTTCGGTGCAAAAAAATACCATGCCTAGCATAAACATACATATTCGGAAATGTTGGAACAATCCACTTCGTTACACGAGTTTTAGAGTGAAAGTTGCACCACTTTGCTCTCTTATAATGGCTTGAAATCAAAATTGAGATTTGTCAAAATCATCAAAATAAGTATGTTGCATTGGTTTTTTGGCTGATATTTTCTTTGATGGCTCTTAAATCAGCATTTTCTGCAACGAAAGATCAGTCAACCCTTAGCAGTTTACTTACAAATATGCAAAGTAAAAGAGAAAAAGAAAGAGCATCCAAAATGGAAATGAAATAAAAATAGATGGAAGGCACTTACAGATGTTGCATGCAGGCATCAAAATAAGGATGTTGCATTGCTTTTCTGGTTGACATTCTCTTGGATGGCTCATATATCTGCATTTTTTGCAAGGGGACACCAATCACTGTAAAAGAATATGATAGCATTGGCATCAAACAAATTAATGTGCATACAAGTATAAATTAATAAGAACCGATGGGAATATACTTACAAATTAATCCAACGAACCATCCGGGTCTGCTCTACTCATTATTGTGTCAAGTATTGCCTCATGGTTAGACTCACGGGCCTTCCATAACATCTTGTTCAAAGCTCTACCCCCATATTTGGTCAAATGAACATTGGATACCATGACAAGGTTCGAGTAATGAAGAATCTTACGATGCATGTCAAAGTCCTGAAATAGCCAATGTTTAACACTTGAATGCGGGTACCTTCTAAGCCATGTTCCAATAACCACAACTGAGCCTGTAGGGTATTCGATGTTTTGTCCATCTATAACTGGGGCCTCCAATTTCTTTTTGGTCTCAACACAATGACACAAGTAATAGTTTGTTCCCTCTTCATTGTATTCATCTGCAATAACTACATAAACATGCTTTGCATTGATATGTGCAAAAAAGCTCTTGAAATTTGTCAACATTACGAATACAGTACAAAGTAAGATCTAACGATATGAAATTTCAACAACTAAGAAAGTAGATATATCACATCGTTGAACTAGATCTGATATGTGGTCAAAGTCGACCGATGATTCTATCTATGTCAGTTCCAATGTTGTCGGAGGGTGATACGTGTGAATTGGGCTAAGATAACTTGTGAACCATTTGTCAACCCACTCCCCTAACTCACAATCATTCCAGTCTTGCATTGTACATGAAGAACAAAAGCATGCCATCTTTCGTGTATCGATACTCCATGAACCTGTATTTGAGCTAAGGAAAGAGTGTACCTCACTCGATCCTATTAGTGTACAATAGTCTTCATATGGTGCAATGTTAGTATCATCCATCAACCAAAAAAATCTACGAATTGAAGACGTACCTTCATTACCTGGACCCATCAAAGCATTACACCACTCGACGATTGATTTTGCATTTGTCAACTTTGCACTATCTTTATACTTTAACTCTTCTTGTGCTAATGCTCTTTTCACGCATGTTCCTGCACCATCATGCTCCCCCTTTCCATGTCCAGCCTCACAAAAGTTCCACATATGTTGAACACCTGTAACGACATGCATCCTGCACAACCAGTAGAACATGCGCGAGTTCTTGAACTCTGTTGCATAGTTATCAGACCATATTATATGTTGATCGTATTCTATGCCCCTCTGAGCCAAACCACTATAGAACATCTGGAAGCAACCTTGCACGAACTCTGGAGAATGTGTGTGATCATCACTAATGTAAAAGTGGTACTCCCTCAATACCTTCCTTTGCTCATCTGTACTATCAGATGCATGAATGAATGCTATGTGCACAAATATCAAAACTTGTGTAGAGTTGTAATACTGTGACCGCACCTCATGTTGTGGTTTTAGAGTGTAGTTCTCAGCAAATTCAACCATGGATACTATGCTTCCAACTGGAAAGGTGTCCTTGCATAGCTTGAACTGTGTGTTCAACCATCAGGCTATATGGGTATGCATTGCATACTCAGACAGTATACTGTCACAAAATGTGGTCATAAATTTGTACACTGGAATCTTCTCAATAACCAAATCACACCTTTTTGCTTGAGACTCATCTTTTGTAGCATATGCCACTGTTTTATACTTCCCAAACTCTACTAGTTTTTATCCCACCTCATCTGTGTTTTCCATATGTTGACATACTGGCATACGCTGGAAGCCACCACAATGCTCGCATGAACCATTCAAGCATGTTGTCCTATAGAATATCTAGCCATCCTCTATTTCACATAAATTTTTTAATAAGAACTCTCTTGAAGATTTTGGTGGGGCTTCTATGCCACAATCCTGCAAAACATCGTTAGTATGCAAATCTAAACATATAGAATGATAAACATCGTAATGGTTAGAAAATTAAATATGTAGTCTACAACAACAAGTAGTGCGTGTGTGATTTATCTTGACATAAAAATGTTTAAGCAGTTCAAAAAATCTTTGAGAAATACTAATTTGAGGATAATCATTTTCAAATTTCCAAAAAAAATGGGTTTGAGTGATATCCAAAAAATGCTTTGGATGTGGCTCATGATTCCGACTACCGATTCTCCTTCTTACCACATCCCTTTGATTCGGAGATGGCCTTGTGTTATTCTTCAAATACTCTTCAATTAGTGTTCTCAAGGATTCAACAACTTCTTTATCTTTTCGTGACAGTCTCCCTGAGAAAGCCCATAATTCATTTGTATCATTGCCCTCAATTCTTTGTCGCCTTTGAATGGCTCTTGATAAAGTTTTTCTACTAATTCCCATTTTTTCACTAGTCTTTTTAATTAGGCAAGCTCTCTTTGTTTGATAACTTACCAAAGTCGATGTAATGACATGTTAGGTGACTTTACTATCCTTTGAGCGTGAGGTCTTACCCACACTCTCATAAGCATCCATTAGATTCTTCACAATAGTATCTTCACTCGATACATTCGATGTTCTCAACCCAAGAGTCTTCATGATGTCCCTATACTTTACACCCCGCATCATTTCAACAAATAGTTGACATCTTGCAGTCTCATTTAGCCTTTCAAAGAATCGTTCCCAAATCTTATTAGCATATCTTCTACAAGTGCGTGTTGAAATCTTACCTTCCATGTGCTGCAAAATCTCATCATCAATATTAATCAAATACTTTGGCTTTCTACGCAAAATTATTGGTGGTGTTCTCTTAGGTACATACATCTCAACATTAGGAATTTCATCAATATTTAATTGAGGTGGGATAGATTGCATACCTTCGATCGAGGGTGGAGAAGAAGACATACCTTGAGGTTCAGATGGGAATGATTGCATACCTTCTTCGTCAATTTCGAGTGATGATGTACTCTCAACATGAGATGTGTTGGATGGTGTCCAACAATATTCACTTGTGGTAAATGGTGTCCCTCCATATTTACTTGCAGTAGATGGTTTCCATCCATATTCACTTGTGCTAGATGGTGTCCCTCCATATTTGCTTGTGCTTAATGGTGTCCCTTCATATTCACTTATCATAGAGGGTGTGTCTCCAACTACGGTATCTAAATCTGTCTTACGACGATGCTTTTGCATTCGTGCTTGTTGTGCTACCAATTCCCGTTCTCTTTTTTACAGTTGAGGTTCCTCTACAATTGGGTTATTTTCATCAATCGTTTCCAATTTATTCTTTTCACGATATGCCGCCACCCGAACTCTCTCCTTTTCTTTCAAGTTTTCGTTCTCTTCGTCTGTTAGTTTCCTCTTTATCTTTTTCTTCGGCATGGCAGATAATTTTATTTGTACCATGGTAATGAGATGAATATTAGTTCCTAAAAAATGTATCCATTCAAGATAATTGAAAAATATATATCATTGAAGGCTTCATTTAAATAATACTTACAATCATCGTGTACAAAAGTAGGGTCTTTTATTGTTGAACTTAGGATCTGTGGTTCTTAGCTCAAACAAGCACTTTTCCATGAGAATTTGAGGAACCAAGGAGTGATTTTGAGAAATTGTTAAAGGAGTGGTCTATGTAATGAGCTTTTGACCTTGTGTAGGGTATTTTGAAGATGTTTGATGCTTTGGAATGGTCTGGGAAGGCCCGGGTATAGGAGTTTCTATAAACCCTCCCTCTTTGCATTGAAAAATGGGGGTTTTTGTATTGGAAGCCTAGTTGAGTGGGTAAGGTCCTAAGACCTAGAAATTATCTTGTTTTAAGACCTAATTAAAGACTATTTTTGGGTTTGGAAGTCTGGTGTGAAGATCTAAGGGTAGTTCCTTTGTAAAATTGGCCTACTTTGAGGCCTAAAATAGTGAAAAAGGTCAATTTTCTTAATTTTGTGCCAAAGGAGTCATGTGATGGGTTAAGGTATGTCTCTCAACTCTAAAATTGGTGCTACAATCATTCTTTTATTTTCCTGGTGTTTTCAAAACAATTGGAGTTAAGGGCCCAAAACTGGTTTTGCACAATAACTAGATTCCAAGGGTGAAATTTGGGAAATAATATTTTTGTTTGTTGTCCAGCTTGGAGGAGTGTTGGGATTGGTCCATTACGCCCTTTTAATCTTCTTAGATGGCTCTTGAAGGAAAGTTGACATCTTCAATGGTTTTGGGTCCTCTAACTCTGCATAAAAAATGAGTATCACAGTTTGAAGTGTGTGCATGGTTTGGGAGATACATGTGACAGTTTGTAGATGCTTGCCTACTAGTAATGTGGACAATGAACAAAGGAACTAACTTTGTGTGTAAGGGCATACTTCTGAAATGTTTCATTTTTGTTGTAATAACTCAAACAAAGATTTATTAAGCAAATAATAGTTTGGTTGTGCCTTAAGAATTATAGTTTGTGTTTGTAAACAATGGTGCCATTATGACAGATTTAAGACAACTTGTGAATGACACAATCATTGGTTGATGTTTTGAGGAACCTAGTTCATTGTAATCAGTTATTTTCAAGATTTTCAAGGTGTTTTGAAGGTCCTTAAGGAATTGGGAACTCTTAATGCTAATTTGAGTATACGAATCAAATGTTTTGTGAAGGGAAATATAGTTGAATAAGTGTGTCAAGAAAGGTGTTGATTTCTTCCTTTGTAATGCATCAGTTTGTGCAGAGGTATTGGAAGGTGTTTGGACCCTTTAGAGGAATGGGAGAGGCTTGGAGTTGTCTTAAAGGATGAATTTTGGTGAATGGTTCTGAATTTCTATAATTGGCAAGTGTAAAATGGTAATTGGTAAGTGTAAATAATTGTGTATATAATTTGGTAATTTAACATGTGCATTGACAACCTAAGGTTATAATAACAAACAATAATGAAAGCAAGCCATAATAGAATGAAAGAAAATTTGTAAAGACTTCACATACCTTAAAAACCAAACTTTCAAATGGAGGAGTTCAACCCAATTATGTAGCCTTAACTTCTTCTTTCTTCAAACTCCACAACAATTTGACTTGTTCAAAAGCTTGTTCTCATCCACACTTCAATTGTATATCAGTTTTCAATGGAATTCAAACTTCAATTGATATTATATGTCTTTTAACATGGAAACTCTGCTATTTCATGCAAAGGTTGTAAAAAGATCATGGAAAAGGCGATGGAATGTGAAAAAGATGCTTGCACACTTCACAACATCATCAAAAAGATATTTTTTATCGGAGCATGCACAGAACTAGGGGAATATGAAGACTTTGGGCCTTCAAATCATGGGTATATAGATTTTTTTACCATTTTAGTGGAGTAAACAATGCACTCGCATTATAACGCAAGCGCGTTATGTGAAATTTGGTTTTCTTAGTGTATTTTTGAGAGTATAGGAGTTTCTAAGAGAGTGGGAGGGAGAGAGCAGGAGAGTGGAAGATAGAGAGGGAGGCAGAAGGGGAGAGTGGGAGAAAGTGAGAGGGAGAGAGTGGGAGATAGAGTTGGAGGGAGAGAGGGGAGAGTGGGAGATAGAGAGGGAGGGAGAGAGGGGGAGATTGGGAGAGAGAGGGAGAAGGGGAGAAGTGGGGAGTGGGAGATAGAGACCTAAACCCTCAACCCTCAACCCTCAAACCTTAAACCCTAATCCCTTAACCCCTATACCCTCTTAATCCCTCAACCCTTAAACTCTAACCCCTCAACCCCTATACCTTCTTAATCCCTCAACCCTTAAACCCTAATCCCTCAATCCATATACCCTCTTAATCCCTCAACCCTTAAATCCTAATCCCTCAACCCTTATCCCCTATACCCTCTTAATCCCTCAACCCCTAAACCCTAATCCCTCAATCCCTATACCCTCTTAATCCCCCAACCCTTAAACCCTAATCCCTCAACCCTTAACCCCTATACCCTCTTAATCCCTCAACCCTTAAACCCTAATCCCTCAACCCCTATACCCTCTTAATCCCTCAACCCTCAATCCTCAATCCCTCAACCCCTATACCCTCTTAATCCCTCAACACTCAATCCTCAACCCCTAAACCCTAATCCCTCAACCCCTATACCCTCTTAATCCCTCAACCCTCAATCCTCAACCCTTAAACCCTAATCCCTCAACCTCTATACCCTCTTAATACCTCAACCCTTAAACCCTAAACTCTCAACACCTATACCCTCTTAATCCCTCAACCCTTAAACCCTAATCCCTCAACCCCTATAACCTCTTAATCCCTCAATCCCTATCCTCAACCCTTAAACCCTAATCCCTGAACCCCTATACCCTCTTAATCCCTCAACCCCTATCCTCAACCCTTAAACCCTAATCCCTCAACACCTATACCCTCTTAATCCCTCAACCCTTAAACCATAATCCCTCGACCCTTGAACCCTAATCCCTCAACCCCTATCCCTCCCTAATAACCCTCAACCCCCCTCAACCCTCAACCCTCAAACCCCAAACCTTAATCCCTCAACCCCTATACCCTTTTAATCCC
>CM021110.1:306612262-306729762 GCA_007115665.2 Sequoiadendron giganteum
ACCCCTCAATCCTCAACCCCTAAACCCTAATCCCTCAATCCCTATACCCTCTTCATCCCTCAACCCTCAACCCTCAACCCTTAAACCCTAATCCCTCAACTCCTATACCCTCTTAATCCCTCAACCCTAGACCTTCAACCCTTAAACCCTAATCTCCCAACCCCTATACCCTCTTAATCCCTCAACCCTTAAACCCTAATCCCTCAACCCTTAAACCCTATCCCTTAACCCCAATACCCTCTTAATCCCTCAACCCTCAATCCTCAACCCCTAAACCCTAATCCCATCCCTATAACCTCTTAATCCCTCAACCCTCAACCCTAACCCCAAAAACCCTAATCCCTCAACCCCATACCCCCATCCCCAACCCTAAACCCTCAACCTCAAAACCCCTAATCCCCTCAACCCCCTATACCCTCAATCCCTCAACCCTTAAACCCTTAATCCCTCAACCCCTAAAATCTAACTCCTCAACCCCACACCCCCAAGCCCCCAACCCCAAACCCTAATCACTCAACCCTTTTAAAACTCCTAATCCCCAAACCCCTACCTCTTAACCTCAACCCCTATCCCCAACCCCAAACCTTAATCCCCAACCCCCTACCCTCTAATCCTTTCAACCCTCAATCCTCAACCCTTAAATCCTTATCCCTCAACCCCTATACCATCTTAATCCCTCATCCCTCAACCCTTAAACCCTATTCCCTCAATCCCTCTACCCTCTTAATCCCTCAACCCTCAACCCTTAAACCCTAATCCCTCAACCCCTATACCTTCTTAATCCCTCAAACCTAAACCCTCAACCCTTAAACCCTAATCCCTTGACCCTTAAACCGTAATCCTTCAACCCCTACACCCTCTTAATCCCTCAACCCTCAATCCTCAACCCCTAAACCCTAATCCCTCAACCCCTATACCCTATTAATCCCTCAACCCTCAATCCTCAACCCCTAAACCCTAATCCCTCAACCCCTATACCCTCTTAATCCCTCAATCCCCAATCATCAACCCTTAAACCCTAAACCCTAAACCCTAAACCCTTAAACCCTTAAACCCTAATCCCTCAACCCCTATACCCTCTTAATCCTTGAACCCTCAACCCTCAGCCATTAAAGTCTAGTCCCTCAACCCCTATACCCTATTAATCCCTTAACCCTTAAACTTTAATCCCTCAACCCCTATACCCTCTTAATCCTCAACCCTCAACCCTTAAACCCTAATCCCTCAACTCCTATAACCTCTACTCTATAACCTATTAATCCCTCATCCCTAAACCCTAAACCCTTAAACCCTAACCCATAAACCCTCTACCCTCTACCACCAATCCTATACCCTCGACCCTCAACCCTAATCCCCCAACCCTTAAACCCACTTAGTAAACTCTCTACCCTAATCCCTCAACCCTCTTCACCCTTAAACCCTCAACTATTAAACCCTTAAACACTCAACCCTAAACCCTCGACCCTCAACCCTAACCCCTTAAACCCTAAACTATTAAACCCTTTACCCTCTACCCTCTACCATCAACCTAATACTCTCTACCCTAAACCCTAATCCCTCAACCCTTAATCTCTCAAACCCTATAACCTCTACCCTATATATTGGATGCTCAACCCTAATCCCTCAACCATATACCTTAAACCCTCAATCTTCAACCCTCAACCCTTAAACCCTCTACCCTTTACCCTATACATTAAACACTCAACCCTCAATTCTCAACCCTCAACCCTTAATCCTTAAACCCTAAACCCTCTACCCCTTACATTGGACCTTGAACCTAATCCTTCAACCATATAACCTCAAAACTATACCCTAAACCCTCTACCCTCAACCAAGCAAACCCTTAACCCTAAACCCTTAACCCCAAACCCTTCAACCCTAAATGCTTAAACCTTAAACCTTCTACCCTATACGCTCAACCAAATACCCTCTACCATCAAACCTATTCCATCAACCCTCAAACCTTAAACCATAATACCCTAGAAACCATCAACCCTATAGATCCTCCATCCTAATACCTCAACCCCTATCACTTTCTCTCTATCTATACATCTCACCTCTCCCTCCTTCCCTCCATCCCACCCTCTCTAATTTTCTCTATCTACAGTCTTCCTCTTTTTGCGTACCTCTCGTTCAATCAATCCCTACCACCCTCTCTCACTCCCTCTCTCTCACACTCCCTCTCACTACTTATCTCTCAAGTCTCTCCCTCTCACCCCCCTCACACTCTCAAGTCTCTCCCTCTCACACTCTCAAGTCTCTCCCTTTCGCACCCTACCTACTTAACCCTCTCTTTCTCTTTGTCTCTCTCTCTCTCCCTCTCCCTCAATTCTCTCTCTCCCACCCCCTCTCTCTCTCTCCCTCTCCATATTCTCTCTCTTTGACTCCCCCTCTCTCTCTCTCTCCCTCCCTCTATCCCTCCCACCCTACCTAGCTAAGTCCCCCTCAATCCAACCCCTTCTCTCCCACTCCCTCTCTCTTAAACTCTCACTTCAACCCCCTCTCCATCTCTCTAGACTCTCTAAATTCTCCCTTCATCTAAAGACATACATAAATGCATACATACAAGCATAATACATTTGTACATATAATCTTACATCCATACAAGCATACATACATACATGTACATAAAAATATATCAGCATACATTAATATTTTAGCATTTAACATAAAGAAAGACATAACACGAACGTGTTATAACGTAGTCGTGTTATGTGCTAGTATACATGTTCCCCGCATAAGCAAAATCCATGTCAAAAGTGAGATATAACATGAGCATGTTATAACATGCTCTCGTTATAACGCGCTCGCGTTATATCTTGCTTTGGGAATTACCGAACTTTAAGCTTGGTATTGCCTTGGAATGCCAACCCAAAGGCTTGGAGGGCATTCCCAACGACCAAAGATGTGTTTTTAAAAAATCCACCATATTTCTCATAATCGAGTTCATGCTCACCGTCAGGATTGCACGTGGTTCAATATCAAAAAAATCGAGCACATGGGTAATGTTGGGTTATCTCTTAGCTATCCAACGATGTAATTTTTTTCACTTTCTGAAAATGTTTAGTCTTTCATCCATAATTTATTTTATCTGTATGTCTTTTTTTTTGCCAAAAAGCAGTGTTTGATATTTTTTTCATTATAAATTAACCGTTCATCAATTTTTCAAATAAATTACATTTTTAGAAACTAGACTCCATTCTACAAAATTTAAAAATTAAAAAAAAAACAAATCTATTAGTTTCCAAAATTTGTAGGCGTAGCACGGCCAAAATTCTATTTTCAGGATATGTCCACTTCACAAATTAGTAAAAAATCAAATATTCATTAAAAAATTATCGAAAAAATCGTGCATCAACTACATACTGTTAGCTAACTTTTGATCATTGAGATTTCAAAAATACTAAAACAAAGTTCACCGTACGAGGGTCATACAAGAGTTGCTATGTTATGTTTTTTTGACAAAAACAACACCAATTTGTGTACGTCCCTCGTTTGAACCCCTTAATCTCAATCA
Source organism: Sequoiadendron giganteum (assembly GCA_007115665.2). Lineage (NCBI taxonomy): Eukaryota > Viridiplantae > Streptophyta > Pinopsida > Cupressales > Cupressaceae > Sequoiadendron > Sequoiadendron giganteum. The sequence goes on from CM021110.1 coordinate 306,615,780, forward strand.
TTTTCAAAATAAATTAGCAGTTTAGAAAGTAGACTCGGAGCACTTGAATCCTTCTTTTTGTTCCATCTCAAAATTTTGAGTCTAAGTATCCTCAATTTCACATCCAAGGTCAATATTTCCTGATTTCAGAAAAAAGTTGTCCACTTAAGTCCCCTTTTTGGGAACCATCTTGGTGCACTTACCCTAAGTGTATCACATGTGCCTCTCATGTTCAATCATACCTAGTATACAATACCTATGATAAACAACCATCTTCTATTATGGAGTATTTAAAAGAACATCATAACACAACATAAAAGTTTCAATTCTTTTTTCAAAGACATTCTAATTTCTCTAAATGCACACACTAGAAAAGACAACTCAAGCATACATGTAAGACACATCATTCATAAGTAAAATAAAAAAGAATAAGATCCTCATACATTTTATCTCTTATCCAAATAATTGATAGCAATGCAGCCCTTTCCAACAACAACAAGCTTGATAATAGCTTCTCTAGAACATCACAATGAAACTCTAACCGTCAAGTTGATAGTTTACTTCTCTCAAGCAACAATTCTCTGACAAATATAATAGAGTTATTTCTCTCTTTCTCACAAATAAAAATTGAGTAGGAATCATTCATTATAAAGGCTTGCAAGAGGAATGCAAAAGATGTGTCCCTTCAAATGAATGGCTCTGCTATTTATAGAGTAGATTGACAACTTCATAGCCTATATTTTAGGCATGATAATGGACATAAAACACTGTGCAAGGAAACACATGAAGCACAACAAAAAGGTGGCAATAAAACAATCTCATACTTAGCAAAAACTCCAACAGATCGACTTGCAAAATTGATAGCAAACAAAGACTTATTCAAATCCATATATGCTCAATTCAAATAATCTCATGCAATAGACATCTATAGAAATTGGGCTTCTAGAGGTGGCACCAAATCCATTCACACTCCTCATTGTTGGTGTGGTTTTCCTTACCATCAAAAAAAGTCAACTACCAATTCGTAACACCAAGCACTATCGACTCGGTTTGGCGATGAGTCGACCAATATATTATATACACTTGAAAACTCATTGACAGATGTATAAAACATGGTAGATATGTTTACCAAGTCAAAGTTGATCTTAATCATAGGCATCGACTAAGTCCATGCTTGTATCAACATAAGATAGCCACTCTCAATGTAATACAAATGTTTCATATCCGATGACAATATGAGTGAGACTTGGCTTCATAAAAAATTCAAAAGCAACTTCAATCATCTTCTAATAACATCTAGACATAAATGATTATAGTCGACCTTTATATATCGGCCTCTATCATGGTAAATGATAGTCGATTTCTATTAATATATAATATGCTAAATATATATATATATAATATCATATACATATATATATATTTAAATACCATCACATATTTATATATATATATATGTATATGTATATATATAAAAACCTTAATATATATTTACATATATATCATAAGCCAACAATGTAAGTATATATTCGATAAATATGTATATATATAAATGAGTACATGCAAGTTAGTATTTGCATATAATAAACACAATATATTGAATGTACGCATATATATATATATATATGTATAAAAGTATATGCCTCTATGTACACGTATATGTAGGTATATCTATATCAATGCATCCATATGAGTGTTCCCATTCACCAACGTGTGCATGTATTGATACACATATACATATGGATATGTCTATATACCATACATATATATATATATGTTCACATTCGATTCACATATAGCCATTCGCAATTATCATCATATTGATAAGTATTTACATGCAGTACATCTACATGTTGTTAGATCCCATTGACATATATGTACATATATATACGCATAACCTATGTACGTCCCACTTATCCATATAACCGTAATATTAGAACAAAGACTTCAAAATTTCAAATAGATAAAGATCATCCAATAATGCATGTGGTAGTAACGAAGACTCATCTAATGTAGACATATCAACTAAGGATGACTTGTACCAACTTCCACAAACTAACTCAACTCAATCATTCTAATCAAATGGTGTGTGTATATGCTCAGATAATTTATCTTTTACCAGTTACCTTACCAAGATCTTCTCCTAAGTGATACTTCGCCTCCTCCTGGGGGAATGGAAAATATACCTACATCCACTAACACATGCACACGATAGTCAATTGTCCACAACATATGCAGTATACATTAAACATCTCCAAAGTTAGAATAATAATTCAATAACCATCCATTCACATATATGTAATATTTTTCATGAAATAACATCAAATTTGATAACATTCATATGAGATAACAAGGTAAGAGCACATTTTATTCATCTCTAGAATTCACATTACATTCATATTTACCCTATGTAGTAATAGTAAATAGTAATTACACAATTGGGGTGTAACATACTCCCCCACTTGTGAATCATTGTCCCCAATGACTTTAGGTAGCATTAAAACATAATAACTAACAAAAAATTATTTCAAGTATTCTCAAAAGCATTTCGAATATGAGGAAACTTTTTCTAAATTTTTACATGGTCCTCCCAAGTAGTTTATTCTTCTCCATACTGGTCCCATTGGACTTTGCACTGCAAGAATTCTTTGTTACACAAGCATAGCTTACATGTTTTGAGCACCTTGATGGGCTCGAGAGTTGCTACTTTGAGGTATCGTACCTATAAAGCAGTGCAATCAATCACATATTATCTCGAAGTATATAATTTTTAAGGTAGGACACATGGAAGACGTTATGCATTCTAACAAGAGTTGGTGGCAATGTGATTCGATAAGCTACTAGATTCACTTCCTCAAGAATCTCCAAAGGTAAAACATAACACAGGGCTAACTTAGAAGACTTTCCAGATTTAATGCAGCTCTTGTGAGGTTTCACTCTCAACAATACTTTGTCACCTAAGGAAAAATTATGGGGCACTCTCTTAGCATCAGCGTAGCTTTTTTCCCTATCGTTAGCTTCAGCTAACCTTTGATTAAAACAATCTTAACTTGCTCATCCATTTCAGCCAACATCTCTGGCCCAAGACTCACTCTATCCTCAAGTTTATCCCAAATTATAGGAGTTTTAAACTTTCAACCATACAAAGATTCGAAAGAAGCCATCTTTATCATAGAATGATAATAATTATTGTAAGAAAATTCTAGTATAGGCAAGTAGTCTTCCCACTTATACTACTGATCCATGCAGTACATCCTAAGTAGGTCTTTCAATACTTGATTAACCCTTTCAATTTTCCCATCCATTTTTGGATGATAAGTTGAGCTAATATTCAACTGAGTTCCTAGTGCAAAAAACAAGGTTTTCCAAAACCTAGAAGTGACTCGTGCATCCCTATCTGAGATAATCTTCTCAGGAATCCCATGCAACCTAAACACTTCTTGCACAAATTTATTGGCTATGACAAGTGCTCCATTAGCTAGATACCTTGGTATAAAATGTGCTATCTTGGTAAGTTTCTCTAGAACCTCAAGAATGGTATTGTGCGTATTCCTAGACATAGGCAATCCTTGCACAAAGTCCATACTTATGACTTGCCACTTCCTCTCTGGTATATCATGACTATATAACAAGCCTGTAGGATGATGATGCTCTTGTTTCACCCTTTCACACTCAAGACAACTAGCCACAAAACTAGCAACATCTCCTTTCATTCCCTTCCAAAAGTTTAATGGTTTTACATCAGCCATCATTTTTGTCACTCCTGGATGTCTAGAGTATGGTGCTTCATGTACTTCCTTCCATACCATTTTTCTCAACTCTCCTACATTAGGTGCATACATTCTACCCTTATAGCTAAATAATCTGTTAGGTTCAAAAGGAAAACCTTCATACCTAGAATCTTGTGGATTATTAATCAGTGCTTGCTTGACTTGCAAGTAATACTCATCCCCCTTGCATTTTTGTAGCACTTTCCATTTAAAATCAGTTTGAATTGTTATTTATAGAAGCAATATTGCATCTTCAACTTAAGGCATCGGCAACCCGATTTTCTTTCCCTTCAATATAACAAATGTTAAAATAGTAGTTAGCTTTTAACTCTAACCATCTTCTTTGTCTAGCATTTAGATTAGGTTGAGTAAAAAGGTACTTTAACCCATTACATGGTCAGTAAAAGGTGGAAAAAATGTTTTACTTAAATCTACCTAGGTGTTTTAAGACCTAGAAGGAGAATTTTCTCTAACTTTCACTCAAGAACAAACCCTAGAGATCTCAATGCAAAGGAGAAAGAGATCTTGCAATAGAGATGTTCTAGGGGTTGAATATGAGCTAATAAGGGGTTCACCACAAATTTTAGACTTGGAAAAGATAATGAAATGCACAATCAAATGCAAAACCCTAATTGAATGCAAAGTAACACTAAATGATCTAGAAAAGTTAATGAAGCTATACAAAAAACTACATAAAGGAAGGTGTGCACCTGGAAATCTGGAAATGACAAGATGAAGGTCTAAATCACTAAAGAACTCTACTAGGACTCATTCATGAAGTTGGGCGAATCAATCCTATTTCTAGAAAACTACACAGGAGTTGGTTTCGGACAAAAGGGTATCTGAATCTACAAAAATCTCTATTAGACAAATATAGTGGGACTCATTCGCCACTTGTGGTGAATCAGTCCACTTAAACTTTTTTGGGAGTTCAAAATCTGGATATGTGCCTCTCGGTCTACTTTATTCTTCTTGATTCTTTTCTAGATCCGAAACTGCAATTTGTGACCTATAGGTGATCTCCAAATGTCTCCAAGGCTTGTTGACAACTTTGACAACTTTGAACTCCAGACTTGACTTTTCTCAAATCTTGCTCCTTAGGAAATCTGCAACCTAGACCTGCAAATCACACACAAAGGAGAGGGGGAAATGTTGTTGGGTTAGTGGATAGGGGTTTCCCTTGGTCAAAGCCCTTGTTGGTTATTAAACCTTGAAATAGAATAAAATATGAATGGAGAACGATAAATGAACAAATGAAAATGTTACAACTCAGCAAACTCTTTAATGAAGTGTTGCAAATATGTGTTGAGAACAGTGCCTCAAATGTACTAGTATTCGAGTGTTCTTTCGTCGGCTTGACAATTCAGTTTTGAAGGGACCTTATTCATATATTCCCTTTGATGGTCCGATAAAGTCTTCATAGGCTGATGTTATGTGTTACATTGGTGAGACAACATGTTACCGAATGGACTTTGAGTCGTGTCTCCTTGACAGCTCGATATTAAGTCTTGGGTATTCTTTGACGTGACAATTTGTTATCAATGGGACTCTATCTTGAGTCTCCTCGATAGAGGGTATGTGTAGGATCATCATGGAAAAAACAGGCCCTTAAGTGGCATATAAAAAGACCGAAAATTAGAGTTAGACAACTTGACGTAAAAATTTGAATAAGTTATCTATATTATTTCAAAAAAATGTAAAAATAGAATATGTAGCAAATTGAATGTAGTTTCTAAACTACTAGACCTTTATTTTTTTTTTAAAAATCTATTTGGTGAAAATTAAAAATTTCAATGTAGTAGTATTTAAATTTCAGGGTAAAAATAAGAAGTAGGTGTCTTTCTGACCACCCTAACCACAATAAAATGATAATATTTTTTATAAGCTTTTAGATATAAGTAGACGACTCATGTCCCGATGTGATGCATTTTTTTTATAATTTTTTTCCAAGTAAATAATTAATTATGAATTTTTTATCACAACTTTTAAAAATATAAAAGCTCGTCTGTCTAACCACCTTAACTTGGTCAAAAATTCATGAAATTCATTTTTATTTTTTTTAATCCTATAGTATGTGAAGCATAGAATGTGATATCGTTTGAAAGTTGTAGATTTTTTTCAATCAGCCTATCAATCAAGACTTTATTCATAATTCTAATAGAAAATCAATAATAATTATTTATTAAAATCAAAGTATAGCATAATTTATATTGGTGGAAAGTTGAGAATCTTTTCTAAAAACCCTTTTCGTTTCATCAATTTTGGGTAAAAAAAAAGTGGTCAGCCACATGGGCCATCATATGGCTTAGATATCGCCACTTTTTGGCCCATCATGATCCTGCACATACCCTAGACCGATGGGGCATGTGAGAAAATCCTATTGAAGAGACTTATTTTTTATTAGAAGGACTCTTTCTTGAGTCTCCTCAATGGTCTGATAGCTATGGTAAGTCGACTCTAGAACCACAAGTCGACAGTTATGAGGTTTTGGAAACCTCTGACTTACTAACCGCAAAGACAAGCTGATGGAGGTGGGGGACACATGGTACAAGCTGATAAGCTTTCATTGAGGCGGGGTGTTACTATGTCGATAGGACTCTAAAGACAATCTCCTCGATGGATTGATGACTCTCATTGGTGAGACTCGGGGACTTCAGTGGGACTCTTAACCGTGTCTCTTCAACAAGTCGATAGACTTGGAGTTGTAAAGTGAACATCGGTGAGATAGACTTGTATCGATGGGAGGCAATTTAGTGTCTCCTCGATATGGTGATGAGGTTGACTCAGTAACTCATGAATAATGTCATGGTGGGACCCAAACATGTCAAGCTGGAGAATGATGATTAGTTGTTGATTGTTGACAGTTTGTGTATAGTTGTGTATGAGAAATGAATCGGTTGGTTTCCTATTGGTTGAGAACGAATTTTATAAAATGACTGAATGTTCTACAATGAGGGAATAGAGGGAAATAAAACAAGGTTATGTTGCCGGATTCTCTCCATAATGGAACAAGATGTAAACCTCCTATAAAAGCTTAGAGCTTGTAATTGTATTTGTAACTGTAATTTTGTTGTTGAATAATACAATGGCAATCAAGGCTTTTGGAGTGTGGGGATTTTTACTCAAAAGGGTTTTCCCCATGTAAATCTAGGGGTATGTGCAGGATCATCATGGAAAAAATAGTCTCTTAAGTGGCGATGAAAATTCAAAACTTCAGAGTTAGGCAACTTGACATAAAATATTGAATAAGTTATCTATATTATTTCAAAAATATGTAAGAATAGAATCTGTAGAAAATTGACTGTAGTTTCTAAACTACTAGGTTTATTAAAAAAAATCTATTTGGTAAAAATTTGAAATTTCAATGCAGTGGTACTTAAATTTCAGGGGAAAAATAAGAAGTAGGTGTCTGTCTAACCACCCTCACCACAATAAAATGATAATATTTTCTTATACGATTTTAAATATAAGTAGAGGACTCATGTCTCAATGTGATGCATATATTTTTGTAATTTTTTTCCAAGTAAATAATTAATTATGATTTTTTTATCACAACTTTTAAAAAATATATAAACTTGTATGTATGACCACCTTGACTTGGTCAAAACTTCATGAAATTCAATTTATTTATTTTTAATCCTATAGTATGCGAAGCATAGGATGTGACGCATGTTTTGGATTCAAAAAATGAGATACCGTTGGAAAGCTATAGATGTTTTTCAATCAGCCTATCAATCAGGACTTTAGTCATAATTCAAATAGAAAATGAATAATAATTATTTATTAAATTCAAACTAAAGCATAATTTATATTGGTGGAAAGCTAAGAATCTCCTTTAAAAACCCTTTTCATTTCATCAATTTTGGGTAAAAATAAAATTCAACCACATGGGCCATCATATCACTTACATATCACCACTTTTTGGCCCATCATGATCTTGCACATACCCCTTGTGTGTTCATGTTGTCTATTTCATCTTTCATGGTAGTTGGTTCTGTTTGTTGAATCTGTTAATGGTGTTGTTGGAACTGGTTTAATTAGCATTAACTTTTCTCTTAGGTTCAATGTGGGAAATGAATAATGTCCAATTCTTCTTTGTGGTATAACAGTATGTATCTTTGAGGTGATATAATTGATTCACCAAAAACATACATTTAGGGAAAGAGGATTCCCCAATGGGCTCCTAGGGTTTTTCACCTAGGAGCTTGGTTGAGAAATGGTGTGTCTTTCATGCTAAGTGTTCTTGGTGTTCATTCAAATATTAGGGATTTAAGGGTATGATTGAAATGCGTCTAAGTGCAATGATCTAAATGCAATAAACTGAAAATAGAAGCTAGCTAGTAATGTAAAACCTAGAGAATACAACTATGTTTGAAAATACATAATGATATGAAAAAATGTACAAGATGATCTAGGAATGCAAATTAAACTAAAATAGAGAATTGGAAATGGAGGTGTGCACCTGGGAGTGAATTGTAGACTGGATTGGAGGTTGGAAATGTTGCGGATGTCGACTATGACACTTGTGCCAATCTGGGCAACTTAGTCTCAGATCTAGTGAAACTACCCAGAAACTCGTTTCTGCCAAATGGGTATCCAAATCTATAAAAATATTTGAAAAGTAGGTTCAATGGGACTAGGTGACTTAGTCCATTTCTAAATTTCTGAAGATCATAAAGTGGAAATGAAAGCCCTTGGTATGCACTTTCTGCTCCTCTAGGTATCTAGTCCCGAAACTAAAGAATCTTGTCTGTAAGTGTCTTCCAAACTCCAAATAGGGTTTCTACAACCTTGAAGGGATCTGAAAAACTGTTGAAGACTTTTCCACCTTTGTTCTTTGTCAAATCTGCACACAAGACCTACAAATCACATGGAGGGAAAACTTGTTGATTGTTAGGGCATGGGGGTTTGCCTTGGTCAAACCCCTTTTCAGTAATCAAACCAAAGTGATGAAACAATGCAATGAAGCATGAAAAAATGGATTTTACCTTACCTTGATGATTGATCTTGAGTCGTAGCAATGGAGGATTGAGCCCTTGAATGCTTCTTGAGAGATTTCTTGATGGCTTAGAGTACTCAAAACCCTAGCTTTCTTGAGAAAGAGAGATGAGTGATTGAGAAGAATGGGTGAATGAATGGAATAGAATAATTATGGTGAAAAAGATGAGAAAAACTCTTATTTATACATGTGATGCCCTAATTTCTTGAAAATAACACATCGCAGGCCGACCTTAGGGTTTATGACACAAAATCCTACAAGTATTTTAACTTAATTTTGATTTTTATGCCACATGGGACTAAGTCGCCCAAGGTGGCGATTTAGTCCACCTAGGAAATTTTGAGTGGTTGTCGGGGATTAAAGTCGATTAATAATATTTTTTAGGATTTTCTTCTGAAACACACTAAAGTTGGACCTATGAGTGCATTAAGGGGTCATTGTGCCATAAGAAAGGGTTAAATTAGTGATGACAAGCCAAGGAAAGTGTGAGAGTTTGTTACAAATCTTTACAACACTTTAACATAGGACTTGGAAAGGGGTTATTTAGGTGAATTATGATGAAAAAGTCTTAGAAAAGTGAGGAAATGTGTTACAACACTTCACAACACCTTTGCAAGACACCATAGAATTCTTAGCAAAACTAGGCCAAAAACCATAAGAAAGGGCCCAAATGAGTGAAAAGTGTCAAGGCTACACTTTTTGGTGACACACTAATGAAATAATAGCTTCCACAGGCACTACTAATCTTGAATATTTCTTTCTAAGATGACCTAAATTTCCCAACAAGTAGTATTAGAGCCTTTCTCTGGGATTTTATTTTTGCTTGCATGTGCAAGTTTGTGAGTTTCAATTACTTGCATGTGTGTTGCCTATCTTTCCCTTGTGGTTTAAAAAAAAAAAATTTCTCGGCTCTAATTGATTGGGTCATGGGTTTTCTTTTGGAGCATTGACTTGTTACTGATAGTGGTCGGTCACTTAAGTGGTCTTTTATCCCTGTTTGGTTGTGAATTTACCGACCCCGTTTACCCGTCCTCTCGTTCTTTTGCGTCATGACCGTATTATATTTTCATAATGTCGGGCTATTGAATTATTTTAGATTAAACCTCTAAATAATATTTTTGACCTTGAGGGTTATTTCCCCATCCACCTAGTTGGTCCCCTTCTTTATGAAGAACCTTTTCGCATGCGCAGATTGCGTGACCATTGGATAAAATGATTTTAATCTTGACCGTTCCTCGTAGACCTCGCAAGGTTTTTGCTAACGTCAAAAATAAGGTGCGAGGCATGTGAGATGCTACCACCTGTCGTGTTTGATGGTGGGGACCAGTTTTCCTCATTGACCGATGATGGAGGTTGATGTTGACAGTTGTTCAATTTTCAGCGAATCGTGGTCGTCCCTCGCTGACCTCACGTAATTAAAACTTCAATTTCAATAATGCTACAAGGTGTGCGATTTGGTGATGCGTGGACGCTGATGCTCGATGTTGGTAACAAAGCTGAGGATCGTTCCATGCTAATGTGGTGCCTGGTAGGTGAATGTCCTATTTGTTTGATGACTAGAGAATGGACGTGGCATTTTCAAACTGTTTTGACTTAATCTGAGCCATTCTCCTGGCCAACATTGTTTTTGATCAATGGCTCATATTTAAAATAAACTGGTATTGTACTATAGCTGTTTTATCTCACGTGATTGAATAGTAATTGTCGAGTTCAACTCTGCTTGCATAATTAAATGCTATAATTTGTGAATTACGTTTTCCGTGTTGTTTCTCTACATTCAGGAAGAATTGCTTGATATCAAGTGAAGCAACTCGTTGTTGTGATTTCTCAATTTCACTACCCTGGATATTCTGCGAATGAACCATAAGTAGCATGTATGCCATTTCTTGTAATTTCAGAAGATTTTATGGTTGCTTGCTGAAAAATTAGTGATTAATTCATATTCTGTTCTTGAAGAATTGTTTGAATAGATTTTTTTTTAGAGCGCATCTAGATAATTGTTGGAGACTCTATAATCGTGAGGTATTTTTATGTTTAAGGCTACAGGAAGAAAATTGTAATTTCTTTCCATCTATAGATAAGAAAACCCTAGTTCGAATTATCATTTGTCTATTATACATGGCACCCAAGGCCCAAAGTTCTGGTTTTGAAACCGCTACTAGGTCTTTCTCTCAAGATATTATTGATTTATTAAAACCCTCTACTAACAAGAAGCAAGAGGGAAAGGTTTTGTTCTATGGGCCCCAACTCTTGGAAGGACTGACAGATAAGCAATGTGCAATTCAAGATACTGAGTTACCATATACCGGGTGGCAATTGTTCTCCAATTGGTTTGGGAATAGGAATTTGTCAATTCCTTTGTGTAACCCATGGAGGTTGGACCTAGGTAGGTTGGTGGTGCCTAATGTCTACTTGGAAGTAGAAATTTTGAAGGATATTGTTGCAAGATATGACCCTATGACCCGAGTTGTCAGAACTTATGATGGTGTGCAGATGATTAAGATAACCAGAGAATAAACTGCAAAGGTTTTCAAGTTGCATGAATGGAGTCAAGATATGGTTCCTGTCGACCTTGAGGGTTTTAGACAAGAGTATAGAAATACTAAGGGTTCATTTAGAATATCCCTTTTGATACCTCATTTGGATGTCTCGGGAAGAGGAAAAAATCAGAAGAAGGTAGTGATTGGCAGGAACGAGCCTGAACCTTTTCCTGTGGACTAATTCTCCACTTATTTCAAGAAGATTGTCTGTGCTTTATTTCAAGTTCTTGGAGTCAGTTTAAAAACAACCCTGACTATTGATATTATGTATATGGCAGTAAATCTTCAGCAGTCGGGTTTCAATGTGGTGTATGATTTTGCCACTTACCTAGTGGAGAAATTACACATTGGTTTGGTAGCTCTAAAGGAGGGGAAGAATTGGGTTGGATTCAGGTGGTTTTCCTTGTTAATCCACATGTTTCTGTATAGGGGTCAGGTTGTGTTTGAAAGAGATATGGAGTTAAAGAAGAAGGAAAGTAATATTGAAATGCCTATCCAATATTGGACTAGGATTCTTGACATGCATGATCATAAGTTTGATTATGTAACTTTCCACAATGTCTTTGGATCTAAATTAAGGAGGGCTCTGGTTCGTGACCACCCAAGGATTCCAAAATAAATTCATGACTTCTTGAGGCCGATGGAGAGGAGGCCTGAATTAAACATAATGCACAATTGGGAAGACATTATCCCCTATCATAACACAACAATTTTCAGGGTTTTTGGCACCAATGTCAATCCAAGGGTTCGCCCCTTAGAACTGGATTTCTGGAAATCATGAGGCAATTGGGAGGTGCTCAAGAACTACACTTGCTAGTTGAACAAAAGAAAGGTTCTTTCTTCCCTAAATATACAACATTTTCTGATTTTGTTATGGTAAAGGGAGGATGGAAGGAGTTACATACATTACTTGGGCCTTATAGGCTAAGGACTGTGCGCCCCAAGAATCATGATCCTAAGGGTTTTATCTCTCAAATGAAGGCAAGGCATCAGACATGAGCCTTTGTCCACAATTTCTACTTTCCTGAGGACATCATCAGGAATATTTTTGATTTACAATTACAAGAGGAGAGAACGACAATGTATATTGCCTATTCTAAAATGGTAAAAAGTAAGCAGGAAAGAATACCTAGTTTCAATCCCATACCTGATGCCAAAGATGAATTAAGCAGGGTGATGTATGCCATTGATAATTTTGAGAGTTTGGTTGGGGTTTTGAAAGATGAAAGGGCTGTGGAAGAATGGAGAAAATCACAAACCATCGAGGAGTACCCTGAAGTAAGATTGGAGGAGAGGCCTATTTATCAGCCCCAAAAGAAGATAACAGTTTTTTCTAGAAGAAGGGGAAGTAGGGCTAAAGATGTTAATAAAAATATTGCACCATCTTCTTCAGGGCAGTCAGTGGAAAATAATGTTGATTTGGATTCTCCTCTGAGGTCTTCAGAGCATACCTGCCCACCATCACCAAAGAGGCAGAAAGTTGAAAGAGTGAGAATGGTTGATTGTGATGGTGATGAGGATGATGACATTATTGTGACTCTAGATGAAATGCATCAGGAGATGCCATTAGACCCAATTGACACTACAACAAATTCAGGGGCAGTTACTTTGAGGTTAGGAAAATATGAGATCAAAGGAATAACAAGCAATGATGATTTGAGGATAGAAGCCTGCAAAGAGTTCATGATGGATGACTCTTTTATTCAAACTAACGCTTTTAAAGATTTTGTGTGGAGAGCACATACTACATCATATGCTGAGAAGGTGGCACATGAGAGAAGTCTACATCCAGAGATCGCAGAGAAGGTAATTCAAGCTAAGGTCAGGGAACAGATGAGAGACAAATTCAAAGAAATATCACCAGAGCTGGGCCGGGTATTGGTACAAAAAAGTGGAGTATTTCTACTTCCTAAATGGGATATCGCTAATGCTGTGGTGTTTGACACAATAAGAAGGGCCAATAGGCCACTTCTTGCAACTGATGAAGAGGATACACTATTTTAAAACATTTAAATAGAAGGGTCCAGAGTAAGCTAAACAGTGTTCATGCAAATTATGTCCTAATGTTGCAAGCACTAAAAATGTCCCTAAGGGATAAAGAATTGGCCATCCCATTCTTAGACAAATGGAGCCCTAGAATGGATAAGTTGAAGTTCATGGAAGTAGGGGCAAAACAGCATGGGGATAAATATCTTACCGTTATAGAAACATATCAATTGGTCAAAGGAATTGTTGAGAAGAAGTTTCAAGGATTTTCCAACCCTATGGAGTCTAAGATTAAATTATTAAAGGGTGTATATGATGGAAAGGACTTCACCCCATTGCTGCATATTTTGCACAGTCAGGATGAAATCAAACCCCTGCAGGTTTGGAAGGATCAGATGAACAATATAATGATGGATCAAACACATGAGATATGGAAAGATATTGACATCTGCATGCTAGAGAATACATTGGAAAAGTTGTCTTTTGTCATTAGTTTCTTAGAGAACTTTGATAAAAAGGCCACATCGATAATGGTAAAATATGCTCCCTATTGAAACAAGGTTGATTAGGTTGTGGCTTTTCAATGGCCTTCCGAGGAGGATTTTAAATTATGGAAAAATGTGTTCACTGATGAACTGGAATTATGAATGTTATAGTCAAGAATTGCAACTTGGTCATGTATAATATAGGTATGGCCTTAATATTATATTATAAAATTGTATTCTCCTTTTGACTTCAAGAATAGGGTGTTGAGGTGGAGTTAGTACTATAATGGTTAAGCATTCCTTTGATGTAAAGGGAGTGGCCTTTGGAGCATTGTTTTCTTTCCTCCATATCAACTAATGATGATTCTTGTCTTATGCTCTTCACTCGTATAATAGAATTGTAACTGAATTAAGAGTTAGCGGTCCAGTCACAAATGGACATGTGTACTCTTCAGCCTGAAGCTTGTCGGCTCCCTTGTTTTATAAAAGGGAATTCTGGGCCGAGAGAGAGGTCTGTTGAAATATCCAAGGTGTGAAAAGTAAGAGTCTAGTGATATAGAAAGTATGAATTGTAAGTCCAGGTTTTGAAGTTTTGAGTCAAATTGGAATACTTAATTAATCATGGGATTCTTGAGCATGTTTGTATCAAACTCGTAAATATTTGGAGTTTTTTTTCTTTATTATTATGTTATGTTACATGGATTATTAATGAAATATCCATCCAAGATGATTTTCATTGATCTTCATTTGTTCTTTACTGTGAATTGTGTTTAACTATAGCTCTGGTTCAAATGATCGGTTAAATGCATAAGTTAATCAGTAAGTTTATGCAATATAACAAATAGGATTCATAAAGAAGTAATAAATTCAAGTATAGATTTATGGATTGTAATGCAATTCATACTAGATCATAAGTGTTCAGGATGAAAGGTACCCTATATTTCAGTCTTTCATTTTGACTCTGTGCATTGGGATATGGCATTGGAATTCTAATCACGTCTTATTCTCACATGTTTTGTGTTATGGCCTCAGGATATTTTAGTCAAACATTTCCTATCAAGTTACTTTAAGTTGAGTTTGTGATTCTCTGTTAATTGGATCTGATCCTTTTCAAGGAATAGCCAATTTATTGATGGATTTCATCCTTTAACAATAATTGGTGATCTATCTGTTGCTTACCTATGTGCAAATGAATCATATAAATGTTGTATGTTAAGAGCACATGTTAGGGAATACCCTCTTGGATTTTACAGAGTCCGAAGTGTAGGAGAATTAGCCTTATTGATATTCTCGTTAAGTTGGCCACAATTTTCCTAGATTTTATTATTGAATGTGGCAAGTTCATAGGAGCTTCTAGGAAATATGTGTGGGTTGCAGTAAAAAGTGCCAACAGAATGGTGACTCTACTAGGGAACTATTGAGTGAAAGGTCTCTAGTGCAGAACTGGTTTTGTCAGAGTAATTTGTTATAATATACTTAGGTACCACTATTACTGCTAATCCCAACCATGTCAATCCTTTTTTCTTAAGTTTGATAACTAATGGAAAAATGTTGAGAAATTGCATGATCGATTCAGGAGCATCTAACAATGTGATGCCAGTTAAAATAATGCATGCAATGGGACTAAAAGTGGACAGTACATATGGTAAGTGTTATGCGATGGATTCTAGGGAAGTACCTATTATAGGTATTATAAATAATGTTCCATATAGACTAGCGGCATTTCCTGAGAAAGAGCTACATATGAGTGTTACAATGGTGGATATTCCACCTACTAATGGAATTTTATTATCCCGGCCTTGGAGTGCTTCAATGGGTGGGATTATAATATGTGATCTGTCTTTTGCTACATTTTCCATTGAACAAAAAAATGTCAAGGTAGATAGGGAAAAAAAATCCCCTCATATGATTGAAAATGTGGAAGAATCACCTCAACCTATTAGAATTAACTTTGTGGAAACTGATCTAGAAAACTTCTGACTTAAGGAAGATAAAATAGAAGAAATCCAATTTTCACCTATTGAAAAGGAAGTACTGAAGATGTCATCAGAAGGTGATTTATGGATAATGCATTTTGATGGAGCTTGTTCCAAAGATGGCTCAGGAGCAGGAATTTTCTTTACTTCCCCACAAGGTAAAACATTTAAATATTATTTCCTGTTGCAATTTGCTTGTACCAAAAATGTTGCTAAGTATGAGGCTCTCACACTCAGTCTGAAAATAGCTCCAAAGAATGGTATTAAAGAATTAAAAGTTTTGGGAGATTCTGAGTTAGTTGTGTCCCAGATTAGATCCTGCTTTGCAGCTAAAGATAAAATACTTAGGCAATATAGAAATGGAGTATGGGATACTATTGAGGGATTTAGTGCTTTTGGTATAGAATGGATTGAAAGAGGACAAAATGCTAAAGCTGACTTGTTAGCAAACATAGCTGTCAAACTGGATGATGTCACTTTTGGTGGCATCTCACAAATAGAAGTACAGACCAGGCCTACAATACCTAATAACATTTGTAATTGGCAAGTTTTTGATGATAAAATAGACATATTGAAATTCTTACATTGTGTGGATCAATATGAGAGCCAATAAATTGATTTTGGCTCATTTGTAATAGAAATTGATGGGAAGGAAACCCTGTTTGGGGATGAGGTGATTCAGCTCAAAACAAATACTATTCCTCAAGGTTTAGTTACACTTGAAAGAGTTTTTGATGGCTGGGATATGTCGAATACTAAGCAAGAATCCACTCATAAGGAGGACCTAGAAGAAATAAACTTAGGAATAGAAGGTACTCCTAAGAAGGTTTATATTGCAAGTAAAATGAAGCCACATGTTAGAAGCATGTTGATTACCTTGCTTAGGAAATATATACATGTTTTTTCTTGGTCGTGTGAAGACCTTAAAGCATATAGGTAGGACTTATTCCAACATGAGATCTCATTGAAACCTGATATGAAGCCTTCCAAGCAAAAACATAGACCGATTAATCCTACCATGCAACCCAAAATGCAGGAAGAACTTGCTAAGCTAAGGGAGACCAGGAATCATCAAACCAATTAGGCACTCATCTTGGGTCTCTAACTTGGTACCTATTAGAAAGAAAAATTGAGATATCAGGTTATGTGTTGATTTTAGAAACTTAAATGTTGCTTCTTTAAAGGATAATTATCCATTGCCTAATATGGAGGCTATGTTGCAAAAGGTTACAAAATGTGAATTGTTATCTATGATGGATGGATTCTTTGGGTACAACCAAGTAATGGTTAAAGAGTCTAAGAAATTCAAGACTACGTTCACCACACCATGGGCGACATATGTGTATGTAAGAATTCCATTTGGATTAATAAATGTTGGAGCAACTTTTCAAAGGGCTATGGATGTAGCCTTTGCTGATTTTATTGATCTATTCCTTGTCATTTACCAATATGATCTTACTACCCATGGAAAAAGTGAGGAGGATCATTTTCCTCACTTAGAGAAAAAATTTATCAGAGCTCTGGAATATGGGATATCTTTAAATCCTAGGAAGTGTGACTTTGGGGTAAAAGAAGGAAAATTTCTGGGACATCTTGTTTCAAAAGATGGGGTGTGGATTGATCTTGAAAGAGTGACTTCTATTGATAGAATTACGTAGCCAAGAAATGTAAAAGGCATCCAATCTTTCTTTGGATAGATAATTTTTCTAAGAAGATTTGTCACAAATTTTGTTGAGATAGTCCGCCCAATATTTAAGATGTTGAACAAGGGAGAAAAGATAGTATGGATAGGAGAACCATCCAAATATGAAATTAAGCAGGCCCCTGTCCTCAAGTCGCCAGATTATTCAAAACCTTTCCAGTTATTTAATTTTTCTTCTTTTCATAATGTAACTGGTGTGTTGTTGTAGAAAAAAAATGATGGTTTTGAGCAACCAATTGCATTCTTCAGTAAATCATTACAGGCCACAGAATTGAAATATAATATATCTAAAAAGTAGGCATATGCTTTGGTAAAGGCAGTTAAGAATTTCAAACCTTATCTAATGGGAGAAATTGTTGTGGCATATGTACCAACGGCAACAGTTAAAGATATTTTCACCCAGCAAGAGACTACAGGAAGAAGATGCAGATGGATAAATAGAATCCAAGAGTTTAATATTGACATACAAATTACAAATCTTGTAAGAGGTCAAGGTCTAGCCAAATTGATGGCTGAGGAAAATCTAGAGGTAAACCAAATAAACCAAATAGAGTAACAAAACATTGCGCCTATCTGTGATATGCAAACTTGTGGTTGGTATAGGAGGATTGTTGAGTATTTACAGATGATGCAATGCCCTGAAGGTATGCATTTTATTGAGAAAATAACTCTTAAACTGCAAGCAATTAGATATGTCATTATTGATGGTGAGCTATGGTGGAGGAACTCTAAAGGTATTATACTCATATGTGTGGATGGAGACCAAGCTGAAGATCTACTGATAGAAATGCATAAAGGAGCTTGTGGAGGCCATTACATGGATAAGAAAAAGGCTCATAAGATTCTAAGAGCTGGATACTGGTGACCTACTATGTTCAAGGATGCCCATAGATATGTTAAAAAATGTGATGCCTGTCAGAGGTTTGCTGGAAAGTTAAAAAAATTTGGCAATTTGCCATTAAGACCTCTATTTGTTTAAACTCCTTTCAAGCAATGGGGTATTGATTTCATAGGGGACATATCTGAAAAATCTAGTGGAGGACACGCATGGATATTGGTGGCAACTGATGACTTTACTAAATGGATTGAAGCAATACCCACCAGGAGGGCTACAAGTAAAGTTGTTATTGATTTCTTGACTGATAATATTTTAAGTCGATTTGGGGTATCTGAAAGAATTGTTTCAGACAATACAATGTGTTTCAGATCTGAAGAATTTGTTAATTTTTGTGATCAATATGGTATAACTGTTTCATATTCTTCCCCTTATCATCCCCAGGGAAATGGACAAGCAGAGTCCAGTAATAAGAGTGTGATGAAGATCATCAAATGTATGATTGAGAAGAGAAAAAGGGCTTGGGATTCAAAATTAAAATTGGCATTGTGGGCTGATAGGACAACTCTCAAGAAGGAAATTGGTCATTCACCTTTTAACCTTGTCTATGAGATGGAAGCACGTATCCCACAAAGCAACCTAATGAAGATGTATGAATTTGTCCAAGAATATGATGATGATATATGTGGTGAGATGCAACACATAATGGATGAAATGAACCAATTGGATGAAACTAGAAGAGAAGCTCATAAGAGAAATGAAAAGCTATAGCTTCAGGTAAAGCACCTTTATGACAAAAGAGAATCTGAGAGAAAATTTGACATTGGAGTGATGGTGTTGGTCTGGAATGCACGATCAGAAGATAAGGGCAAGCATGGAAAATTTGATCCCTTTTGGCTAGGCCCATATATAATTATGGATACACATGGAGAAGACTCATATTTTTTACAGTTACTTGCAAGTGAAGTTCTAGAACTGCCAGTACATGGACAGTTCTTGAAATACTACTTCTCTTGAAGTAGCTCTTTTTCCATGTACATTGTGCAGTCCTGTAAGTAGTGTATATAGGTGTGTTTCCTTCTATTTTTTGTTTTTGTTTGCTTGTCTTGTCCAGATAGGTCCTTGGTTTCTTGGTTCTCTCTGTGTCTGGTCTGCGCAACCATAGATTCTAGAATCTTCCTATGCCCACATGGGGCATGCATCCCCAGTCAGAGCCACTAGTGGAGCTTTCAAATTCTTTCCCTTGTGGTTTTTTAAAAAAAATTCCTTGGCTCTAATTCATTGGGTCATGGGTTTTCTTTTCGAGCGTTCACTTGTTACTGACGGTGGTCAGTCACTTAAGTGGTCTTTTATCCATGTTTGGTCATGACTTTACCAGCCCCGTTTACCCATCCTCTCGGTCTTTTGCGTCATGACCGTATTATATTTTTATAATTTCGGGCTATTAAATTATTTTAGATTAAATGTCTAAATAATCTTTTTGACCTTGAGGGTCATTTCCTCGTCCACCTTATCGGTCCCCTTCTTTATGAATAACCTTTTCACATGGGCAGATTGAGTGACTGTTGGATGAAATGATTGCATGACCATTGGATGAGATGAGAGGATGGATGGTGTTGAGTAACTGGATAGTCAATTATGGGGACATGTAGCATGTTGTATCATGATGTCATGGATAGCTTGGATACACTACTTTGTGTAAGCTTTTGACAATGATGGTAAGTGTTTGCTTGGTTTGGAGATTTGGTGTTCCTTGTTATTTCTCTAGATGGATATGTTAATGAGTGGACCTCAAGGATTTTCAATATAGTAGATATTTGGTCATGTGCTTGGAAATCTTGATATCACGGTTCAGTGGGAGCTTTAGCAATGACTATGTATTCATCACTATGTGGTGAATGATCTTCTTTAGTGTTGCAGATGTTACTAGGAGGAGCTCTTAGATCCTTTTGCTACAAAAGGGATATTTCACATTTGCATGGACACTATTTGAAGATGTGTAACATATTGAAGCCATGGAAGCTAATTGTGTCTTTGGTCAAGGTGTTGGTGGTGCTTGACAGATCATGTGGTTTAGAGTTTGTTTATTTTATGTCATGGTGTACTTTTGATTGCTTATTAGATTTTTGGCATAATGTTTTGCTCTTGAGACCATGTTATGTGTTGGTTGTTTTTATTGTAACCAGGTTTATCTTCTATTCTACCTATAGAATTTCCAATTCTAATAGAGGGCAGCTCGAAGGACCTGGACCAACTGAAAAGGATTTTAACAATAAACCTCCTACACTTCGGGCTTGGATGAAATAATTGTGACCGATCAAGACATGCAAGTTGGCATTCCTTCCCCTCTTAGATCAACACAATTGGTGTTATCTAATATGGATATCAAGGGGTAGTGTGTACAAGATTCCAGGATGGAGGCCTGCAAAGCATTCTTAGATGATGATGCCTTTGTGAAGACTCATGTTTTCTTGCAGATGATTTGGAGGATGAAACCAGAGGAATACTAGGACAAATGCAAGAGAAGGAGAGAATCAAGACCTGAAAGGTCTGAGTAGGAGAATGATGATGAGGTCAAGGATGAACTGATCGAAGAATTCAAGAACATCACTCTTGAGGAAGGAAGGAGACTTGTGACTCAGGCTGGTGTCCTGATTTTCCCTAAGTGGGACATAGACGATGTTGTAGCATTCAATTCTATCCTACAGTCCAAGCATCCAACGCAAAAGAGTGAAGAAGAGGTTAAGGCAACTTTACATGATTCTACCTTCAGTGAAGAGTATGAAACTATGGCCATATGGGCATTGGTACCCTAGGGAAGAAAATGTAATGTAGTTGATATTAGTCCAAACCTAAGGGGAGGGCTAATTATCAAAAGAGCTTCTGAAGCTTGAAAAATAGAAGCTATAAGCTTGACAATTAATGTGGCCAAATTGGCCCAAAAGACAGTTGAAAGAGAAGAGGTTGAAAAGAAGAGCCTGATGGAGAAGTACAACATAATAATTGGGGAATATAGTAGGATGCAGCAAAGGAATTGTAAGCCACAATCTGAAGTGGATAGATTGAAATATAGATAGATAGGAGAATCCTCCAGTGCTCTTGGTATCAGGGCATTACTTCCCACTTCAAGATCGTTCCCCCCTACTACCCCAATTGTTCCTATTCTGGGATCCCCTATCCAGACACCTGCCCTTAGTCCTACACCAGGGCTAGTTGAAGAAGTTGAGTATTATGTGGATACCACTAAAAATAAAATGTTGAATAAGATCACAAAATTATAGGCTGCCTTAAAGGAAAGTGAGGATGATGCCATTGCCAAATGGCTTGGAAGTGGTTGACACAGTTTTGAGGCATTTAAATGAGACGGTGGATGGTAGATTGCCATCTGTAAATTCATTATATTCTTTCTTCCTAGATGAGATAAGAAACATAAATAGGGATTGGGAAATAGTTTTTCCTCAGGCTAAGAAATCGATCCTTAGGGCTAATGATTTGGATATTATGTACAAGGCTTCCAGGTTTCATGCAGACAATAGGCCCCAATCATTGAAGCCTACTCAAATATTTGTGAAATCCTTGAAGGGATTCCAGGCTCTACCTGATGATTTGAGTAGAAGAATTAGGGATCTGGTAAAGAGATTTGATGACTCGAGTGATACATTTTTTCCAGACATCACTGATGCACAAGGAAATGTTAAAACATTGCAGTAGTGGCAGGAAAGGGCAAAGGAGGTTATTAATGCACAAATCAAATTGATTTGTGGTGACTCTGATTATGACTTGTTGGTAAGTAGTATGGACAAAATAATTAATACTAGCACATTCTTAGAGTCATTTGAAAGAGAGGCCAATCAAGTTGCAGTAAAGTATACACCTTCAAGTTAGATATTTTTTGAGGTCAAGTCTAGGCATAGTTGCAAAGCAAGTTGTAAAGCCTAATTGTTTCAGTGTAAATGCAATTTAGGTTTTGTGTCATTCTGTAGTTGAGTTTTGGGTTTACAAAGGTTTAATGTTTCATAACAGTACTAGCATTTGAGTTATAATGATTCATTTCCGGATCATGTCTCTCCTTTGTATAAGCGTATCATAATTTTGAATAATATAATCAAGGATTATTTCATTCATCTCACTGTTGTGGTGTGTATGACTTCCATTTTGGATTTAATTCAAAGAATTAATTAAAATGCTTGATTGGAGTTATAGGTGGATATGTTTATAAAAGGATCTGGTAAGAATTATTGGGTTAGGATATAAATTGATGATGTTGTATGGAAATTGTTGTCAGAGATCTTAAATGCTATGTGTTTAAATCTGTCATGGAATTTCAGATGTTTGTGAACTTGACTCCCCAATGGTATATGGCACTGGTCTAAATCGTATATGTGTGTGAGGTTGTGGGTATGTTTGTCTCTTCTTAGAGCTTGCTACCAAATTGCAAATGAAATGACTATCTTAAGTTGTGAAATATTGTTGTAATTATCTCATGCTCCAAGTAGTTGGTATTACTGATGAAAAGCCAATTCAATTCGGTATTAACCTATTCAGTTGAGCTATTAAATGGGATTATCTCTTAATTTTTAGTGATTGTTTATAAGTTTGGTGTAGAGATTATAAACACATTATAGGGATCACCCTCCTAGGTTTAGCAAAGCCCAAACTGTAGGAGGTTTATTTTTAAAATCCTTGTCAGTTGGTCCAGGTCCTTCGAGTTGCCCTCGATTAGAATTGGCAATTCTATAGGTAGAATAGAAGATAAACCTGGTTACAATAAAAACAACCAACGAAATGGTGACTCTACTAGGGACATAGTTTAAATATTTTTGTCAGTAGGTCAGTTATCCATTTTTCATAGAGTTATCATAGTATTTATGTCATTTGAAGGTCAATCTCATGGCTTTGCTTTTCTTTTATCTAATTTTTCTGTTGTCCAAAATTTGCCAATATCCCGTGAAGAGAATTCGTACATTGTCAGTAAGATAAATTTCTAAAGGTCTTTTAATTCCCACCAAGTGTTCCTAAACAATTGGTTTTCCCAAGATAATTGGGTGGCGACTCTGAAGTCTCTGCACTAGTGTGCATTTCATTTGAAAAATTATTACAAATTAAAAGATTTTTGGATAAGAAAGGAGATATGAAGAACACCAGGTCATTCATAAAGAATCACCTGGAACAAAAATTGGAAGGTGAACTTACTAAGATGAAGAAGAAGGACTGGATAAAGAAGAAACCAGAAACTAGCAATGTTGCTCCCGTGTCACAGAATCATGTACACCAAGGTACAAGTAAATCTCTACTTCCTATCCCTCAAAAATTTTGAACATGTATCTAGACATTCTGAGTCAGATAGCTATGGATTTTTTTATTCATTGTTTAATACACTTGTTCAAGAGGATGTACCCTATCATAATAAAGGACCTGTTAGTTTCAAATATACTGAGAGAATAAGTAGGAGTAGAAGTCGAAACCATCACAAAGAATGCACAAGTGATGTGCCTCCTCCTTCTGCTGAAGATGATGGAACCCCTTTATTATTTAGGCAAGAAGAAGCAAACCTGATAGACTTATGTGAAACATCGAGTTTTGACATGACTTTTCCTGAACCTGAAGATGTTTTTGGGGATATTAGTTCTTTAAGGCGAGATATCCAAAAGCAAGATGAGCTTAGGATAAAAAGGGACAAAGAAAAGGAAATAGAACTGATGAATGTTGTCTTTGAAAGGGATAGATTAATTAGACAACTGACAACCATGAAGGACCTGAATCAAAGTAAACTGGACCCAGAAGAGATGGGTCCTGTTGTACAACAAATTTTTGATAAGGAGGTGAATTCAGTGTCTAGAGTGAGTCATGTAGGCTGAGCTGAGGTCAAATCCAAGCCTACAGACCCATAACCCTTGAACCCTATTAAGCCACAATCAAGTAATCCAGATCCTAAACCTGTTTTGGATAAGGGAAAACAAAAGGTTGAAGGGAACAAGATAAATGTAAGGGTGGTTTCTCACCATCCTAAACAAGATCCCCTTCCACATGTACCATCACAACTAGAAACTGCCTTGGACAAGGTTAGGAGGGAAGGGGAAGCTCTAGCAGAAGAAATAGAGAGGGTTGAATTTGAGACTGTAAATGCAGAAAAGAGAAGGAAAATAAGTTTCCTAAGAATGTCAAGTGTGGATGAAGTTGCACAAGCTACAACTTCATCAGGTCACTAGGAGGTTGTGAAAAATGATCCTAAAACCGGTACGAAAAATACTGCAAATAATTCTGGCCCAAAGGTTCAGGCAACCAAGTTTGTGAATATACATCAAGATGATCCTAAAACTCAGAATACAAGGTCTAGTGATGATTCTCAGAAAATTGATGGACTATTTCAAAGGAGACCTATACAATTGGAAAGGTATAGGCAACTATTCTTTGATCGTATTCCGGGTTACCCAAACCCCATCCCAGATGAGTAAAGAGAAAAGATGAATAAGTTCACTGGGAATAATGCTTTTTCAGTTGAGGAACATTTGAAAGCCTTCATGGATATGTTGAATGATTATGAAGTAGAACATGAGGATGTAGTAATGAATTTGTTTGTCCAATCTTTAACAGAAGATGCAAGGGATTGGTATAGGGGTCTACCAAATACTAGTATTGGTTCATGGGAAGAGATTGAAAAGTGCTTCAAAGAACAATATGGTGATAAGACTAATGCTAGTTTCATGTTAAATGAATTCAACACCATCAAGAAATCAGTTAATGAGTCTACAATAGAGTTTAACTTAAGATTTCAAAAGGCAATGTATAAGTTGTTTCAGGTGATGAGACTTAATGAAAATGTTTGTTTAACTACTTACTTCAATGCTTTTGATGCTAAAATGGCGTATCTCCTCAAAGATAAAGACCCTCGAACTATGAGGGATTCTTTTAGAGAAGCTATTAATATTGAAATCAATAGAAAATATTCTGGCAAATATGGTAGGAGGGAAGAGCCTACTCTTTTGAAGAATCCTAGGGATAAAACTGAGGAAGCCTCTACTACAGGCCCTAAGGATGATGAGAAAGGGGATAAGGTCCCTAAAACTTTGAAGGATATAAAATATACTATTCCTAAGCAAGAGAAGGGTCTTGGAAATGATAAATAGCAGTATAATAAAAATGACAGACCTCCTAGACTGCAAAATTATCCTTACAATACAAACTGGAAGGATGGAAAACCAATATTGCTAACTCAGAAGCCTAAAACTGATCAGCAGACACCAGATCCTTTGCAGAAGCATTCTATAAATATGGTACAAGATAGACCATGGTGTGATGTATGTAAACATCCACATGATCAAAATTATTGTGGTGTTGCCCAACTGCTTGCTGCTGAAACAAAAGAGGATGATACTCATGAGCAGACTCCTGATTTTGAACATAATGATGTTGATTGTTGTATGTGCCGGTCATATATTGATGAAGCTGAGTGTTCTTCTAATGAAGAATTACAAGAAGTTGATGTGAATAATCAATGACAAAGAAGTGAAATCTACCATCAACAAGTTTTTTCTGATGAGGAAGGTGATTTTGACAATCATGCTTGCAATATGGAGTAGGCTAAAGATCTAGTGTCTCTAAGGAGACCATCAGAAGATGAGATTGCCCGGTTGACTGAAGAGATGGCTGCTTAGATGAGAAGTACATTATAGCTAAGAAATAGAACTATGGATGGTGAGCAAGGCAAGCCTTCTGGTCTTTTCATTAAGGAACAAAAATATAAAAACAAGGCTATTAAAGAAGATAACAAAAATGATGATGTCAAAATCAAGGAGGTCAAGAACGACAAAATATGGGTGAAAGGGATTGAGACCCAAAAACCTGGTGAAGATGTTACTCCTTTGTTGGTAAAGACCAAAGTGATTACCAAGTATGTTGAATCTAATCCAGAAGAAAAGAAAAAGAAACTTGAAGAAAACATAAAGTGGAGAAACAAGATGCTAATGAAGGTATGATTCCTAACCCACCTAAATACACACCTTTGGATATATTTCAAGTATTGTCTCAAGTTAAAGTTATTGTACCTTGGCTCGAGATGATGAGAATAGATGAGCATAAAGAAAAAACAATAGCCTTGATTACTGGAATTCCTAGTAGTAAAGATGAACAAGGAGATTGTAAAGAAGCCAAGGAAAAGAAAGAAATAAAAGAGAAAGATGTGGAGGGAATTGTAACACAAATTCCCCATGTGTACCTAGGGAATTCTATCAATAGGTGCCTTGAGAACATAAACCCCTTTTTTCCTGAGTGTTGATATAAATGGGAAAACTTTGAGAAATTGTATGATAGACTCAGGGGCATCAAATAATGTTATGACAATCAAGATTATGGAAGCAATGGGCTTAAGAGTAGATACTAATCAGGGTAAATTCTAGGCATTGGATTCAAGAGAAGTGCCAATTATTGGGACTATATAAGAATTACCTTATAAATTGACCCAATATCCTGATATGGTTTTGGCTATGACCGTTTTAGTTGCAGACATCCCTCCTCATTTTGGGATGCTTTTGTCTAGAAAATGGAGCACGCATCAATGGGAGGTAACATGCAGTGTGATTTGTCATTTGCTACTTTTTACATTGATGGAAAGGATGTCAAGATCGAAAGAGAGTCCAAAGTGCCTCATATGATTGAGCATGATCCGATTGGTAATTTGACTTGCTTTACTAACTATGGCATAAATGAGTTCAAGTCTGAGGAATCCCCTAATTGTTGTGATAAAATTGTTGCACCAATTGATGTAGAAGTTGAACATGTGTCAAAATCTAAGGATTTGTGGACTATGTATTTTGATGGTGCAAGTTCAAAGGAAGGATCTAGTGCAGGTGTGTTGCTAAGCTCTCCGGGTGGAAAGAAATTCAAATTCTCTTTCACTCTGTTATTTGAATGCACCAACAATGTGGCTGAGTATGAAGCCTTGATATTGAGGCTTAGATTGGCTCAAAAACACGGGATTAAGAAGCTCAAAGTAATTGGAGATTCTGAGCTTGTGATTTCCCAAGTCAGGTCCAAATATGTGTCAAAGAATAAAAGGTTGTAACAGTATAGAAATGTTGTTTGGGATGAATTAGAGAACTTTGATGCTTTTCGTATAAATTGGATGGAGAGAGGCCACAATAAGGTGGAAAATTTGTTAGAAAATATTGTATTGAGACCGAATGACATGACTTATGCTGGGATATCAAAGGTTGAAGTGCAAACCAGACCATTTGTTCCTAATAATATCAAGAACTGACAATTTTTTGATAGTGATGATGATATATTGAGATTCTTAAGTTGTGTGGATGAGTATGAAAGTCAAGAAATTGATTTTGGAGCTTTTATTGAAAAAATTGATGGTAAAGATACTGTGTTTGGGAATGAAATAATTCAGTTAAAGACTAACACAATTCCTAAAGGTTTAGTTGTTCTTGAAAGAGTGTTTGACAACCAGGATCGGGCGAAGACTAACTGTGTTGCTTCCCATCTTGATGACCTAGAGGAAATAAACCTTGGAATAGATGCATCACCAAAAAAGGTGTATATTTGAAATAAATTATCACCAAAGGTGAGAAAGATGTTGATTGATTTGTTAAGAAAATTTAGACATGTGTTTGCTTTGTCATATGATGATTTTAAGGCTTATAGGCAGGATTTGTTTCAACATGAAATTCCTTTAGATAGTGATGCTAAGCCTTTTAGGAAAAATAAAAGACCTATTAATCCTACGTTGGCCCCAAAAATGCAAGAAGAACTAATGACGTTAAGAGATGTAAGGATCATCAAACCAATTAGATACTCATCTTGGGTCTCAAATTTGGTGCCCGTGAGAAAGAAAAATGGAGACATCCGGTTATGTGTGGATTTCAGAAATTTGAATGTGTCTTCATTAAAAGATAATTACCCATTACCAAACATGGAAGCCATGTTACAGAGGGTAACAGGCTATGAGTTGATGTTTATGATGGATGGGTTTTCCGGCTATAACCAAGTCATGGTTAAGGAGTCTGAACAATTTAAGACAGCTTTCACTACACCTTTGGGGAACTTATGTATATGTGAGAATGCCTTTTGGTCTAACAAATACAGGGGCTACTTTCCAAAGAGCCATGGATGTGGCATTCTCAGATTTTATTAACTTGTTTTTGGTAATTTATCAGGATGATCTAACAGCATATTCCAAGAAAGAAGATGACCATTGTGAACATTTAGAGAAAGTGTTCTGTAGAGCATTAGAATATGGCATTTCCTTAAATCCAAACAAATGTGCTTTTGGAGTAAAGGAAGGGAAGTTGTTGGGACATATTGTTTCTAAGGATGGGGTCAAAATTGATCCAGAGAGGGTAATTGCAATAGATAGGGTCCCACAACCCCGAAATGTCAAAAGAATACAGTCTTTCTTTGGAAAAATCAATTTCTTAAGGAGGTTCATAACAAATTTTGCTAAGATAGTTCACCCTATTTCTAAAATGCTTAAGAAAGGAGCTAAGGTTGAATGGGAAGAAGAGTCAGTACAAGCTTTCTAGGCCATTAAGCAAGCTATAAAGGAAGCTCTTGTGTTGAGAACCCCTAACTTTTCCAAACCCTTGCAATTTTTTTCATTTGCTTCATTCCACACAATTGCAGCTATGTTATTACAAAAGAATGTTGAGGGTTTTGAATAGCCTATAGCCTTTTTCAGTAAGTCCTTGCAGGCTGCAGAACTTAAGTATGAAATAAATAAAAAATAGGCATATGCACTAGTAAAACTAGTAAAATCTTTTAGGACATATCTGATGGGAACTACCGTAATTGCCTATGTACCTAGTGCTTCTATGAAGGACATTTTTACACAATAGGAAGTATTAGGAAGAAGATGTAGATGGATCAACAGGATCCAAGAATTCAACATTGAAATCCAGATTACCAAATTGGTGAGAGGACAAGGATTGGCTAAGCTTATGGCCCAAAGAAATCTGGAAGCAAATCAGATAAATTTGCTTGAAGAAGAGGACAAATCACACATATGTGACATGGAACAGTCTGATTGGTACAAAGGTGTGATCTATTATTTACAAAAAATGAAATGTCCTGACAATTTGAATGAAAATGAAAAGAGGACATTGAAGTTACATGTAATCAAGTATGTTATCATAACAGGAAAGCTCTAGTGGAAAAATGGAGAAGGTGTTATGTTAAAATGTGTAGACCAAAATCAAGCAAAAGAACTCTTGAATGATATGCATAGTGGAGTTTGTGGAGGGCATTATATGGCCAAAACAACTACCCATAAAATAATGAGGGCTAGGTTTTGGTGGCCTACCATTTTTAAGGACACACACCAATTGGTGAGGACATGTGATGCTTGTCAACGTTTCTCTAGTAAGTTGAAGTTTTCTAGTAACTTACCTTTAAAACCAGTTGCAGTGCAATCTCCATTCCAGCAATGGGGTATTGATTTTGTAGGAGAGATAGCATGTAAATCAAGTGGGGGCCATTCATGGATATTGGTGGCCACTGATTACTTTACCAAGTGGGTGGAAGAGATTCCAACAAAGAAAGCGACTAGTAAGGTGGTAATTGACTTCTTAATGAATAATATAGTGACTAGATTTGGATGTCCAGAGAAGATTGTGTCAGACAATGCAATGTGTTTTAGGGCTGAAGAATATATGGAGTTATGTGAGAAGCATGGCATCCAAGTCTCTTACTCATCACCTTACCACCCACAAGGAAATGGACAAGCAGAATCAAGCAATAAAAGCTTGATGAATATTATCAAGAGAATACTAGATCAAAATAAGAAGGCATGGGATTCTAAATTGAAATTAGCAGTTTGGGCAGATAGGGTAACTTTGAAGAAGGCAATAGGTTGTCCCCCATTTGATTTAGTATATGGGATAAATGCAAGGTTGCCCCTGAATAACCTGATGGAAATGTATAAATTTTTCCGTATGATAATGAAATAGACGATGAAATTCAGTTGAGAGTAGAAGCTCTCATAGAATTAGATGAAACCAGGAGGGAAGCTCAGATGAAAAATGCCAAATTGCAGTTGTAGGTGAAAAATTTGTATGACAAAAAGACAACCGCAAGGAGCTTCCACAATGGAGATATGGTTTTGATGTGGAATGCCAGGTTGGAAAACAAAGGAAAACATGATAAATTTGATGCAATCTGGTTGGGTCCATTTCTGGCAAATAATAAGTGGGGGGAAGATTCATATTTCCTCTAAGAAATGATAGGTGATATTCTTGAATTTCTACTTCATGGAAAATTCTTGAAGTTATACTTTGACTGAAGTATTGTTTTCCATGAATAGTAGTTTAGGTTTGTATATATGTTAGTTGTAGATTTCCTTTTGGTTGGGTTGTCTTGTTTGGATAATTCTTTTTTTGGTCGTCTCTGCAACTGGTCTGCTCTACCTAAGATTCTGTTATTCTCACTTCATTCCAGTGGAATGAACGTCCCCAACTGGAGCCGATGATGGAGCCTCAAATTTCATTCTTTGAGTTCCATTATTTTTCTACCACATTACTGGTATGTCCTGCTATTCTGGAGAAGCCTAGGGTTGGGGTTTTTACTTTTGCCTCCATGAAATCCTAATGTTCTACCTTAAGCCTTAGGTCTGGTCTATTTCATCATTACCTTTTTGAGAGAGGCCTTAAAATGACTTATGCCCCATCGACTCATCTAGGTCAGGCCCCTTTTAATAAATTATGTTAATATTTCACCTCGACTTTATAATTTCTTAAGTCTAGGATGGTCCGTGCCCCACATTTTAAGAACAGTCTTATGCCATCATTCATTGTTGGCCTAGGTGATGTCCCCTTTCCCCTCTTAATAATTATCTTATTTTGTAGGGAAAGTATTTTATTGACTGACGATCTTCTTACGGTTGATCTTGACCATTCCCTATGATCTCACGATGACATCACCGTTGGGTATCAACAGATTGCGATATCACAGGTGAGCACCACATGTCTCAGTTACCGATGCCGAAAGGGGATTAATAAAGTTTTTAATACTTGCATTGAGTTTTAATACGTTAAAAGGTGGGTTACTAAAGGAGCTGTGAGATGCACGTGCTCGAAACCAACGACGATGTTTTTAAAATTTGATGAAAATTTGCTCGATAGTTATGTTTGGTGTTGTTGATTGCTGTGAGTAAGCATGATCGTCAATGGTGGGAATCGACGGTTTCCTGCCATCGCGTGATCCAAAGATGTAGAGTGTTTAGTGATTGCGATATCATGGGCGAGTGCCACGTGTACCCCTTTGGAGCTACATATTATGGTGGGCCCTCGACACTGACATGGAGATTACATTATCCTTTTTGAAGGCAGTCATTCAATGATCTGACAAAAACAAAAATTGATGACTGAAGTTTAAATTCATATCTAATGAGATTGGAGCCATTGGCACAGCATGCAAATGGGCTTTAATGGCAGATGAGACATCTACTGGATAAATTCAATTGAAATAAAGTATTTGTTTTCATTCTATCTTCACCACAAAAGAATTCAAGTTTTTTCAAAGCGTTTTAGAGCCAGAGATAAAGTTTTTCAAGCAATCATAGTGAAAGTTTGGTTCTCTACAGGGCGCGAAATCCCGTGAGTTAATTTTTGTATCACTGGTTTAAATTTGGCAGTAATTCTTGTGAAAGGTGTGGTGTATGGGTTAGCAGGTTGTTGATTATTGTTATAGGGTTACTGGCTCCTTTCAATTGTTAGGAATACATAAGTGTGTTGTAATTTCACTTTCCGGATAGCCCTTGTTTAGTCAAGAATTTGAATTTTAAGAAAGCCCTAGTTATTTGAGATGGCATCACCAAAGAAGCACTCTGGCCATATTGATTACATGCAGAGGAATTTATATCATGACTTTCTAGATCAACTCCCATTATTGACAAATGACAGAGGGAGGAGTTTGATTTTAATGAATGGAAAAACCCTAGGTGAGGGACTAGTATGCAAAGACTATAATATTGCAGACGTTAGGGTTCCAATGACAAGTCTAGAGATGTTTAGACTCTCGTATGGACAAAGAAACCTACCTCACCCTTTTTCAAATGGCTGGAGGTACGACATGGGGAAATTAGCAATGTCGAATGTGTTTCCTGATGTGGACCTCCTCAGAGCAGTGGCGGCACGTTATGACCCCGTTACAAGGGTAATTAGAGATAATGATGGTGGAATTTTGCTGAGCATAATTACAATTGAGATCCACCAGGTTTTTGAATTAAGTGATTCTAGCCCATTCTTGGTCCAAATTGATTTTGAGGAGATGAAGTAGGAATACGCGAGGTTAAAACCTCTTTTCAGGTCAAAATTACTTCCTCTTCACCTGGCCAGGGCAGGCAGTTCAACAATTATTATCAACCCAAATGATCAAGAGCCTTTCAGGCTGAGCTATTTTTCCAATCACTTTCTAGCAACATTTTATTCATTATGCCAGATTTTGGGATTCAGCCCAAATACAGTGATGCCCATTGCATATATGTTTATGGGGGCTCAAATTCAGCATCCCAGCTTTTCCATGGTGTATAACTATGCATTTTTTCTGGCAGAAAAGATACATGATGGTTTGTTGAAGTTGCTTGTGAGGGATGTCAGCACTCCTTTCTTTTGGTACTCCCTATTAATGCATATGTTCCTATATAGGAATATCGACTTCTTCTCAGAGAAGATGGAGTTGAGGCAAGAAGTGAATGGAGAAAGGTTACCGGTATAGATGTGGAGTGCAAATTTGTCTTACAACATGGGAGGTGCCAACTTTGTGTAGTTTGATAATTGCTTTGCCTCCAGACTTAGAGCTTGGTTGTTGGTGAATGTGCCAAGAGTTCTTAAATATTTGCATGACTTCCTCCAACCGAAGGTGAGGAAGCCTGATTTAAAGGTATGTCACAATTGGAGTGACATCATTTTGTACCCCGTGAGTAGTGTCCTAAGGTTGTTTGGTTTCCAAGGAACCCCTCACATTCTCCCATATAATGTACCATCAAGGATGGGATTTGTCGAGGTCCTATGGTAGCTAGGTTGTATTCATGAAGACAACCTCAAAGGGAAAGGAAAAGGGACTTTGTTCCCTGATTATACAATTGTTTCAAACTTTATCTTTTCCAAGGGAGGATGGATCCACTTTGGAAGGTTTTTTGATAGCTATCATTTAAAGAGTGGATCTAGGAGGTAGCATGACCCAGAGGGATTCTTTGCCTTATCCAGGAAACAAATTAAAGGTGGTAAGTTTGTACATGAATTCAACTTTCCTGAGGACCTGATCAGGAATGAATTTGATTTGAATAGGTAGGAGTTAAATAAAGAGAAGTGGATGTCCTATGAGAAGTTGTTGGCCATGGTGCATAAAATGGATCCAAAATATGATCCATTAATGGAGTTTACTCCATTCCACAAGAGAATTGCTTTCTTGTTGGATAATTTTAAAGAAATCATGGGCACCTTGAGGACCAAGAAGGTCAATTTGGAAATGGATTTTGGAATTCAAAGACCAGAGGTGAGCCCTAAAGAAGCAAGGCCAGCTTATCAGCCCCCAATTGACAAACCTCTATACAAGAGAAAGAGGAATGATAGCAGTGAAGAGGATGAGGGGGATAAGAAAGGAAACAAATAAAGCAAGCATCATCACAGCCAGCCCCAAGGATCAGAGTACCTAGAGGGATAAGGATTGTGGATCTAGATTCACCACCAAGAGGTGATCCTACAGTGCTACCATCAGAGCCAAGCCCTAAGAGGAAAAGGATTGAGGAATCACAAAAGGCTCGGATGGATGAAATAATTGTGACCGATCAAGACATGCAAGTTGGCATTCCTTCTCCTCCTAGATCAACACAACTGGTGTTATACGATATGGATATCAAGGGGCAGTGTGTACAAGATACTAGGATGGAGGCTTGCAAGGCATTCTTATATGATGATGCCTTTGTGAAGACTTTTGTTTTCTTGCAGTTGATTTGGAGCATGAAACTGGAGGAATACTAGGACAAATGCAAGAGAAGGAGAGAATCAAGACCTGATAGGTCTAAGAAGGAGAATGATGATGAGGTCAAGGCCGAACTGATGGAAGAATTCAAGAACATCACTCCTGAGGAAGGAAGGAGACTTGTGACTCAGGCTGGTGTCCTAATTTTTCCTGAGTGGGACATAGCCGATGTTGTAGGATTCAATGTTATCCTACAGTCCAAGCATCCAATGCAAAATAGTGAAGAAGAGGTTCAGGTAGCTTTACATGATTCTTCCTTCAATGAAGAGTATAAAAATCTGGCCATATGGGAATTGGCACCCCAGGGAAGAAAACCTAATGTAGTTGATATTAGTCCAAACCTAAGGGGAGGGCTAATTATCAAAAGAGCTTCTGAAACTTCAACAATAGAAGCTACAAGCTTGACAGTTAATGTGGCCAAATTGGTTCAAAAGACAACTGAAAGAGAAGAGGCTAAAAAGAAGAGCCTGATGGAGAAGTACAGCATAATAAATGGGGAATATAGTAGGATACAACAAAGGAATGTTGAGATGCAATCTGAAGTGGATAGATTGAAATATGGATAGGTAGGAGAATCCTTCAGTGCTCCTAGTATCAAGGCATTACTTCCCACTTTAGGATAGGTCCCCCCTACTACCCCAATTATTTCTATTCTAGGATCTCCTATCTAGACACCTACCCTTAGTCCTACACTAGGGCCAATTGAAGAAGAAGTTGAGTATTATGTCGATCCCACTAAAAACAAAATGTTGAATAAGATTATAGAATTACATGCTACCTTAAAGGCAAGTGAGGATGATGCCACTACCAAACGGGATTAAGTGGTTGACATAGTTTTGAGGCATTTAAATGAGAGGGTGGATGGTAGATTGCCATCAGTACATTCTTTATATTCTTTATTCTTGGATGATATAAGAAACATAAATAGGGACCGGGAAATAGTTTTGCCTCTGGCTAAGAAATGGATCCTTGGGGCTAATGATTTGGATATTATGTACAAGGCTTCCAGGTTTGATGTAGACAATAGGCCCCAGTCATTGAAGCCTACTCAAATATTTGTGAAATTATTGAAGGGATTCCAGGCTCTACCTGATGATTTGAGTAGAAGAATTAGGGACCTGGTAAAGAGCTTTGATGACTCGAGTGATACATTTTTTCCAGACATCACTGATGCACAAGGAAATGTTAAAACATTGCATCAGTGGTAGGAAAGGGCAGAGGAGGTTATTAATGCACAAATCAAATTGATTTGTGATGAATTTGATTATGAATTGTTTGTAAGTAGCATGGACAAAATAATTAATACCAGCACATTCTTAGATTCATTTGAAAGAGAGGCCAATCAATTTGCAGTAAAGTATACACCTTATAATATTAAGGTGAATGAAGTGGTGAATTTTGACTGGCCAACGGATGAGGAATATCAAAAGTGGGTGGAAAATTATTTAACCGAGGAGGAGTAAAATGGTGTCTACTACCGGCAACTAACAGCTTAGTGGTTATGGTTATAATTGATTATGGTTTTGCTTCCATGGTGGATTTGGGCGCAGATTTTGAGGTTTGGCAAACACAACAACTACTCCCTAATGAGTGGAATCAACAAGAAGATGCCCCAGGACTTGGCGAATGCAATCATATTTTTGAAATTTCACAGGGCGGTTCAATTGACCGGTGACATGTGTATATTTCTGGCTCAATGCTTGTTTTCTCCTTCATTCTCTATAAGAAGGATTTCAAGGCCAGAAATAGGGGTTGGCAAGTTAGATATTTTTTGAGGTCAAGTCTAGGCATAGTTGCAGAGCAAGTTGTAAAGCCTGATTGTTTCAATGTAAATGCAATTTAGGTTTTGTGTCATTATGTAGTCGAGTTTTGAGTTTACGAAGGTTTAATGTTTCATAACAGTACTAGCGTTTGAGTTATAATGATTCATTTCGAGCTCATGTCTCTCCTTTGTATAAGCGTATGATAATTTTGAATAATATAATCAAGGATTATTACGTTCATCTCACTGTTGTGGTGTGTATGACTTCCATTTTGGCTTTATTTTAATGAATTAATTAAAATGCTTGATTGAAGTTATAGGTGGATATGTTTATAAAAGGATGTGTTAAGAATTATTGGGTTAGGATATAAATTGATGATGTTGTAAGCCAATTGTTGTCAGAGATCTTATATGCTATGTGTTTAAATCTATCATGGAATTTTAGATGTTTGTGAACTTGACTCCCCAATGGTATATGGCACTGGTCTCAATCCATATATATGTGTGAGGTTTTCTGTTTGTTTGTCTCTGCTTAGGGCTTGCTACCAAATTGCAAATGAAATGACTATCTTAAGTTGTGAAATATTGTTGTAATTATCTCATGCTCCAAGAAGTTGGTATTACTAATGAAAACCAATTCAATTCAGTATTATCCTATTCTGTTGAGCTATTAAATGGGATTATATGTTAATTGTTAATGATTGTTTATAAGTTTGGTGCAGAGACTATAAACACATTATAGGGATCACCCTCCTAGGTTTAGCAGAGCCCGAAGTGTAGGAGGTTTATTGTCAAAATCCTCATCAGTTGGTCCAAGTCCTTCAAGCTACCCTCGATTAGAATTGGCAATTCTATAGGTGTAATAGAAGATAAACCTGGTTAGACTAAAAACAACCTACATTATGTTCACCTGGATCATGAGATATCCTAAGGAGGATGGTAAGATCATGATTTCATGATAATTTCCTGAACCATCAAAAAAAAACACAATAGGGAAAGAGCATTCCCTAATGAGCTTCTAGGGTTTTTCACCTAGAAGCTAAATTTGGAAGAATGACTCTCTTTCACACTAATGGTTTTATGTTGTTTGGGTAGGTTCATTCAAAAGGGGAGTTAGGGGCTTAATGTGTGATTTGTGTGGAGTTCCCTAAATGTTGGAAATGGAAATAGAAACTACATGCCAATGTAAAACCTAACAATGCAACTATGTTTGAATACACATAATGATATGCAAACATATACAAGATGACCTAAGAATGTACACTAAAATTTATATAAATGAATGAGTTTGAATGTGTGCACCTATGATTTGAAGGAGGAATTTTTGGAGGTTTGGAATGCTGATGAAAATGTTGCAGAAGCTGAGAGGGACACTTGTGCCAATCTGGGCGACCTAGTCCCAGATTCTCAAAAATTGGTCCAGAGCCCGTTTCTGCCAAAAGGGTATCTAGAAATATGAAGATCCCTAAAAATAATGATAAGAGGGACAAGGTCACCATTATGGGCAACCTATTCCTCTTGAGGGTTTTTGAGAATCTTAAGGTGTAATCTGGAGCCTTCTATAACTTGTATTTTCTGCTCTTCCAGGTGTTCGGTCCTGAAATTGCAGAATCTGATCTATGGGAGTCTTCCAAGCTTCAACTAGGGTTTCTCCAACCTAAGTGAGCTTGGATGAGTTTTTGAATGGTCTTCAAGCTTCCAATGCACCTAAATCTACAAACATACAAAGAAGGAATAAGAAATATTGATTGTTAGAGTATGGGGGCTTGCCTTGGTCAAGCCCCTTTTAGATAATTAAATCAAATGATGAAACAAAGTAAGAAAGGATGAAATTTGAAGCAATCTACTTACTTACCTTTCCATGATGGTTGATCTTCAGTTGCATCAATGGAGGTTCAACCCTTGAATGCTTATTGAGAGAGATTCCTTGGTGACTTAGAATAGTCAAACCCTAGCTTGCTTCAGAAAAAGAGGAGATGAAAGATGAGAAGAAAATGAGTGATGCATCTAATATGTCTCTAATGAGAAATTAGGGTTTTCAGACTTATTTATACAAGTTATGCCCTAATTTTCTTGAAATAACACCATACAGGCCGACCTTAGGGTTTTAGAGACAAGAATCCTGAAAGAAATCAAGTTGAATTTGAAATTTATGCCACATGGGACTAGGTTTCCCAAGGTGGCGACCTAATCCACCTAGGAAAATTTCCTTGATTTTCAGTAATTAAAATATGATTATTGTTACTTGTCAGGATTGTCTTCATAAAACACACTAAAATAAGTCATGTATGTGTATTAAGGGGTCATTAAAGGGTTTATTTAGTGGTGACAAGCCTAGGGAAGCATGAAAATGTTTTACAACACCTTACAAAACTTCGGCACAAGGCTTGGAAATGGGTGAAAAGAGGCTAAAAATTGTCCAAAATCCATAGGCAAAGGTCCAAATGAGCAAAAAATCTCAAAGTCCACACTTTTTGGCGACACCGTTCCTAGTTTAGATGATTGGAGATTTGGTAGTGGTCTGGTAATTCTTTGTGTATTGGGTGCATTAGTCATATGCTTGATAACTTCATGATAGTGTAGTGATGCATTTGGAGTTTAGCATGAGATGATCATTTGTAGGTTCTCATGGATACATGGAGAATAAGGCGAGGTTGTAATTATCTTGAGATGATAAAAGTATATTGAGATGGTTACTCTTGGTGATATTTTAGCAGTAAGTCTGAGGAGCCTACACCTTGGTTGGACGTGAGTTCAATAGAGACCAAAGAGGACATTTCTCTTGGATAAGTCATGAAGGCTCAGTTACACTAGAGGAGCATTCTCATTCCCCACTCTTGGTCTCCTTAGCAGATTATCATTTGAAAGGTATTTCCCATTACTTCTTTCAAATGTGTTATGTTTATTCTTTGATTGTCATGAATTGAGTTGATTCATGATGATTAGGTTTGGATACTTATTTGAGGATTGATTTAGCATGTGTCTATATGTTGTATCTTTCATAGATATGCATCTTGACCTCTGCAGTTAGTTCTGAAGGGTTCATTTCGAGGATGTTTAGCATGGTCATCTCTTTGTATATTTGACATGCATTTTTGAAGAACTATTAGGAGATGGTTTTATGGATTGTTTTCTTGATATGGTAAATGGAAGAGTTTGGTCTTCTTGGAGATGCTTACATCCATATATGTATGTATATATATGTTGTGTTTGATCTTGAAGGATTGGGTGTTGTTATGTTGTTCTCTTTTGGGGATGTCAAGGAGATCTAACTTGAGACATTTGGTATTTAGAGGTGTGTGTAGAAGGATTTTCTATAGGTATACGATGTGCATTTTTTCTATTTGTGGTCTTGGCTATGGAGACTTTTGGTGAGAGATACTTTACAAGTCATTGATTTACAGATTGTGCATATCATTGTGGATTATTCCTTGGTACTATATGATGTTGATTACACTTCTATATGATGTTGTGGGTTGACTCGTTATGCCTTTGATCTTTCATATTTGGCATTGCCCATGTAGTGGGAGTTCCTAGATGTGTTTTATATTCTTCAACTAGTTGGCACATGGAGCTTGTATTTTGCTATTGTTGGGTTTGTTATGGAGTGGCATGAGTTTGTTAATGTGGATACCTTGGAGGTATGTGTGATTGGATGGATTAGAACTTGTTGTGTGTGCTATTTTCAGTCACGTGGGTTGATCAGTTCGATGGGAGCAATTAGTTTTTTGGTTGTTATTCTAGCTGATGTTCTATCTTGTTTTTTGGAGGATTCTTTTCACACTTGTGTTTAGGACGAGGCTTTGAAGTTGATGATTTTGATGTACTTTTGTATACTTTGTGAGCATAGTGGAATGGTGATAGTATTTTTTACCCTTTTCTATTTGTTGGATCTGGTGCTTGTGCTCTTTGGATTGATGCATATACACTAGGGCTCATTCCTTTCCTTTGGAGGTTGGTAGGAATTGTTGCTTGAGTTGGTGGAAATCTTGGATGTTGGTGCATGTGTCTTAGTTGGAGCATGGAAGCATTGGTTGTGGATCTTGTTGGCTGCATGGATGGCTATTATAGTGACTTCAAGTGTTGATTGGTAGCTAGTACATTCTTTGTCAAGTGGGAGAATGTTCAGAATCAATGCCTCAAATGTACAAGCATTCAAGTTTTTTTTTGTCAGCTTGACAGTTCAGTTTTGAAGGGACCTTATTCATATTCCCTTCTATGGTCCAATAAAGTATTCATAGGTTGGTGTTCTATGTTGCATCGACAAGACAACATGTTATTGAATGGACTTGGAGTCATGTCTCCTCAACAACCTAATATGAAGTCTTGGGTCTTCTTCGACGTGACAATGTGTTATCAGTGGGACTCTGTCTTGAGTCTCCCTGATAGACCGATGGAGGATGTGAGAAAATCCTATCAAAGTGATTTAGTTGTATTGGAGGGACTCTTTCTCAAGTCTCCTTGATGGTACGATAGTTTTGGCAATGTCATTAGATCGCAAAGGATTGGAACTCTAGAGCCACAAGTCAAGAGTTATGAGGTTTTAGAAACCTCTAATTTATGAACCAAAAATACAAGCCAATGGAGGTGGGGACCACATGGTACAAGCCAATAATGTTGCATCGGTGGGATGTTACTATGTCAAAAGGACTCTAAATATAGTCTCCTCGATGGATCAATGCCTCTCATCGGTGAGACTTGGGGACTTCGGTGGGACTCTTAACCATGTCTCTTCGATGAGTCAATAGACTTGGAGCTATAAAGTGAACATCGATGAGACTTCCTTGTATCAGTGGGAGGCAATTTGGAGTCTCCCTAATATGGTGATGAGGTTGAGTCAGTAACTTATGAATAATATCATGGTGGGACCCAATCGTGTCAAGCTGGAGAATGATGATTGGTTGTTGACTATTGACAGTTTATGTACAGTTTTGTACAAGAAACAAATCGGTTGGTTTCTTTTTGGTTGAGAATGAATGTTATAAAATGAATAAATTTTCTACAATGAGGGGATAGGGGGAAATAGAACAATGTTATGCTGCCAGATTCTCTCCACAATGGAACAAGATGTAAATCTCCTATAGAGTCTTAGAGCCTGTAATTGTACTTTTGTTGTTGAATAATACAATGGCAATTTGTACTTTTGGATTGTGGGGTTTTTTACCCAAAAAGGTTTTCCCCACGTAAATCTTGTTTGTTAATGTTGTTTGTTTCATCTTTCATGGTAGTTGGTTTTGTTTGCTAAATTTGTTAATGTTGTTGTTGGAACTAGTTTAATTAGCATTAAATTTTCTCTAAGGTTCAATGTGGGAAATGAACTATCTATAATTCTGCTGTGTGGCATAGTAGTACATGTCTTTGAGGTGATCTAATGAAATAATAGTTATCGAAGGCACTATTGATCTTGGATGTTTCTTTCTGAGATAACCAAAATTTCCCAACAATATGCTTGAGATGGCTCCAATGGATGTAGATATTGATCCTTTCTTGAATGATGTTGATATTGAATGAAACACTCACTTGAATCATAAACCCCAAATCACAATT
Organism: Sequoiadendron giganteum; assembly: GCA_007115665.2. NCBI lineage: Eukaryota > Viridiplantae > Streptophyta > Pinopsida > Cupressales > Cupressaceae > Sequoiadendron > Sequoiadendron giganteum. Next base: position 306,657,339 of record CM021110.1, read on the forward strand.
GTTAGCACAATAACAAAAATGATGTATGAAATCCTTGACATGATGATTGATGCTTGAAGAATGCTCTAGAATTCTTGATAATCTACCCTTGAATGCACTTGAATGCTCTTGTGAACTCAATTTTCTATTAGAAATGCTCTTACAAAATTCTTAGGTGAAAATAAGTGAAAGAACCATGTATTTATACTCATTTATGAAAGAATTCCTGAAAATACAACACTTCAAGCTGGCATCAGATCTACGAGAATAAAATCTCACCAAGAATTTGAATTAATTTTGATTTTGGGCCACATGAGACTCATTCTACCAAGGTGGTGAATGAGTCCCATTAGATATAATATATGGGACAAAAAACAAAATTTCTTAGAAATGTGTGAAAAGAGGTTCGGGACCAAAAGATCTAGGTGGGACCCATTCCCCCAAGCTGGAGAATGAGTCCTAGATCACTAAATTTGGGCCATTCAAACTATAAACACCTTAATTATGATTGGATGATGATTGTTGTCGAGATTTTCCTCAAAAATATGTAATAAATGAGTCTTGTGGATTCAAAATGAAGCTAACTAAAACATACAAAATCCCAATTATTAATGACAAGCCTAGAGAAGTGTGAAAGTGTGTTACAATAGTTTACAACACTCCAAATAAGGAAATATTAAGATTATTTTTTATCAAAATGAGGTTTATTATGTTCAATTAATTAATAAAACCTTAGAAAAGTGTGAAAGTGAGTTACAAAACTTCACAACACTTTATCTAGGTACCATTTAAATCCATTAGTTCACAAGGGCCCAAGACATATTGTGAATGTGTCAACCATATTACAACACTAAATCAAGGCAGCAATAAGCCTAATTCCTCAAGGAGGGCCCAAACAAGTGTGAAAATGTCCTTGACATTTTTTGACACTACATTTAGCCCCCACTTTAGTGAGAGGATGAACTTGCTTCAAACTTACACTAAAGTAGAAAAACACACATGTCAAGAGTGGTTAAAATGTACCAATTCTAATAAGATGAGAGAATAATGATCAAGGGGGTGATCAATCCCCTGAGATAAAGATCCCAATACAAATCTACATGGGCACAAACGAACACACATGAGAATGATATAAAGAGCAACAACAAGGAACAAGCATACACTTCCAAAGATGAAAAGGATAATAGATAAAAGAGATTTGGATCAAGCTTCGACCATTTTTCCATCACGATGTGGATTAGATATGGGTTGTTTCTCTGAAAAATGTATACTCACTCTAAGGCAATGAAACTCCTCATTGTCCGCTAGGTGAGAAGTCCTAGAAGGTGAGACACAAACACTAATGGTTGGTATATACTCACACACACACACACAAGTGGCTATGGGGAAATTCATGCCTCAATCAAGCGCCCCAAACCATACTAAATTTATACCTCTTGATAACTTTAATAAGGTGCCATAAAAATAAATGATTTTCGAGCTTCATGAGACAAGAAAATCTTTGTATGCTTCGAGATCATGAACAAAAAGGATGGCTTGGGTCTATAGGCATGCAAGTTGTATTATGCAAGGTTGCAATATAACTACAAATGAAAAATAAGGAACATTCAAAGGAGTCTTTCTTAGTTTATGCGAGGTCTTTAACTTAGGGAACATTGTGCCTAATGTCTCCAAGAGAGGACCAGTCAAAGAATAAAAAATTTACAACTTAGGGGATGTAGTGTGTCACATCAAGCCACTAAGAGGAATGTAAATGCTAAGAGAGATCATGCTCCTAAAGAAAATTACACCCAATGTCATCCACAAAGTGAAAAATGCATCGTATGAAGTAAGAAACTTACACCATGAACCATGAAAAGGGAAAATGCAAAAGAATAATGTCAATGTATGCCCCCACTTTAAATAAATTTCTAAACACCAATTACTTTAAAGTAGCAAATGATAAATGCCAAAAATGAAGTTGTCATGTAAAAGAAAAATGAAAGAGATAGATTGCCTCCAAAATGAAAATACCAAACACATAAGGGATCTATGGATTTGGGGTTGGTATGTTCTTGCTACAATGTTTTTTGGAGAGCTCAAAACTTTCATCATTCCCCAAATACACATAGAACTGGAAGAATGATAAAAAGAGAGAGAAAACAAAGAAAAATACTTTGAGTCAACATGGAAGAAACATGAATGTTTTGATGTCCTGCGTCATCCCCAAAAGGAAAACACAAGACAAGGAAAAAGAAAAAGAAAAAGAAAAAGATTTTGGGTCAACATGAAAGTGACATGAATGTCTTGATGCCTTGTGTCATCCCCAAAAGGAAAACATAAGACAATGAAAAAGAAAAAGAAAATGCTTTTGGGTCAACATGAAAGAGACATGAATATCTTGATGCCTTGAATTATCCCCAAAAGGAAAACACAAGATAAATGAAAAGGATGAAAGGAGAAAAGTAAAATATTTATGACATTGAGAAGAATGAAGGTACAAATGGAGGAATGGCACAAAGAGAGAGAGAACATCATGGGGGATCACATCACGTACATGCAATCACATAAAATAAAATGAAAATGAAATAGTGAAAAATACTAGTAAGGCACATGCGGGTCAACCTATGAGTAGGTCGTTTGCATCCCAATCATGTTCATTGTATACCGAGGGCGAAAAACTAGCCAAAGGGACAATAACGAGTGTTGAAATAGGGCCAACACTAGGTTCAACACTCTTGGTTGGAGATTTTTCATCTAAGCTCATGAAAGAGGAAAATAATGTATTCAATTGATTATGTACTTCCTCATCAATTTTAGCGACTTCATCATCATCATCCAAAATAATCACAATAGGAAGTCGAATGATAATGTCTAAAGAAGGCTTTGACTCTTTTTTTGGTTGTTGTATTGGATTGTTTTGTTTCGGTGAAGGGGGAGGTTGCTCATTCATTGCTTCAGTCAAGTCTGGATTTTGATTTTCTTTTTTGAGTTCTTCATGTAACCCACGACAAGGGAACGATGTCTATGCCTATGCTCTATAGCACCTCTGTTTCTCTTAGTTTTGTTTTCAAGTTGCATTTATGTAGGAGTATGTTGCTCAACCATAGTTTTATTTTATTACCTAAGGGGAGGAATCGAAGGAATCATAGGAGGTGGTTCAGCCACTTTCTCTTTGACTTTGTAAACCTGTTTTATTCTAGGAAGTGTGACAGGGTTATTTTCATTGTCTCTTTGTCATTTACAGGAGGTATGGAAAGATTTGGTCCTAGGTTGGTCTTGATGGTTTGGAATTTATTTAGGCTCAATCATAGTTTTTTCAAGGATGGTAGGCTCAGTGGTAGGCGGAGACATGTTTTGGAGGGATAAATATACTATTTTCTTTGCCTTGAATTTTTGATAGGACAAGAAAAATAAGTCTTCTCTCAGCTTTATAGGTTCCATGGGCCCAATCCAAAAGGAATCTAACAAAAAGTTTCCTTTGGAGGAAAGGTATTAAAGCCACTATGATGGAAGGTGAATATTTCATTGTCAAACAAAAACTTTAAGCATTTATGCACAATCGAACAGACAACTTTCATGTAGCAAAGCCATGGGTAGCCTAGCTTCACACGAAATTGGGCCAACTACGGGATGATGGAGAATGAGACATCTAATGTTTTCGGTCATATTTGTAAAGGAAGAGTGATCAATCCCATCGTAGGGAAAACAAAAACATTGTGTGTCTTAATCCATGCTTTCGGTTTATCATATATGTCTTAATAGAGCTCATGCAAAATTAGGAACTCCTCGGTGATCACATTATCTCCATAGGCGGGATCTATTAGTATCTCATTAGTGGGCTTGTCATAGATATGATCGTCTATGTAAATAGACCATCTGGTGCATGCTTAAGTATATCCTTAGAGGAGAAATCATTTTAGAGTATTTTTAGTTTGTCCCTTATGATGAATGACGTCTATCACTCCTACCATTTCATCCATAGGATTATTATCTATAGGATCATGTTGAATAGAATCATTATTATCATCATTAGTATCAACATTCATCACATCATTATTTGTAGTTTCATTGGCTTTGATAAATGAAATGTTATGAGGTGATCCCACAATACTGGTTTACAATTTTTTGCCAAATTGGACACTGAACTGATTTTGTTTAACTAAATCTTCACTTTCAGGCACCTATAGCAGCTAAACCGTGAAGAATTTAAAGATGATGTAAACTAGTGATTTATGACTTTTTTTGGTACATTCTAAATAAATTTTTTTAAAAAAAAATTGAATCAGATTGCATTTCTTTTTCCATCTCCTTCGAAAACTAGTTTTTATCAGTAAACACCATTTTTAAGGAGCGATGCTCACCGTATACAACATAATTTTTTTTCTCTTAAGGATAAAATTCTAATTTTTTCAAATTTAGATTTGTAACTATGATATCTAACAAGTTAATTTGGTTTCATAGTGTTTTATTGAATATTTTTTCCTTAATCAAGTTTTGAAGTCAAACCAATTACAATTTAGACATAATCAAACCATATACAACATAATTTTATGTGTATGTATCAAAATTCAAATTTTTTTAATGGATCAAGGACATCAATACCTAGCCCGAACATATTTTTAAGAATTTTATTTTAATAATTTACAATTTTTCCACATGTGTAGAACAAAGAGATTGATTTTCAATGAAAACCCTATGTTTAATCAAACTAAAAAAACAAATACATAATAAAACTAAAACATATTAAAAATATATTTGATGGATAGCTCGTTCTAAGGACTACCATCATCTAGTTGCATCTGTGAAGTTTACTCCATTTTCATCCTCAACTCGAAGTTCAAAGCAAAAAAAAATGCAAAAAATTGATGCAAGAGGGGGAGAAGGGGGAAAAATGGGGGTTCACTCGAACTCCCCTTTGAGTGAACCCCCCTTCACCTTTCAAATGAAGGGGGATTCACTCAAAGGAGGGTTAAAGTGAACCCCCCATTTTTCAAAAAAAATCTTTGTTTTCAATTTGGGAAATGTGAAAAAAGTGGGACCCATTATTTAAGAGGGTTTGCTCAAGGGGGGTTCAAGAAAACCCCCTTTGGGTTCACATGGATCCCAAGTTTTTTCCAATCCCCCAAATCCCAAATTTTTCTTCATGGGCACATTTTTTGCAATTTTCCTTCCTCAATGGAATTGTAAACTGGTTTTGTGGGATCACATTATGGTTAGGCATGGGGTTGGTAAATATTTACAAATTTTGGTTAGGAGGGGAAATAAGCTTATTTCTTTGATCACTAACACCTCCAACAGAGAGACAACTAGAATCAATGAGGCCTTGCACAAGATGTTTAAGATGATTACAATGTTCTGTGTAATCTCCATTTTTTCAGTGATGGTGGAAATAATCATTTGATCCAAAGCATGGGGGTAAAGGTTTAGTAGGATCAGGTGTTTTTATAAGAGGCAAGGTAATTTTTTTTTGTTCTATAAGTTAGGGCATTGTGTTATGAAGGGTATCGGGTAAGGGGGTAACTTGTCTTGTCAGTTCCCCATAGCTAAAAGGTATCATGGTTGTAAGAACAGCTACTTGGTTATTGACATTTTGAGTTATTTGTTGAGGGGGATTAAATTGAAGGAGCCCTTTATTTTGTTTTCTAAAAGGTTGGGAATTGTTTTGGTGTGAAATGGCTAGAAGTGGACTTTGTATCTCAACTAATAACCAAATTTTGATAATCACGGAGGGCAATACACAAGTGCAAGAAGGATGGGAATTTTATCATGGTGAGCTTGTCTTGAATCTTGCTTTGAAAATTTTCTATGAACATATTTTGAAGGTGAGGATCGAAGACCTTGACATTGATTTGGGAATAAAATGATTGATATCATGAGATAAATTCAGTTATCTTTTCTTCTTCCTTTTGCTTACAACTCATCAAATCATCCAAGGTCATCTTAGGAGTCATATGCACCTGTAAATTGTTTACAAATGCATCAAGAAGTAAATCGAATGAACTAATTGAGTTGTTTGATAAAGTGGAGAACCATTCCAAGGTAGTATCTTTCAACAACCTAGGGAAAATTTTACCCAACAATTTATTATCAAGGAAAAAGTCACTACACAATGTGGTATAGGCATTAACATGGCTAGAAGAATCTCCCTTCCCCCCATATTTCTCAAATATAGGCACCTCTACACCTTTTTGCATCAGTGTTCACAATATCTCAAGGGAAAGTGGACTAATTTTGACATAATATGTACGTGGGCCATTTTGATTTTGTTTTATGGTGGAAACTTACTTTTTAAGGGATAAAATGAATTGGAAAAGTTGGTTTATGAGAGTTTCATTGCTTGTGTTATGAGATGGAAGTGAAAATGACGGAGTGTATATGCTTGAAGGACAAGTGAATGGGATGCTTATAGGTGGTATGATGGTGGGAGATATGATGTGCAATCTACCACATAGGAACTAGGGATGCTAGAAGGAATACCTAAGGAAAGAATTACATTACTATTTTTTTGCATTGTTGTTGTGACTTGAGGGTTGGTATACATGGGTATTGAGGCAATTATTGTGGGAGGAGGAATTTGAGTTCCTCCTTGGCTTGTGACATTTCTTGTAGGTAAATGGAAACTAGTGGTTGAGGGGAGGTTTTTTCCAAATATTTGAACTATGTTTTTCATAAGGTCAAGTCCATCTTCACTTTCAAGCATGTGGTGAATGTTATCTATAGTAGGGATGGTAGTATGTGAAATGTTGTCATTTTGAAATTGATGTTGTAAGTTTTCTAGGTCCTCATGAATTTGAATTATGTTTTCTTGTGGGACAATATATTTCCTTGTTTCAACTTGCATACTACTTGAAGGAAAAGAGTTGTTAAAGGTGTTGTCCATACCTAGTGTACTAGTGTCAATACTAGTAGTGGAAGATCTAGACAACCCAAGATCCACAACTATTGTTCTATCATGGGATGACATGAGTCTCAAAATTTGTCTCACTATAGTATTAGCAGTAGGACACCAAATACTCATGCAAGGGTTACTAAATGCACGGTGAATGAAAATGCAATGCAAGATAAGAATAATGAAATCCTTATAACATAAATTTTGGAAACTGAAACAGAAAGGTAACAACAACAACAAAAAACTTGAAAACTGAACTTTTAATGCTAGAGAATGCAATGCAGAATATGAAGAGGGACTGATTAACCCAAGGTGATGAATGAGTCATAGGGAGGATTTTTTCTCAAAATTTTATGAATTTTTCAATTAAATTTTATGTTTTTTATGTTTTATGATCTATATCTAAGATGAAAATGCAGATTTTGAATGATATTAGATGCAAAAATGCAAGCTATATGAGCTTTCACTAATGCAAAACTTGAAACCCTAGAATTCAAATTAACTAATGCAAATCCTAATGCAATGCTAATGCAAGCTAGATCTAGAATGATGATGCACTCCAAATCAAAATTATCATGTTCTAAATGCAGGTTCACCAAAATGAAAGGTGGAATTTTTTTTTGCTTTTCTACCTAGAGGTTTTAAGACCTAGAAGGACAATTTTCTCTAACTTGTACTCAAGAACAAACCCTAGAGATCTCAACGTAAAGGAGAAAGAGATCTTGAAATAGGCTTGTTCTAGGGGCTGAATATTAGCTAATAAGGGGTCCACCACAAAGTTTAGACTTAGAAAAGATAATGAAATGCGAGATAAAATGCAAAATGAATGCAAAGTAACACTAAATGACCTAGAAAAGTGATTGAAGCTATATTGAAAACTACATAAATGATGGTGCACACCTGGAAATCCAAAAATGACAAGATGGAGGTCTGAATAATTGAAAATTATACTTTTTTTGTTGATTGGGACTCATTCGCCAAGTTGGATGAATCGGTCCTATTTTTGGAAAACTACACAGGAGTTGGTTTCGTACAAAAGGGTATCTGAATCTACAAAGATCTATGTCAAACATCTACAGTGGGACTCATTCACTTGTGGAAAATCAGTCCACTTCTACTTTTTTGAGAGTTCAAAATCTAGATTTGTACCTCTCAGGCTGCTTTGTTCTTCCTAATTGATTTTCAGATCAAAAACTATAATTTGTCAACTATAGGTGATCTCCAAATGTCTCTGAGGCTTGTTCACAACTTTGACAACTTTGAACTCTTCACAACTTTTCTACAATCTTTCTCCTTAGGAAATCTACAACCTAGACTTGAAAATCACACACAAAGAAGAGGGAAAAATTTTGTTGGGTTAGTTGATAGGGGTTTTCCTTGGTCAAACCCCTTGTTGGTAATTAAACCTTGAAATAGAATAAAATATGAATGAAGAATGATTAATGAACAAATGATAATGTTGCACCTCACCAAACTCTTCATTGAAGTGTTGTAAATATGCTTGAGATGGATCCAATGGATGTAGATCTTGATCCTTGCTTGAATGATGTTGATCTTGAATGAAACACTCATTGTAATCATAAACCCTACATCACAATAACAAACATGATGCTTGAAATCATTGACATGATGATTGATGTTTGAAGAATGCTCTAGAATGCTTGATAATCTTCCCTTGAATGCACTTGAATTATCTTGTGAACTCAATTTTCTATAAGCAATTCTTTCACAAAAGTCTTAGGTGAAAATGAGTGAAATAACATTGTATTTATACTCAATTATGCAAGAATTCTTCAAATTACAACACTACAGGCCGACATTAGATCTAGGAGAATAAAATCTTGCCAAGAATTTGAATTAATTTTGATTTTGGTCCACACGGGACTCATTCACCCAAGGTGGTGAATGAGTCCCATCAAACATAATGTATGGGATGAAAAACTAAAAGTTCTTATAAATTTATGAAAATAGCTTTAGGACCAAAAGATCTAGGTGGAACCCATTCACCCAAGGTGGTGAATGAGCCCTAGATCATTAAATATGGGCCATTCAAACCAGAAACACCTAAATTATGATTGAATGATGATTGGTGTCAGGATTATCCTTGAAAAGATGTAATAAATGAGGCTTTTGGATGCAAAATGGGGTCAATTAAAGCATAAGAAAGCTGAATTATTAATAACAAGCCTAGAAAACTATGAAAGTGTGTTACAACACTTTACAACACTCCAAATAAGGCAATATTAAGATTAATTTTGATTAAAAATAGATTTATTATGTCTAGTTAATTAATAAAAGCTTAGAAAAGTATGAAAGTGAGTTACAACACTTCACAACACTTTATCTAGGTACCATTTAAATCCATTAGTTCACAAGGGCCCAAGAATTAATGTGAATGTTTCAACCACATTACAACACTAAATCAAGGCAACATTAAGCCTAATTCCTCAAGGAGGGCCCAAACAAGTGTGAAAATTTCCCTCACGACATTTTTTGACACTACAGTCAATTTTCATCTCAAAGGGTTTTCCTTATAGGTAGTGCCTCCACATTTGCAATGTGTGAACCGCAACTACTAAGTATAAATCATGAAATGCATAATTCATCTCATAAGTTTTCATATTTCTAGATTCATAAGCAATTACTTGCCCATCTTGCGTTAATACACCTCCTAACCCTTTTCAACATGCATCTATGATAACTATAAAGCTACCCTCAAGATATGGTACTTTTAAGATTGATACAGTTGTTAATTTCTCTTTGAGTAGGTCAAAAGCCTTTTGACACTTCTCAATCCATTCAAGTCTCTTTTCTTTCTTTTATAAAGAAGTAATAGAGAAAGTAATCTTAGAGAATTTCACAACAAACTTCCTATAATACCCTACTAGACCCATGAAACTTCTTACTTTCGATACATTCTGAGGTACTAGTCACTCAAGTACTCCCTTGATCTTAGCTAGATCTATAGAAATTCAATTTACTGATATCACATGACCTAGCTAATGTACCCTCTTTTTGAAGAATGTTGTAGGACCATTTCTAAACGCTTGCAATTTTCCTCTTAATTTCTAGAATAAATCAGAATATCATCTAGAAAAACTAATACAAATTTGTCAAGGAAATCCCTAAATAAACTATTCATTAGGTTATTAAATGTTGTAGGTGCATTTGTTAAACCAAAGGGTAAAACTATGAACTCATAGTGTCCATACCTGGTTCTGAATGTAGTTTTAAAGATATCTTCATCCTTAATCCTCAATTGATGATACCCAGATCTTAGATCTATTTTAGAGGATATGGAGGCTCCCCTCATTTGATCAAAAATTTCGTCAATACATGGAAACGAATACTTGTTCTTAACCATATCCTTTTTCAGTATACAATATTCGATGCACAAACATAAGGTACCATCCTTATTTTTAACAAAGATCACCGACACTCCCTAAGGTGAAAAAATTGGTCTTATCAGTCCTTTAGACAATAGTTCATCCAATTATTCATTAAGTTCCATAAGTTCAATGGTTTTCATCTTATAGGGTACCTTGGAAATAGGTTCTGACCCTCTAATATATCTATAGGGAAATCAAATATTCTTTTTGAAGGAAATCCTGGTAACTCATCTGGAAACAAATTTGAAAATTTTCTCAATATTGGATATTTCTCCATTTCCAACTTTCCAATTTTGTCTATTTCACAATCTTCTAATTCTTGGAAACTTTGGAGCTCCAACTCATCACTATACTTTCCAAGTTCTTCAATCTTTATGGAAAATATTTTACACCCTTTCTTCTTAGCTCTTATAAGTTGCATTTCCATGATTTTTTGAATCCTAACCTCTCTAGGTATCCCTTGGAATTTTACATGATTTCGAAAATCATCTAGGCATTCTATAGTCTTTGCATGGAAATATACCTTAGCCCTATGTTTCCGCAAATAATTCATACCTAGGATAACATCACACAATCCTAGAGGTGTGACATAAAGGTTTACTTCTATAGAAAAACTTGGGTAGTTATGTCCTAGCCTCGAATAGACATTGATCCACCTTTGCAATTGTCTAGTTTGTATAATCTAAATCCCAAGACATTTACATGTATCCAACCTTCCTAGATAATTGTTTAGCTATTCTAGGTGAAATGAAATTCTCAATTGCACCAATATCAATAAGAACGGGAATAGGAAATCCAAACAAAATACCTCACGTTTCAACTGGAGTTACTTGGTACTCTGCCTGACGATCATCCACAACCGCATGTATCTTATGTTGAAACATTGCTTGTTGGGAGGGTAAAGGATTACCATATTGTCACAATCCAGAAGTTTTATTAAGACACTCGTTAGCATAGTGGTCCCCTCTACATATAAAATATCTTCTAGTCAGACCTCTTTTCCCTATGGTTTCTCTAGACTTGTTGATGTATTCACTAGACTTGTAGGTATTACCCATGCTAGATTCATTCCTTTTACACTCTCTTTTAGAATCCTTTCCATCATTGCAGAATATCTTTTCCTTTTTCCTTGGAATATTTTTCAAAAATTCCACCTTCTTCAAAGCTATCTTTTTTAGAAACTTCCACATCCTTATTTTTCTCTCTTCTTTCTTCACGAGTGGAGTTAGTCGTAAGCTCTTGCTCCTACTTAATTGCTTTCTCATATACAAGATCTATTTTGTTGGACCATGCATATGCACTTCCCCTACAATCTAACTATTAAGTCCCATTATAAATTTCCTAATGTGTAAGTGCTCATCCTTTTGATATCTGGGAACATAGCACAAAATTCAGGTAAACTTCTCCCAATATTCATTGACCATCATGTTACCTTGTTTCAAACCCTGAAAATTTGAGAGTTTTTGGTCATAGTAGATTTGTGGAATTTTGATTATCAAGATGAATAAATCTTGCAATATGAACTTAAATGTGAATGAAAATCTAAAATATGTAGATTAACCTTTAGCCTTAGTGTGAAGAAAGAATGAGAGGGAGAGAGAGATAGAAGAATCATAACACATGCAACAACAAATTTACGTGGAGAAACCCCGAAGGGAAAAAAATCCACCACCAAAAGAGGGGAAGTATATTACTAATAATCTAAAATATTACATGTAGCAATAGACTTCTCTTATCATTCTCTATAAAATCCAGCAGCACCCTATTACCCTGCAAACCTGCAAAACTGAATTGAATAACTCTAGCTCAAGGCCCCAATTTCAAGAGATTTTTGAGGATGAAAACCACCATGGTTTCACCAAAAATTAGGTAAAAATAATACCTATAAAATCCATGCCTCCCTCCTTGAAATAGTAAAAAATACCAATAATAACCTCTTGCAGATGCTCTTACAGCTATCATAAGACATCTCTCATGCATGGGTGCCTGGGATCCAAGAATAGCATATTTTGTCATAGGGAATATGTCATACTATCATAGCATCTTATGAAAAATATCATACATGTCATAGATGCTCTTACAACATCCTATTTTTACCCAACAACCTCATTCTAGTAAATTCCAAAGTGGGAGGCCTAGCTATTGTTTCCTTTCCAAAAGGCCAAATGGTAATGGTAACACTACATTTACATTATCTATTTCACCACCATTGGTCAAACGGTTTCACCTCTCATGGGTAAATGTACAAAACACTTTAGGAGAATAATTAATTAAAGGATTTAAAAGGTTGATGGCACCTAAATCCTAACATGGCAGCCATCTCTTACGAAAAATCTCCACAAATTCTCCCCATGTTAGCTTCCATGAGTTAATATTAAGTTCCAACTTCTTGTTCATCCACCAGTTAGAGGATTCTCCTCCTAACTGATATGCACCCCATGTTTTAGTAACCTCATCATAGTTTTGTATTTCAAAATACTTTTCCATTTGGACAAGCCACACCTTAGCCTCATCACCTCTAGCACTTCCATTAAACTTCGGTGGGATTATCTTCTTTGTTACCTTGGAAATTTCGGAAGCCATGAGATTCTTATTCCTTTCTATAATTGATGGTGATTTTTCCTTCACATGATCATGGGTTTCTTCATGTCCATGGGAAGATTTTTCTCCCTCATGCTCATTAATGGGCACATCCTTTTCTACCCTATCCTTAACTCTTTCTTGTTCAAGGTTAGTCAACCTTGGCAAGATTTGGTTGAGCCTAGCCTCTACTCCAATGGTTCCTTATCCAACCTCTCGACTTCCACTGGGATTAGTTCATGTCCTCACTATCCTTATGTGATTGGTCTTTACCTAAATATTTATCCATGTTAGAGTAAATTATGTTATCAACTATATTATGGAAAATATTAAAAAATGACATTAATATGCACGCAAATAATTCCACATAGGACTAAGCACATGCTTCTTTTTTTTAATAAACACATAATTTTATTCATTTCATGAGGATTTCAATATCCCTTGATTACATGGAGTGAGTATTCAAATAGTGGAGTGGAGAGTATCATTCAGATTCACTCTCTAACACATAGCTTAAAGGAGTATAACCTACTGATTGAGACAATTGTTTTTCCCTATCGTTATGTTCATCCCTCATTTGTTCGTACCTATCTCGAAAAGGATAATAGCCTTCGGATTTATCATTTGATACATAGTTACGAGAGGCAATGTCAATATGGTGTTCACCAACAATGTAGTCTACCCTTTCCATAGACATTTGTTCATGAGACCATTTCTCGTCTGGCGGTGTCCATGGTGCATATCCCTCAGACTTGTTACTCGGAGAAATTACTATTACTTTTGCCAACGGAAGAACTCTAGGGTCCCTAAAAATGAATGATAGACTAACACTTTCTTCATATGGCATATCCCTAGAAAGCAATATTGGCTTAGACTTTTCTATTGATATGGTCGGTAGGTTGTTGTACATAGCCTCCATCTTCATCTTTCTCTTCACATCACTGATCTGAGAGAGTGTGTGACTAAATGTCTCAATGTCACTCAACTAGATGCAATTTTCGTAGTTGGTTCCCTCTATGGTACTAGTGATGGCTTATCTTTCCTTCTTGCCCTTCAGATATCACTCATTTTTTATTATTGAATTTTGAGCCATTAATCTAAGATGCACCATCCTGGCACAAGAATTCACAACATTAGATAATGTTGGATGAAAAGAATGATGAGCTCATAGGTTCCAAAGCTAAAAATGGTAGCTCTGATACCACATCTAACATACTAACCCTTTAGTGAAGTAAAAATCTCTAAGTTTTCACCTTTCGAGTAAATTAACTAAGTATCAAGCCATTGCAATAAAAAAAATTGTTTTCTTTATTGAAATTTTCCAAACAAGATGCATAACATAATGTTGGAAACACAAGGGCAGACAATTGAGAGGGGGGTGAATCAGTTATCTCAGAATTTCAAACTTATTAAGGTTATTAACACTTATTCTCAGATCTGATTAATAACCATGAAAGCATGAATTAACAACACATCAAAAACACACATAACACCAAGCTTTTTGTGTGGAAACCCTGTTAGGGGAAAAACCATGGTGGAGATCAATCCACAAGTTTATACCCCGTTAAAAGTATAGGAAAAATAAATGTGGAATGCACATGCATTCAAGCACATTTCCTAGAGCTCACTCCTCAAATACATAGGAAGACTCAGTGTCTTACAGAAACATTCAGATTAAATCCATTTCAATAATTTGAACTGAGAAAGTAGCATTTGCTAATGCCTGAGTACAGATACAGTTAAGCACATGAAAACTTCTTAACTCTTCTTCATTCTTCTTCACACTCTACTCTGCCTTCGAATGATCTGAACTTAATTCGCACATAGCACTCGCACATTTCCCACTTACACACTTTCAAATGAAGAAACAATCACTTATATATATCCGCAACAAAGAATTACATCGCTTCATGTCAGCTTCAACAAAATAATAGAATGAATGCAAATTTTCAGCACAAAATAATAAAGATTAATAATTTGTATCAACCAAGGTTGGCCACAACATAGTAGATTCCCAAAACAATGTCCTCAACCACAAAATACCTACAAAGATTCTTCCTCAAAGATCCACAACATGCTTCAATCACCCTGTTGGCCATCAACATGAAAAACATGAACACGCAAGAGAAAATCTCAGATCGTGAGCACAACGATCAATGTGGAAATGTAACATAGATAGAACACAATCTAGAAACATCCATGAAAACCATAGGAATGTACACAACAACTCACATTACCAGAATCACATTATCTTCTTCCATGAACACCATTTATAGTAACAAAATAATTGTCGGAACATAGAAACTCATAGCTTGCTCAAATCTTCATGCTCACCTCTAAAACTTTTAGAGAATAAACTAGATAGGCTTGAAAAAAAAATATTTAATCTGCAACTTCTCACTATCAACATATTGAACTTTCCATCATACTAATCTTCACTGCTTCATAGACAACTTGTAACATATTTATTGTAATTTTCTCAATATCCTCAACATATACAGTCTTAAAGAGATTTATGCCAATAGTTTTGACATCAATGGCAACCACATATCAGAAACACAACCACAACATCCAAAAATATCCATCTTTTGCATTGATGGCAACACATGATGTGAAAAACACCATCAACGCAACTCCAACATTTACTCCCCCTTCGGTTCTGACTCTTCTCTCATGACTTCTAGTTTTCCCATTTTTTTTCACATTACTCTTCTCCCCCTTTGATATCAATGACAAAGATACACAAGCTCTAAACCACATATCTAAATCATCTGACTACTCCCCTTGAGTAGCAACCACCACAACATCAATCTGAATCAAAATATGAATATGAAATACGTGGACTGACGCAATGTCTTGCATCTTAGTTCTGATTAGGAGGGGTAATTGTTGGATGTTGTGATTTTATTTCTGATATGTGGTTGTCATTTATATCAACACTATTAGCATTAATTTCTTTAAGACTATATATGTCGAGTATATTGAGAAAATTGTAATAAAATATGTTATAGGTTGTCTGTGAAGCAGTGAAGATCAGTGTGTTGGAAAGTTCCAAATGTTGATGATGAGAAGTTTCATATTAAAGGGTTTTATTTCAGATGTATTTATTTCCTACTCTGTAAGTTTCAGAGGTGTGCATCAATATGTGAGCAAGTTATAAGGTTTTGTGTTCTGACAGTTATTTTGTTATCAGAAATGGTATTAATAGAAGAAGATAATGTGTTTTTGGTAATCTGGAGTGGTGTGTATGTTCCTAAAGCATTTATGGATGTTTCTATATCATGTTTTATCTATTTTGCACGTCTGCGTTGACCATTGTGCTTATGATCTGATATTTTCTCTTGCGTGTTCATGTTTTTCATATTCATGGCAAACAAAGTGATTGTAGCATGTTGTGGATCTTTGAGGAAGATTAATTGAAGGTTTTTTGTGTTTGAGGACATTGTTATGGGTCTCTACCATGTTTTGGATCACCTTGGTGGATGTGCATTGATAATATTTATTTTTTTGGGCCGATAGTTTGCATTCATTCTATTATTTTTTTGAAGCTAAAATGAAGAAATGTAATTTCTTGTTGCAGATATATGTGATTGTTTTCTTATTTGATATGTATGAGATGCAAAGAGTGTGTGTGTTATGTGTGAATAAGGTTTAGATCATTCGAAGGTAGAGTAGAGTGTGAAGAAGAGTGAAAGAAAGTGAAGAAGTGTTCATGTGCTTAACCGGAACTATACTCAGACATTAGTAGATGCTACTTTCTTAGTTCAATTTCTTTAGATGGATTTAATCTGAAAGTTTTATGTAAAGCAGTGTCTTCCTTTTAGAAGTGAGCTCTAGGCAGTGTGCCTAAATGCATGTGCATTCCTAATTCAATTTTCTTATACTTTTAATAGGGTATAACTTGTAGATTAACCTCCACCATGGGTTTTACCCTAACAAGGTTTCCACACAAAAATATTGGTGTTATGTGTGTTTCTGATGTGTTGTTGATTCATGCTTTCACTATTAATAATCAAATCTGATATTAAAGGTTAATAAGTTTAAATAAGTTTTAAATTCTATAACAATTGATTCACCCCCCCTCTAAGTTGTCTAACCTTGTGTTGCCAACAATTGGTATCAAAGAAGGTTCCTATGAAGAATTTTAATAGCTTGAGGTGATCCAAAATGGTGACATACAAGAAGGATAGTCTGAGATTTGATGGAACAAATTATTCTCTATGGAAGGCTAGAATGGAGTGTCTTTTGAAGTGCATTGGTTAATCCTACTAGAACATTACAATTAATAGGTGTGTTATTCCTTAGAGTGTCCCTACTACTACTAATGAGATTAGCAATGTTGAATATAATATCAGAGCTAAGGAAGCATTGTTGAGTTCTTTGACTAATTCTGAGATGATAAATGTTATGGATTTGAAAACTACTTATGAGATCTAGAAAAAGTTGGAAACTTTATACGAAGGTGATACTAATGTGAAGATGGCCAAGCTATAGTGTCTGAAAGGAAAATATGAACTGTTGAAGCTGGATAATGATGAGAATATTGCTACTTGCATGCAAAGAGTGAATGAACTTGTATGTGGTATCAGATGTGTTGGTGGGCAGGTGGATAAATTAGAGATTGTTGCTAAAGTGCTTATATCCTTGCCTGATGCATACAAAATCAATGTTGTAGCCATTGAGGAGCTCCGAACTATGACAAATATAACTAGAGATATGTTGGTTGGAAAACTTATTGATTTTGAGTTGAGTGAATTTGGTGATGCCCTTCCTAAGATAGAATCTGCATTTAAAGCTACTACTTTTGAGAGAGACAAACAAAGATATGATTCGAGTGAAAGTTCCTCTAGAAAGGTATTCAGTTATGAGGAAGAAATGAGACAAATTGAAGAAGAAGAAAGAGAACTGAATGAGATTGAAGCACTTATTGTCAAAAGGGAAGCCAAAGGAGAAGGTAAGTATAAAGGAAAATTTCCCATAAATGTTTTTCTTTCAATAAGATAGGTCATTTTGCTTCAAGGTGTCCAGAAAGAGTTCCTAAACCAAGACCTTACAAGCATAAATTTCAAAAGAAATTTTATTATGTTGTTAATGAATGTGTGATAGATGATGAATCTGAAAAAGCGAATGCAAGTGAAGATGAGTTTGTGTTAATTTATATCAAGGAAAATAACCTTGTGTCTATTGAATCTGCTAGTTGTACAAAAGTGGAGAAAGCCCTAGCTACTCGAGTTGAAGAAAAAGATGAATGGGTAATTGACAGTAGATTTTCATATCACATGACAAGTGATAAAAGAAAATTTGTAAGCCTGGAGAAGTATGATGGTGGTGTTTTAATATTTGGAGATAAAAATGGTGGTATAATCCATGGCAGAGGATGTATTTCTTTTGATGGTAAGAATAATACTAATGATGTTCTTTATGTTGAATTTTTGAAGCATAATCTTCTAAGTGTTGGAAAGATGGTTGAAAAGGGGTATAATCTTCAATTCAAAGATGGAAAGTGTAGCATACTAGGAAATTCTAGAAATGTGATTGCTTCTAGTACAGAAACCAAAGGTAACATCTTTCATCTGAATTTTGGTAGTAAAATTTGTCTGATTGCTCAAGTTGATGAAAGTTGGTTGTGGCATAGAAGAATGTTTAATGTAAAATTTCACAATATTATCAAGATAAGTTCCTCACAGGCTTTGAGAGATCTTCCTAAGTTGGCAAAGCCTACTAATGGCATATGCAAGGAATGTCAATTGGGTAAAAAAACTAGAATTTCATTTCACAACAAACAACATTGTTCAAGTGAATTATTGGAGCTTGTGCATACAAAATTGTGTGGTCCTGATAGAATCAGAAATATTTCATGTTACAAGTATTTCATGTTGCTTATTGATGATTACTCTAGGATGATGTGGGTTAATTTCTTAAGGGAGAAATCTGAATCTTTAGAAAAGTTCAAGATCTTTAAGGTTATGGTTGAGACAAAGAGAGGTCTGAAGATTAAGTGTCTAAGATCATATAGAGGTGGTGAATTCCCTTCCAGTGAGTTTAACTCTTTTTGTGAAGAACATGGGATAAAGAGATAGTTATTTGCATCATGGACCTCTCAACAAAATGGAGTTGTGGAAAGGAAGAACAAGACAATTCAAGATGCTGCTAGAACCATGATGCTGGAAGGAAATTTCCCTCATGTCTATTGGAGAGAATTTGTGAGTACTATTGTTTATATCCTCAACCTGGTACAAATCAAAGGTAATACTGGTAAGACTCCTTTTGAGCTATGGTTTGGTCATAAGCCTACTATTTAATACTTCAAAATCTTCAGGAGTAAATGCTATATCAGGAGAGACGAAGATAAAGGGAAGTTTGATGCTAGAAGTGATGAAGGAATATTTATTGGTTATTCTACTAAGAGTAAGGCCTACCGGTGGTACAAAAAGAGATTGAAGAAAATTATTGAAAGTGCAAATTTTAAGGTTGATGAAGACATTGCTAGACACTCAAAAACCTATGGATATGATTCTGATGATCAGAATGATAGTAAAAACATGAGTTAGACCTCAAATCAAATTTAGATTGTTTTGGTGAATCAAGAAGATCAAGAAGAAGGAGAGACTAGTGAAAGAACATAAGAGAGATCACAAGAGCCTTAAACTCAAGAAAAATTTAAGACTCCAAGGTATGTGAGATTAAATCATTCAGAAAATCAGATTATGGGAGATAAGAATAAAGGTATCCAGACTAGGAGAAGAATTGTAGAAGAATATTGTTTAATTTCACAGACTGAGCCAAGTAATGTCAATGAAGCTTGCAAAGATGGACACTAGATTGAAGAAATGAAAGAAGAACTCCAACAAATTGAGAAGAATAATACATGGATTCTTTTTATTAGACCTAAAGACAAAAATGTAATTGGAACTAAATGGGTTTTTAGAAACAAGTCGAATCAACAAGGTGATGTTATCAGAAACAAAGCAAGACTAGTATATAAAGAATACTCTCAAATGGAAGGAATTGAATTTGAAGAAAATTTTGCTCTTGTTGCTAGAATTGAAACTATGAGATTGTTTCTTGCTTATGTTGCTTACAAAAGCTACAAAGTTTATCAAATGGATGTCAAGTTAGCATTTATAAATGGTGAATTAGAAGAAGAGGTGTATATTAAGCAACCTGATGGATTTCAATTGACTGATAAGGGAGATATGGTTTTTCGATTGAAGAAACCATTGTATGGACTCAAACAAGCCCCTAGATTTTGCTATGCTAGATTGGATAAATACTTGTTGAAGCTTGGATTCAACAAAGGTACTATTGATAGTAATTTTTATTTCAAGATTGATGATGATAAAGATTTGTTTGTGGAAGTCTTTGTTGATGATATCATTTTTGGAGGAGATTATGGTTTGTGAATAAATTTTGCTAATGAGATACAAAATGAGTTTGAGATGTCAATGATTGGAGAGCTGAAATTCTTCTTGGGATTGTAAATTACTCAATTAGATAAAGGAATATTTATATCTCAGTCCAAGTAAGTGAAGGAATTGCTAACGATTTTTGGTATAGAAGATTCAAATTCATTCAGTACACCCATGGTGATCGGATGTAAGTTGACACAAGATGATGATTCTCCGAAGGAAAATCATACTAGATACAGATCAATGATTGGTGGATTGCTTTATTTGACTCAAACTAGACCAGACATCATGAATGTTGTATGCATTGTTGCTAGATTTCAATCTCATCCTAAGGAATCTCATGTGACTATTGTGAAGAGGATTTTTAGATACTTGAAAGGAATAGTTGATTTTGTCCTATGGTATCCTGAAGATGATGATCTTATTTTAAGTGCCTTTACTAATGTTGATTGGGCAGGAAATGTAAATGACAGGAAAAGTACTAGTAGTGGCGCATTTTTCTTGGGGAAGAAGTTGATTTCATGGTTAAGTAAAAAGTAGAATGTCATTTATTTGTCTACTGCAAAGGTAGAATACATTACTGCTACTAACAATTGTACTCAAGTATTATGGATGAAGCAGATGCTAAAAGATATCAGAGTTGTGTATGATGAACCTATTTCCATATTTTTTGATAATTCAAGTGCTATAAATATTTCTAAGAATCTGGTGTTGCATTCAAAGACCAAGCATATATCTATCAAGTACCACCTTTTGAGAGATAAATTGAGTGACAAGGAAATCAACCTGGAGTATGTGCCTACTAAGGAATAGATTGCAGACATCTTTACTAATAATTTTCCTAAGGATACTATTGATTATCTCAGAGGGAAGTTAGGGGTGATTACCCCTCCTAATCAAAAATAAGATGCATAGTCTTTTCATCAGTCTGTGCATTCATAGTCATATCTTGATCTGGATTGATGTTGTGGTGGTTGCTACTCATGGGGAGTAGTCAGATGATTCAGATATGTGGTTCAGAGCTTGTGTACCTTTTCCATTGATGTCAAAGGGGGAGAAGAGTAATGTGAAAAACTATGGAAGAGTTAAAAAGAAAAGGGAGATAAAAGTAATGTGAAAGGGAGAGAAGAGAAATATCTAAGGGAGAGATTGTTGGACAAGAGCTAGTTGTGTTGATGGTATTTTACACATCATGTGTTGCCATCAATTCCAAAGGGGGATATTTTTGGATGTTGTGGTTGTATTTCTGATATGTGGTTGTCATTGACGTCAACACTATTAGCATTAATGTCTTTAAGACTATATATGTCAAGGATATTGAGAAAATTGTAATAAAATATGTTACAGGTTGTCTGTGAAGCAGTGAAGATCAGTGTGTTGTAAATTTCAATATGTTGATGATGATAAGTTTCATATTAGAGGGTTTTCTTGCAAATGTATGTAGTTCCTAGTCTGTAATTTTTAGAGGTGTGCATGAAGATGTGAGAAAGTTATAAGGTTTTGTGTTCTGACAGTTATTTTGTTACTGGAAATGGTGTTCACAGAAGAAGATAATGGGTTTATCATAATTTGAAGTGTTGTGTATGTTCCTGAAGTGTTTATGTATTTTATAGATCATGTTCTATTTATGTTGTACGTCTGCATTGACCATTGTGCTCGTGATCTGATATTTTCTCTTGTGTGTTCATGTTTTTCATGTTCATGGCCGACAGAGTGATTGTAGCATGTTGTGGATCTTTGAAGAATATAAATTGAAGGTGTTTTGTTTTCAAGGAAATTGTTATGAGTCTCTACTATGTTGTGGATGACCTTGGTGGATGCGCATTGACAATATTTATTGTTTTGGGTCGACAGTTTGTATTCATTCTATTATTTTTTTGAAGTCAACATGAATCAATCTAATTTCTTGTTGAAGATATATATAAGTGATTGTTTTCTCATTTGAGATGTATGAGATATGAAGAGTGTGTGTGCTATGTTTGACTAAGGTTCAGATCATTTGAAGGTAGAGCAGAGTGTGAAGAAGAGTGAAATAAAGTGAAGAAATGTTCATGTGATTAACTAGAACTATACTCAGGCATTAGCAGATGCTACTTTCTCAGATCAATTTCTTCATATGTATTTAATCTGAAAGTTTTATGTAATACAATGAGTCTTCCTTTGAGAAGTGAGCTCTAGGTAGCATGCCTGAATACATGTGCATTCCTCATTCAATTTTCTTATACTTTTAATAGGGTATGACTTGTGGATTAATCACCACCATGGTTTTTCCCTTAATATGGTTTCCACACAAAAATCTTGGTGTTATGTGTGTTTTTGATGTGTTGTTGATTCATGCTTTCACTATTAATAATCAAATCTGAGATCAAAGGTTAATAAGTTTAAATAAGTTTGAAATTTTGTGATAACTGATTCACCCCCCCTCTTAGTTGTCTACCCTTGTGTTGCCAATAGTAATCACCCCTAACTTCCCTCTGAGATACTCAAAATTATCCTTAGCCAATGGCTTAGTAAAGATGTTTGCAATCTATTCCTTAGTAGGAACATACTTCAGTCTGACCTCCTTATCACTCACCTTGTCTCTCAAAAGTGGTACTCTATAGATATATGCTTGGTCTTTGAATGCAGCACCGAATTCTTAGAAATGTTTATAGCACTTGAATTATCAAAGAATATGGTAGTAGGTTCATCATACATAAATCTGATATCTTTCAACATCTACTTCATCCATAATACTTGAGTACAATTGTTAGCAGTAACAATGTATTCTACCTCTGCAGTAGACAAAGAAATGGCATTCTAATTTTTACTTAACCATGAAATCAACTTCTTTCCCAAGGAAAATATGCCACCACTAGTACTTTTCTTGTCATTCACATCTCCTGCCCAATCAACATCAATAAAGGCACTCAAAATAAGATCATCATCTTTAGGATACCACGGGCCAAAATCAACTGTTCCCTTCAAGTATCTAAAAAATCCCTTTACAACAGTCACATGATATTCCTTAGGATCGGCTTGAAATCTTGCAACAATACATACAACATTCATGATATCAGGTCTAGTTTGAGTCAAATAAAGTAATCCACCAATCATTGATTTCTATCTAGTCTGATTTTCCTTCAGAGAATCATCATCTTGTGTCAACATACATCATGGGTGTACCGACTGGCTTTGAATCTTCCATACCAAACTTCTTTAGCAGTTCTTTCACATACTTGTACTGAGATATAAAGATCACTTTATCTAACTAGGTAATTTGCAATCCCAAAAACAATTTCAACTCTCCAATCATTGACATCTCAAACTCATTTTGCATCACATTAGAAAAATTCATACACAACCCATCATTTGGCATTACTATCAACAATACCTTTGTTAAATCCAAGCTTCAGCAAATACTTATCCAATTTGGCATACCAAGCTCTAGGGGCTTGCTTGAGTCCATACAATGGTTTCTTCAACCGACAAACCATATCTCCCTTATCGGTCAATTGAAATCCATCAATTTTCTCAATATACACCTCTTCTTCCAATTCACCATTTAGAAATGTTGACTTGACATCCACCTAATAAACTTTGTAGTTTTTGTAAGCAACATAAGAAAGAAACAGTCTCATAGCTTCAATTCTAGCAATAGGAGAAAAATTTTCTTCAAATTCAATTCCTTCCATCTGATAATATCTTTTACACACCAATCTTGCTTTGTTTCTGATAACTTCACCTTGTTCATTCATCTTATTTCTAAATACCCATTTAGTTCCAATTACATTTTTGTCCTTAGGTCTAAGAAAAAGAATCCTTGTATTATTCTTCTCAACTTGTTGTAGTTCTTCTTTCATTACTTCAATCCAATGTTCATCTTTGCATGATTCATTAACATTACTTGGCTCAGTCTTTGAAATCAAATAGTATTCTTCTATAATTCTTCTCCTAGTCTAGACACCTTTGTTCTTATCACCTATAATCTGATTTTCTGAATTATTTAATCTCACATACCTTAGAGTCTTAGAATGTTCTTGAACTTCAGACTCTTGTGATCTCTCTTTTGTACTTTTACTAGTTTCTCCTTCCTCTTGATCTTGTTGATTCATCGGAATGATCCGAACTTGATTTGAAGTTTGACTCTTGTTTGTACTGTCATTCTAATCATCGAAATCATATCCACAGGTTCTAGATGGTCTAGCAATGTCTTCATCAACCTTGAAATTTACACTTTCAACCATTTTCTTCAATTTTTTGTTGTAGCACTGGTAGGCCTTACTCTTAGTAGAATAACCAAGAAATATTCCTTCATCACTTCTAGTATCAAACTTTCCTATATCTCCATCTCTTTTGATATAGCATTTTCTCCCAAATATTTTGAAATATCTAATAGTAGGCTTATGACCAAACCATAGCTCGAAAGGATTCTTACCATTATTACCTTTGATTCGTACTTGGTTGATGATATAAATAGTATTACTCAAACCTTCTCTCCAATAGATATGAGTGACATTTCCTTCTAGCATCATAGTTCTAGTAGCATCTAGAACTATCCTATTCTTCCTTTCCACGACTCCATTTTGTTGAGGGGTCCGCGGTGCAAATAATTTTCTCTTTATCCCATTTTCTTCACAAAAAGAATTAAACTCACTGGAAGTGAATTCACCACCTCTATCTGATCTCAAACACTTAATCTTTAGACTTATCTTTGTCTCAACTATAACCTCAAAGATCCTGAATTTATCTAGATCTTTAGATTTCTCCCTTAATAAAGTAACCCACATCATCCTAGAGTAATCATCAATAAGCAACATGAACTACCTGTAACCTTGTAGACTTCTAATTCTAGCAGGACCACACAATTCAATATGCACAAGCTCCAACAATTCATTCAAACAATGTTGTTTTCTTCGAAATTAAATTCTAGTTTTCTTTCCTAACTGACATTCCTTGCATATGGCATTAGTACATTTTACCAACTTAGGAAGATCTCTCACTGCCTGAGAAGAACTTATCTTGATAATATTTTCAAAGTTTACATGACACATTCTTCTATGCCACAACCAACTTTCATCAACTTGAGCAATCAAACAACTTTTACTAGCAGCATTCAAATGAAAGATGTTACCTTTTATTTTAGTACGTGAAGCAATCACATTTCCATAACTTCCCAATATTCTGCACTTTCCATCCTTGAATTGAAGATTATATCCATTGTCAACCATCTATACAACACTCAAAATAGTATGCTTCGAACCTTAAACATAAAGAACATCATCAGTATTATTCTTACCATCAAAATAAATACATCCTCTGACACGTATTATACCATCATTGTTATCACCAAATCTTACAACACCAACATCATACTTTTCCAGGCTTACAAATTTTATTTTATCACCTATCATGTGATGTGAATATCCACTGTCAATTACCCTTTCATCCTTCTCTTCAACTCGAGCAACTAGGGCTTTCTCCACATTTGTACAACTAGTAGATTCAGTAGACACGGGATTATTCTCTTTGATAGAAATAAACACAAATTTAACTTCACTTATATTCCCTTTGTCAGATTCATCATCTATCACACCTTCATCAACATCATAATAACAGTTCATTTAAAATTTAGTCTTGTAACATCTTGGCTTCGAAACTCTTTCTAGACACCTTGATGCAAAATGACCTATCTTATTACAAGAAAAACATTTAATAGGAAACTTTCCTTTATACTTACCTTCTCATATGGATTCTCTTTTGACAATAAGTGCTTCAAGCTCATTCAATTCTCTTTCTTCTTCTTCAATTTTTCTCATTTCTTCCTCATACTTGAATACCTTTGTAGAATAACTTTCACCTAGATCATACCTTTGCTTGTCTCTCCCGGAAGTAGTAGCTTTGAATTCAGATTCTATCTTAGGAAGGGCATCACTGAATTCACTCAACTCAAAAGCAGTAAGTTTACCAATCAACATATCTCTAGTTACATTTGTCACAGTCTGGAGCTCATCAATAGTTGTAGCTTTAACTTTATATGTATTAGGAAAGGATCTAAGCACTTTAGCAACAATCTTTGATTCATATAACTATCCACCAACACATTTGATACCACACACAAGTTCATTCACTCTTTGCATGAAATTAGTAATATTCTCATCATCACCCATTTTCAACAATTCATTTTTCCCTTTCAGACTATGTAGGTTGGAAATCTTCATATTTGCGTACAAGGTTTCCAATTTTTTTCTAGATCTCATAAGCAGTCTTTAGATCTATAACATTTTTTATCTCAGAATCAGTCAAAGCACTCAACAATGCTTCCTTAGCCATGATGTTATATTTAGCATCCCTAATCTAAGCAGTAGTAGTAGGACCATTCTAATGAATAACATACCTATTACTTGTAATGCTCTAGTAGGATTCACTAATGCATCTCAGATGACATTCCATTTGATTCTTCCATAGAGAATAATTTATTCCATAAAATCTTGGACTATCCTTCTTATATTTCACCATCCCATATCACCTCAAGCTATTAAACTTCTTCCAAGGAAGCTACTCTAATACCAATTGTTGGTAACACAAGGGCAAACAACTGAAGGGGGGGTGAATCAGTTGTCTTAGAATTTCAAACTTATTAATATTATTAACCCTTATTCTAAGATCCGATTTATAACCATGAAAGCATGAATCAACAACACATCAAAAACACACATAACACCAAGATTTTTTGCGTGGAAACCTTGTTAGGGGAAAAACCATGGTGGAGATCTGTCCACAAGTTTATAACCTGTTAAAAGTATATGAAGAATGAATGGGGAATGCAAGAATGCACATGCATTCAAGCACACTACCTAGAGGTCACTACTCAAATACAAAGGAAGACTCATTGTCTTATAGAAACATTCAGAGTAAATCCATCTTAAGAATTTGAATTGAGAAAGTAGCATCTACTAATGCTTGAGTACAATTTCGTTTAAGAATATGAACACTTCTTTACTCTTCTTCATTCTTATTCACACTCTTCTCTACCTTCGAATGATCTGAACCTTATTCACACATAGCACTCCCACACTTTTCACTTACACACTTACAAATGAAGAAACAATCACTTATATATATCTGCAAAAAGGAATTACATCGCTTCATGTCGGCTTCAACAAAATAATAGAATGAATGCAAACTATCAGCACAAAACAATAAATATTAATAATTTGAATCAACCATGTTCAGCCACAACATAGTAGAGACCCAAAACAATGTCCTCGAACACAAAATACTTCAAAGATTCTTTCTCGAAGATCCACAACACGCTTCAATCACCCTGTCGGCCATGAACATGAAAGACATGAACACGCAAGAGAAAATCTTGGATTGTGAGCACACCGATCAATGTGGATGTGCAACATAGATAAAACATGATCTAGAAACATCCATGAACACCATAGGAAAATACACAACAACTCAGATTACCATAATCACATTATCTTCTTCCATGAACACCATTTATAGTAATAGAATAACTGTCGAAACACATAAAATCATAGCTTTCTCAAATCTTTATGTGCACCTCTTAAAATTTGGGAGAATAAACTAGATAGGTTTGAAAACAAATCCTTTAATCTGTAACTTCTCACCATCAACATACTGAACTATCCATCATAAGGATCTCCACTACTTCACAAACAACTTGAAACATATTTATTGCAATTTTCTCAATATCCTTGACATATACAGTCCTAAAGACATTTATGCTAATAGTCTTTACATTAATGACAACCACATATCAGCAACACAACCACAACACCCAACACATAATACAACATGAATTCCATTTTATTCAATAATTTCATAAGTTACAACAATACAAGAAATCATACATTTACATACATAGCTCAATGGGCTTTGGAACAAATAGCTATAAGATGGTCCAGGATCCTTCCTTTCAAATATTGGTTCTTTTGTTGCTTGTTGTGGAGGAGAAGCATCACTTAAGTGTTTTTTTTCCAACCACGGACTCTTAATGTGCTCCCTCACACATCGATCATTTAGTCAATGTCCCTTCCCTTCAATGAAGATATTGGTAGAGTAACTGATAACGACAACCAACTGAGCATAGTGTTGTTTCCTACATAAATAGAACTTTTAATCCCACAATTTGGAACTAGCATGTAATATTGCATCATTGTGAATTGATAGTGGAGCCAAAGGTCATCACACTACTTTGGATAAAGTATTTCATTCAATATTTCTACTGAGGGTCATCTAACACATGCACTACTTTGGGTCAATTTGACTTAAGGCCATCTTGAACTACTCATAGGTATTTCCTGCAATGGATATTTATCATCCCAAAAATAATCTATCACAATCTTAATCTACTTGGAATAAACCTACATAACATGTAAGCACACAAGCTCCCTCCCATACTGGATTAAATTTCTTAGGAGTAAACAAAAGCCTTTCTATTTAAATCAATAACTTAGCTAAGTGTATCACATGTGCCTCTCATGTTCAATCATACCTAGTATATAATACCTATGATAAACACCCATCTCCTATTATGGAGTATTTAAAAGCACATCATAACATAGCATAAAAGTTTCAATTCTTTTTTAAAAGACATTCTAATTTCTCTAAATGCACACACTCAAAAATAAAAATCAAGAATACATGGAAGACACATCATTCATAAGTAAAATAAAAAAGAAGAATATCCTCATGCTTGTTATCGCCTATCTAAATAATTGATAGAAATGTAGCCCTTTCCAACAGCAGCAAGCTTGATTAGAGCTTCTCTAGAACATCACAATGAAACTATAACCCTTAAGTTGATAGTTTACCTCTCTCAAGAAACAAGTCTCTCACAAACATAATAGAGTTATTTCTCTCTTTATCACAAATAAAAATAGAGTAGGAATAATTCAATATAAAGACTTGCAAGAGGAATGCAAAAGATGTGTCCCTTTAAACTCTAGTATTTATAGAGAAACTTGAAAACCTCACAACCTATAGTTTAGGCATGATAATGGGTAGAAAAAACCTTGCAAGGAAACACATGAAGCACAACAAAAAGGTGGAAATAAAACAAGCTCATAATTAGCAAAAACTCCAACAGATCAACTTGAAAAATTGACAGCAAATAAAGACATTCAAATTTGCATATGCTCAATTAGAATTATCTCATGCAATATAAATCTACAACAATTGGGTTTCCAAAGGTGGCACCAAATCCATCCACACTCCTCACTATTGGCACAATTTTCCTTGCCATCAAAAAAACTCAACTACCAATTCATGATATCAAGTTTCCACAATCCATAATGTTCTTTCCAATGATATCTGGCTTAGATTGTGTGAGAATTTTTACATCAATTCTCACACAATCTAAGCCAGAAATCATTGCAAAGAACTACCAATTTGTAACACTAAGAACTATCGAATCAGTTTGGAGATGAGTCAACCAAGATATTATATACGCTTGTAAAATTCATCAATAGATGTATAAAACATGGCAGATATGTTTACCAAGTCAAATTTGATCTTAATCATAGGCATCGATTAAGTCCATGATTGTATTAGCATAATACAACCACTCTAAATGTAATACAAATTTTTCATATCACGTGACAATATGAGTGAGACTCGGCTTCATAAAATAATCATAAGAAACTTCAATCGGCTTCTAATAACATAGTCATAAATGATTACAATCGACCTTTATATATCGGCCTCTATCATGGTAAATGATAGTCGATTTCTATTAATATCTAATATGCTAAATATATTATTATATATATAATATATCATATACATATATATATTTAAATACCATCACATATTTATATATATGTATATGTATATGTATATATATATAAACATTAATATATATTTACATATATATATCTTAAACCAACAATGTAAGTATACATTCAATATATATGTATATATATAAATGAGTACAGGAAAGTTAGTATTTATATTTAATAAAAATAATATATTGAATGTATGCATATATATGTATAAAAGTATATGCCTCTATGTACATGTATATATAGGTATATCTACATCGATGCATTTGTATGGGTGTGTCCATTTTCCAATGCATGTGTGTATTGATACACATATACATATAGATGTGTGTATATACCATACATATATAAATATATATATATATATGTTCACATTTGATTCACATATCTATCCATTCACAATTACCATCATATTGATGAGTATTTATGTGTGGTACATCTATACATGTCGTTAGATCCCATTGACATGTCTGTACATATATATACATATACTCTATGTACGTCCAACTTATCCATATAATCATAATAGTACAAGAAATACCTCAAAAGTTCAAATACATAAACATCACCCAATAATGTATGTAGTAGTAACCAAGAATCATCTAATGTAGACATATCAACTAAGGATGACTTACCAACTTCCACAAACTGACTCAACTTAATCATTATAATGTGGTGTGTGTATATGCTCAGATAGTTTACTTTGACCAGTTACCCAATCAAGATCTTCTCCCGATTGATACTTCCCCTCTGCCTAGAGGAATGGAACATATACCTGCATTCACTAGCACATGCACACAACAATAAATTGTTCACAACATATGCAGTATACGTTAAACATCTTCAAATTTAAAATAATAATTCAATAACCATCCATTCACATATATGCAGTATTTTTCATGAAATAAAATGAAATGAGATAACATTCATATGAGATAACAAGGTATGAGCATAATTTATTCATCTCCAAAATTCTCATTACATTCATATTTACCCTATTTGGTAATAGTAAATAGTAATTACACAATTGGGGTCTAACAAAAACACAATGGTCCACAAGGGCGCAAACCACATGAACAACCTCACCATTTCTACAAGGAATACAACACCAAAGAAACACTTAATAATTGGAGGATGAAACTACCATGATAAATTTATGAGAGGGGAGACAACACCCAAATGATGATCAAGCACTAACCCATGAATTCATTATCTTGAAACACAACACAAGAGTGATCCATCATAAAAGGTTTCCTAACTAGGAAGTACAAACCCTCCACCAACTAGAATGATGATGGCCCACTTCTAGGTAGTGAAACACTTCCCAAAGAAAGGAGATACCATAATACTTGAGGTATGATACTCATCAACAAAAAACATGGGAATAATTTCTAAGCCAAGTGGAAAAAATTTTGTATACAAAACTTCTTCATAAAATTGCATAAATACCAAAATTCAATGAAATGATAAAAATAGGGCACCAAAGAACACTAGCACCTAGAGAGGACACTAGTGCTAGTCCTCAATTGTTCAAGTCTTGTGTTGGAGTCTCATTTTAGTGCTATAGTCCTTCCCAAGAATTGTAGTCCTATTATAGTGTTGGAGTCGTAGTCAATGAGAAAACTCAAGCTAGGGTTGGGTCCCTAGGACATGCTAAACACTCAGGAAATACAAGGATAATACCATGATAAAAAATAAAATCTAAAACAACAAAAATAATCAAGGGATCAAGAAGGTCTTAGAAACTCGATCACACCTCACACTAGCCCATGAAGGAGATCACTCCCAAAGGTTGGGGAGACTACAAGAGGCATGAAAATAAATCCAAGGGAAATAAAGGTGAAGTGGAAATGTTTCCAACACCTTCCAACCCCACCAAGACCACTCAAAGAACCCTAAACGATCCCTCAATAAAGTGGTTCTCACTAATATACCATCCCGAACTTGGGGAACAACTCATAAGACCACAAACTAAAGATTAATCTTTTTCTAACATACAAATATTCATTTTAATTACAAATCCAAATATGCTTTATGTTCCTTTTACCAAAATTTCTAGAAATTTAAATTGCATATGAAAATTAATCGCTTTTCACACCAACATCAAGAAAGCATCCATAAGAAGAAAAACCCTTTTTCACTTATGTGGGAGTTTTATATTTCATCTAAAAATAGGTTCCAAAATTAAAAATTATAATTCCAAAAGAGGACTCAAGGTACTAAATTATACATATTACACTATAATATGAAAATATAATAACCCAAAGGGAACTTGGAGAAAACCTCCACGTGCATTCTGACTAAAGCTCCTCTAAAGGTGAACCCTCAAATAATTTTGATCACCAATGGTGGTATCCATGGCACACAACCACCTGGTCTCCTTAGTCACTTGAACACACACACATCACTCAAGAAAAATAAGGAAGCTCATAAACATGCTAATCAATATAATCACATGGCATCAAATGAGATCAATAATAATCATAGCATACACATAACACAATAGTGATCAAACTCAATGTGTATAGGCCAATAGAATGATAATCAGAAAACATAATACACACATGCTCAAGGGGATATATCACCAACAAAATCACAAGGGATAAACCATAACATATAATATATAACATAGACATAAACACATGCAATCATGGTTTCATATCACATTAACATAGTCGCATGCAATCAAATATTCTCCAATCATAACATGGTAAAATATTGGTCTCTCGTTGAATAAAAATTCCCCTGGCATAAAGGACGAGGAACACATAGGATCTATAGTGTCATCACGTAGCTTGAAAGGATGGCTAAGCAAAGTCGAGTATGATCAACTAACACCAAGAGGAAACCAACTTGTAAGTCCCAATGCTCCCTAAGTGGGCATGCCTTCTATCTTCATATCGATCCTATACTAGCTCTCTATCTATGCCATAGGAATCATTATTTTGATTAATTTTATTACCAAAATTTCATTACTTTTCACTTATAAAGGAAGATATTCACTCGTCATATTTGTGGTCTTCTTTGTGCCTCAGGAAATGTCAAGATCCACCCCTTACCTACACACCCTACACCTCAAATCCAAGGCTCATCACACCAATTCACTATTTGGGCATGGGAGAAATGTCAATATAAAACTTTTGAGGATAAAAACAAACACAATCTCATAATTTTCTAAATAAAAAATTAATTAAGGAAAAAATATTTCCCCACATTAAAATTTATCCAAAATTAATCACAAAATAAAATTTACTACAAATATTTAAAAAAGAAAAACCATATAATTTCCAAATCCACCATTGAAGAAAATCTTCAAAAAATCAAGTTTTTAAAAATACCCTTTGGTTCTAAATATGCCCAGCAACACACTTTTAACATAAAATTTACATTTCAATAATTTTCTAGAGCTAAATATTTATTATATATACCACATAAATATCCTTAAAACACCTCTAATATGCCTTAATAATTTATTAAAGTATAAAATATCATAGAGGAATAAGACAATTAAGTGTTATTATGAAAGGATATGATGGAAATACATTATAAAAATGTAGTAAGAGGCTATATAAAGAAGGAAAAAGTGAAAGATAAGACGGTGAAAGAGTGTGGAATCATATGGATTAAATATATATGAGAATAAGGAAGTGTGGAAGATATATACATGATATACATGGATGAAGCATGATGAATAAATTATAAGACATGCATAAGATATTAAAGTATTTGAATATATGATGTTACCGATGGATATTTATGAATGTATGTAATTTATTATGCTTTTTGCATATCTAACTTCTCCCTTTTTATTTAATCACATAGAGGTTCACTACATATAATAGAATAGTAAATCTTAGACCCTAGTCAAGTGTTTTCTATCAACAATGAGGTCCTTTTCACAACAAAATGCAAAAAAAAAATTCCAAGTCCAAAACGTGCAACAAAAGAAATGAAGATTCTTGATTTTCTCATTTAAGCCTAGTTTATAAAAAAAACTCAAAAATGGAGCAAGGGTTTGCTAAATCCATGTTTTTATACCATGCTCAAATTTTAATAAGACAAGATGCAAGATCAAACAATGAATAAAAACACCTTCCATGCAAGAGCTTTGCAAAATAATGATTTCTTATTCCTCGACAAGAAAATAAGTTTACAAAATTAAATAATTCAAAGAGAGAGTTTTTTATAACAAAAACCCTAAATTATAAAGGGATTAGATCATGTCAAGTGTTTTCATCATGTGCGATGAGACAAAATGATCTAATATTAGCTCTCTAGTTAACAAAAAATCTCTCCTACGTTTATCTTAACTGCACGAGAATAAATAAATTACCATAATAATTAATTAAATATTAATTAATTATAAGCTAATGCATGATTACTATAACATAATCTTTATGGAACCCATTTATCTTGGAATGTGTGTCATTTCTTGGAAGCAACCTATTGTCATTCTAGTTGGTGGAGGGCTTGTACCTCGCAATAAGGCAACATCTTGTTAATGGTTTCCCATGTTATTTGGATATTTTTTATTTTATTTTTATTTGATTGGAGATGGTGGTTACCCTTATCCTACTCATTCTAAAAATCAATGGTCTAGTCGTCTACTTGAGGGGTGCTAACTCTAGTTATTCCATCATTTGTATGGTTTTCATGATATTTTTCTTATTTTCTATGTCTTGGGGTGGATTTGAGGTTTATTCTTCCCTTCTATTGTCTTGTGAAAGAACATGTTCGTGGTTTAATACTTAATCATTGTTTGGGTGTCATTCCCATGTCATTAGTACATCATAGTGGTTTCATCCCATGATTGGCAAGTCTTCCACTAGTGTCACCTTTCTTGTAGAATTTGTGAGTTCATTTTATTTTCTAGTGTCATTGTGTCATTGTGTTTCACATGACACTTGTGTGCACTTTTTTACATAGTATGACATGTTGTTATCATAATTTTCTTTTTATTATTGTTGTTTAAAAACAAAGTTGTCTTGTTGATTTTGTGTTAGGTGTGTGGCTTGGGGAATTATGAACCACACCTTTAAAATATGAAAAAGAGGTAGTAGAAATGGCATAGAAATAGAAATAAATTTCTTACAAAAATTAGAAATCGCTTGCCACAAATATGTATAAAAAAGAAATACAAGATGCTAGCTTTGAGATTACTCAAAATACCAATAGATTTTTTTATTTTATAAGAATAAAATATTTCCAAACATCCAAATAATATAAATATGTATGTTATTTTTTGTGGACTTCATGTTTGTTATAATCATTATATTTTATAAATGCATGGTTTTATCAAAGTTTGTATCTTTATGTTGTTTGACAAAAGTTGTATTTTTTGTATTACATATACATGTGTACTCATACATATAACATAATGGATTGATGGATTCAGGGTCAGCGCATGTCTTTTCTACAATGATATAATAGAGCTTGGAACCATCATCATTCCCCAAATGCTTCATGGAACAACAAACACAAAAGGGGAATGACACATAGAGAGCAAAAAAAAATGAAAAATATTTTGGTTCAAGATGGAAGATACTTTGGATGTTTCAACACCTTGCATCATCTCCAAAAGGAAAACACAAGACAAAAGAAAAGACAATGTTTATGATAGATAGAAGAATGGATATACAAATAGAATAATTTCATGATACGTTTGCTTCCTTTGTATCCTTGCACCAATGAAGTAACAAGGGTCATCCAAAGAAAACTCAAAAACATAAAGACACACCAAGAAGCACGATATAGGGGATCATATTACATACATGTAACCAAAAATAACAAATAAAGGAAATAAAGATAGCATTTCATATGAGATCCAACCTATAGTAGGTCGTTAACATCCCAATCTTATTCATCATATACAAAAGGTAGATAACTAGCCAAAGGGGCAATGACAAGTGTCATAATAGAACAATCACTAGGTTCAACACGTGCCAATTCACTCTTTTAGGAGGATCATCACATTTGCAATCATCTAAGTTCATAGTAGTAGAAAACAACAAATTAAATTCTTTATGCACTTCTTCATCAATTTTATCAATCTCATCATCATCATCCAAGTTAATCACAACAAAAGATCTAATCAAAATTTCCATTGTATGTTCTTGTTTTTGTTGTGGTTTATAAATTTCATGTTGTGGTGAAGGTGGAGAATCATCATTCCTTGTTTGGTTTGCTTTATTACTTTCTTATAATTGATGAGAAATAGAATGACATATATCCCTAAAATCTTTAGCATTTTGGTTTCTTCTTGGATAGTTTTCAAGTTGTGATGGCATAAGAGTGAGTTTTTCAACCATCAAGCTATTTTCCTCCCTTAGGGGAGGAATGGAAGGGACCTTGATGGGTTACCAAACCACTTTCTCTTTAGGCTTATAAACTTGTTTGATTTTGGGAGGCACAAAGGGAACTTTATGGTTATATCTTGGTCTCTTGTAGAATATTGGTGGCTGAATAGCATCATATTTTGTTTCTTTTGGTTCAAGCATAGGTTCATCCACAATAATTGGATTGGGAGAAACAACTATATAAATCTTTCAGTTTTAGGTGGGATATTGGAAAGGGATAATGTAGAAGTTGAAAAACCAAGTCCCCAAGAATCACTTGCAAGCAATCACCTATCACATGCAACAGATATTCAAAACAACCAACAAGAGATGTTTTGTAAACCCTTAGAGCAAATATGTGCAAGCTAAAACCAGAAAATGATTATTGAATAATATGATAATTACAATGTGATCAATCCTTATGAGGAGATCAAGAAAACCTAAAATTAGGAAACCCTAGTGTGCACACTTAATCATTAATAAATAATTATTAATGTGCCTAAGTTTAGCTTAAGCAACCTAAAGTAATAAGTGACTTAATTAATTAACCAATATGATTAAATTAATTAAGTGGAATAACTTATTACTCTAACACCCCCCCTTAAGATGAACTTAGGGAGTACCTAAAACAATAGAAAAAAGATGCATGAAAGAAAAGATGGGTCCTGACAACAAAGGCCTGATCAAGTACCAAAGTACAAATGCAATGCAAACTAAACTACCTGGGGTAAAGGAGAAAACCCAGTGGGAAAAAAACTCCTCCCCAAAATAGAAAGCAAAGAGCAACTAAGTAATGAAAGATGGAGGACTCCATAGGACCACCCAAGACCACCATCCATCACAAGTTACATGAAAGAACCCCCCCAGAAGAGAGGAAGAAATAGACCATAGATCCCCCCCAGAATGAAGTAGCTCCAAAAGAATTGAAGAAACCACATCTCCTGAAAGAAGTGAGAGGGAAGAGGTTGAATGAAAGCAATCTCTGAAGGTGAAGTAGGTGTAGCCCAAGATGTCTCCACAGAAGCAGGTGTGACCTCAACAAATGAAGAAGTCAAAGTAGATGAAGACTGAATAGAAACCTCCAAAGATGGATGACCAACTGAATCCTATTGCACTGAAATGGAAGAAACCACATCTGTAGTCATAGAAGTATCAGCAACTATAATAGTAGGTGGAGGAGATAGAATGGATGGCTCAAGAGAAGGATCTGAACTGAGAACTCCAATTTTCAATAGCCAAATTTCTCCTTTGAATGATGATTCACACTAGAAGTGTGATGAACAACTGTAGGAACAGAAGCACCATCAGTATAAAAATTTGCAAAGGAATACAACCGAGATGAGTGATCCACCACCCCAGTAGCAATAACTACTCTATTCTCCAAGTCTTTGATGATAACTGAATCAGGTGTGAACTCCACAGACCTCCCATTGCCTCCATGTGTGATCTGATATATAGAAAGAAGGTTGTTCGTCAAATGAGGAACACACAAGACATCATGAAAAGTGTTGTCCGCAAAACTAATAGACCCCTTCCCTGTAACACTCATGTATGTATTGTTTCCCATCAAAATGGGAGACATAGTGTGAGACTCAAAGGAAGTGAACATAGTCTGTGTAGAAGCCATATGATGAGATTCTCCTGAATCTAGAAGCCATCTCCCTGATCCAAGACTTGAAGAAGCACAAAGAGCATGCCCCTTCATATCTGATGAATTATGTAAACTAGTTGTACCCCTGTCCTGCTGAACTGAAGAAGAAGGAGGGGAAGGAGATGATGCAGACATCCTAGAAGGAAAATCAATTTGATGTTTCTGAAGAATATGCTTCAGCTCATCAATGTCCTTCTTGTAGCAATTATGTTTTGCATGTCCTTCTCCCTTGCAATATGCACATGGGCCCTTCTCCTTCCTAAATGATTTCCCCTTAGAAGAGGATGATGAATCTGAGGACTCCTTCTATTGCTCATGAGATCTGGAATCCTTTTGTTTCTATTTCTTTCCTTTTCCTGTAGAAGCCTTCTGATCTTTGGGCTCCTGTAATGCAATAAGTGCCTATGATGAAGAGGGCTTCAACTTGCCCATATTAGCCAACTTGGCCTGCTCTTGAGTGAGAGAAGATGCAAAATCATCAAAATAAGGCATAGTAAATCTAGTACCAAGTGCATCCCTAGTAGCATAAAAGGTAGAAACAAAAACTGAATAATCTGGTCCAAGCTTAGAAAGAATGGACAATATCAACTGAGAGTCTTCCTTCTGAACACCACACTGTGACAACTACAATCGAATAGACTTGAGTTTAGTGAAAAACTCCTGGATGCTATCAAAATCCCTAGGATTTAAGCCAATAAGCTCATTCTCTAACTGAAACCCTCTCATAGTATCATGCTTCCCAAACAAAGACTGCAAAGTATTCCAAACCTCATGGGGTGTAATGCAAGACTCAATATGAAAAAGAAGGTTAGAATAAAGAGAAAGACATAATGTACCATAAGCTTCATCACATCTATTAAACCACTTTCTCTTTTCAGCAGCACCTATAGGTTCAATTTATGTACCCATGGTTACCTTGTACAACCCTGTATCTTTCAAGTGAATCTCCATTTGTTTTTTCCAACCAAAATAGTTGAATGGAGTAAGTGGTGCAATGTTATGTGTATCCATGATAGAAAACAGAAATATATACTCTCAAATAAAAAAATAATGCTCGCTGATCTCAAAAAAAAGCCTGTTTGCATGCTTCCCAATAAAATAATTGAAAAACTAAAGGCTGACATCAAATAGTAATATCAGATACCTGGTAAAAAATTCTAAAAAAATAGGTCTGAGATCTGTGTAGAGCACTGAATCAGCTTTCCGACGCCTATTTGTTTTTGCAAAACTGAGTCTGAACGCAAAAGATATGCCTCCTAGAGTGAAAACAGCAACTTCTGGTTTTCACAGGCGAAAAAAGGCACCAAAACAGCAAAATAAAAAAATATAACCAGCACCACTGGAACGGCGTCAGAACCAACTTTCCAATGATATCTTGTTTTCGCAAAACGAAGATCGTATGCAAAAAATTCACCCGATTCCATGAAAACAGCTCCAAATTGTCCAATATGGCCTCTAGGAGCCCTCAAGAGCTAAAAAAAAATAAGCCCCTGGTCACATGCAGAACCAAGGGGCTGGCAGCAAGGGCCTGGGCCAAAGCCCTCAGTCACCCACATGACCACACGTGGGGCTGGAAGTCTAGCGGGGGCTGGCGAGTGGGGCCTGGTCACCCACATGACCCGCGGTTGGGCAGTTTCAAGCCCTCGGGGGCAGGTGCGGGTGGAGCGGCACAAGGAGGGTGCCGTCAGTGGCGGCAAAGCTTTGGCAGGGCACGGGTGGCGTATGGGTGGTCGTCGGGCAGCGGGCAGGTGGTGCTTGCATTTATAACTAGCCGCACAAAACCCTTAGGTTTTTTTTTATTTTTTTCTTCATTTTAGCAAAAAATTGCCTCGAACTGCATGTTGGGGGGGCCGTATGGCCTCTTTGGCAAAAAAAAATTACTTTTTTTTCACAGGTCCAAAATCGACGAAACAAAAGGTGTTTCTAGGGTTTTTGGGCATCCTGAACACGATGGTGATGTCCGTTTTTCCCAAAGATGTGCAAAAAAATTCCTTACCCCCAGATGCTCAGTAAATCAGCCTGGCTTGAAACCCTTGCACAAGAAAAACCGCTATGAGAG
Organism: Sequoiadendron giganteum; assembly: GCA_007115665.2. NCBI lineage: Eukaryota > Viridiplantae > Streptophyta > Pinopsida > Cupressales > Cupressaceae > Sequoiadendron > Sequoiadendron giganteum. The sequence goes on from CM021110.1 coordinate 306,697,406, forward strand.
AATATCTTCAAATCACGAATAGGAAGGTGCAGGTCTAAAGCTCTGATACCATGTAGAAGTTGAAAAACCAACTTCACAATCTCCAAGAATCACCTGCAAGCAATCACCTATCACATGCAACAGATATTCAGAACAACCAACAAGAGATGTTTTGTAAACCCTTAGAGCAAATATGTGCAAGCTAAAACTAGAAAATGATTATTGAATAATATGATAATTACAATGTGATCAATCCTTATGAGGAGATCAAGAAAACCTAAAATTAGGAAACCCTAGTGTGCACACTTAATCATTAATAAATAATTATTAATGTGCCTAAGTTTAGCTTAAGCAACCTAAAGTAATAAGTGACTTAATTAATTAAGTGGAATAACTTATTACTCTAACAGATAACTCTACTATATGTTTTTCTTCAAACTTTTGATAGGATTTTAAAAAGAAATATTCATGAGGTTTTATAAATTCTAGAGGTTTAGGCCAAAACAAATCCAATGAAAAGTTCCCTTGAGAAGAAAAGGATTAAATCCACTATGATGCACTATAGAAATTTGGTTATCAAATTATTGAAATTTCAAACACTTGTGAATGAATGATGGGACAACATTCATGGAGTGTATCCATGGATAGCCTAACTTGACATTAAATTGATTCAACATTGAATGATGGAGAATGATACATTTAATTGCTTCAATCAAAGAGTAATCAAACCTATCATAGGGAAAGAAAAACCATCATGTGTTTTGATCCATGCTTTCGATAATTCATAAGAGTATTGGTAAATTTCATGCACAAATATTAATTCCCGAGTGATCACATTCTCTACAAATATAAGATCAATAAATATCCCATTTGTAGGCTTGTATTTGATTATTTCAATTATGTAAAGACAACCATCGAGTCATGTTTAATTATATCACTATTTGGGAAAGCAATGTCAAGAGACAAGTTGGTTTGGCCTTTATGAGGCTGAACATCAATGAATCCATTAAAAGCATCTAGATCATCTCCATTATCACTCTTATCACCATTAGTTGTATCTTGTAACTTGCCAGGATTCATCACATCATTCTTGTTATCACTAACTTTTACAAACAAGATGGAATGGTTTGGCATTGGATTTGTAAATATTTACAAATTTTGATTATGTGGGGCTGCAAATTTATTTTTTGATCATTAACACCACCCAAATGGATTTGATTAGAATCAATGAGGTCTTGCACTGTATGTTTAAGATTCATGCATTGTTATGTATCATGTCCATCTTGTCGATGATATTAGCAAAAGTCATTTGAGTTATAGTTTCAAGGTAAATTCTTAGTGGTATAAAAAGGCCTAGCAGGAGGTAAGGTGATTATGTTCTTTCTCAAGAGTTGTAACATAATCGAATGGAGGGTATGAGGTAACGGGGTGAATTGCCTATTCTTATCCTAAAATTGGTATGGATATGGTAGCCACTTGAGGTTCAACATGGTGGGTTGTTTGAGGTTTATTTATCTTTATAAATCCCTTTTTTTGTTTCTTGATTGGTTGAAAATTATTATGAGGCACGGTTTCATATTTTTTAGGATAAGTTGAAGCAATTTTTCCTACATGTTGATTAAGTGCATTCTGATAATCACAGAGAGTTGTGCATAAGTGTGTAAAAGAGGGAAAATTCATCATCCCAAGCTTATCTTGGATACTTTTTTGTAATTTTTCAATGAACATTCTTTTAATATCAACATCGATTATTTAATTGATTTATGAATAAATATGTTGATAATATGCTATAAAATCAGTGACTTTTTCATCTCCATTTTGCTTACATTGAATCAAATCAGGTAGGGTTGTCTTAGGACCAATGTGCACTTGTAAATGGTTGATAAAGGCATCAAATGATTATTAAATGAGTGGATTGAGTTATTCAATTAGGAACAAAAACATCCCAAGGTTATATCTTTTAAGGACCTAGGAAAAAGCTTAGCCAAGAGCTTGTCTTCAAAAATGAAGTCACTATGTATAAGGTTGTATATGCTGACACATGGTTGCTAGGATCTCCTTCACCACCATATTTCTCAAATATAGGTATTCTTATACCTTTTGTAATTTTTGCTCTTAATATCTCCAATGAAAATGGGTTTTTTTTGACATATTGTGAAGGTTGTCCATTTTGGTTTTGGTTCAATGATGTTAATTGTAGTTGAAGGGATGTGACATTTTGCAAAATTTGGTTTATGACAGAATAATTGGTTATGTTTTGAGATGGAGGGGAATACAGTGGAGGTGTATATGTGTTAGGTGGACAACCAAATTGCAAGTTTTTCAGAGGTGGAGGGTTTGGAGATATGATGTTTGAATTCACAAAGCTAAAAGGATTCCCAATGGAAATACCCAGAGTTGGAGTAACATTGCTCGTTCGTTGCACTATTGTAGTAACTATTGGATTAGTTTATGTAGGAATAGAAGCTATGGTTATAGGGGGATGAATTTTAATTCCTCCTTGAATTTTAGTGTATCACAAAGTTTGAGCACAACTATCCATTGTAGGAACATGATTATCAATAATGTGATCTAGGCTACAAACAATCTCTACTCCTAGTTCATTATCAAGAATTCTGCTCATTTTATCTATGATAAGAATGGTAGTGCTAGCAATGTATTTTGTACTCAGATAGTCTTGAATTTTTTCTAAAGCTTTATCCATTTTTTGCAAGTTCTCTTGAGGGACAAGAGCAATAATGGTTTCAACATCAGTAGAAGTAGTCGTCATAGGAATGTGACATCAAGGATGGAGTCCAACATGGGTTGACTAGTGCCAACACTATGAGTGAAAGAGTTTGAAAAATATCCACAATGGATGTACGAACATGGGATTCCATGAGTCTCGAACTATATCTCACTAAAGTATTGGCAGTAGGACACCAGGTTGTGATACTCATACAAGTTTCACGAAATGAAAGTGCACTCAAAATGGACAAAAAGCACTAAATAAATATAGTAAACACCTAGAAATAGTAAACACAATGCAATTATATAAGAACATATTGAAATTTTTAAGACCATCTTAAACTATGCATAGGTATTTCCTTCAATGGATAATCTATCATCCCATAAATAAATTGTCACCATTTTAATCTACCTAGAATAAACCTACTTAACATGTAAGTACACAAGCTACCTCTCATACTAGATTAACTATCCTAAGAGTAAAAACAAGCCTTTCTAGTTAAATGAATAACTTAGCTAAGTGTATCATATGTGTCTCTCATGTTCAATCATACCTAGTATATAATACCTATGATAAACACCCATCTCCTATTCTGAATAATTTAAAAGGACATCATAACACAAAATAAAAGTTTCAATTCATTTTAAAAAGATATTCTAATTTAAATAAATGCACACGCTAGAAATGACAACTCAAGAATACATGGAATACACATCATTCATAAGTAAAATAACAAATAAGAAGATCCCCATGCCTATTATTGCTTATCCAAATAATTGATAGCAATGTAACCGTTTCCAACAACAAGATTGATAACAGCTTCTCAAGAACATCACAATGAAATTCTAACCCTCAAGTTGATAGTTTACTTCTCTCAAGAAACAACTCTCTCACAAATATAATAGAGTTATTTCTCTCTTTCTGACAAATAAAAATAGAGCAAGAATAATTCAATATAAAGGCTTCCAAGAGGAATGCAAAAGATGTGTCCCTTCAAATGAAATGGCTATGCTATTTATAGAGTAGCTTGACAACCTCACAGGATATAGTTTAGGCATGATAATGGAAAAAAACACCATGGAAGGAAACACATGAACCACAAAAAAAAATGTGGCAATAAAACAAGCTCATACTTAGCAAAAACCAATAGATTGACTTGCAAAATTGATAGCAAACAAAGACTTATTCAAATCTGCATATGCTCAATTTGAATCATCTCATGCAATATACATATAAAATAAATGGGTTTCTAGAGGTAGCACCAAATCTATCCACACTACTCACTGTTGGCATGGCTTTCCTTGCCATCAAAAAAATTCAACTACCAATTTGTAACACCAAGCACTGTTGACTCGGTTTGGAGATGAGTCGACCAATATATTATATATGCTTGACAAAGCCATCGACAAATGTATAAAACATGGCAGATATGTTTACCAAGTCAAATTTGATCTTAATCATAGGCATCGACTAACTCCATGCTTGTATGTACATAAGGCATCCACTCTAAATGCGATACAAATGTTTCATATCCCGTGACAATATGAGTGAGACTCGGCTACATAAAAAAGTCATAAGCAACTTCAATCAGCTTCTAATAACATAGACATAAATGATTATAGTCAACCTTTATATATTGGCCTCTACCATGGTAAATGATAGTCAATTTCTATTAATATATAATATTCTAAATATATATTTTTAATATATATAATATATCATATACATATATATTTAAATACCATCACATATTTATGTATGTATATGTATATATATATATATAAACGTGAATATATATTTACATATATATATATATATATCATAATCCAACAATGTATGTATACATTCAATATATATGTATATAGATAAATGTGTACAGGAAAGTTAGTATTTGCATATAATAAACACAATATATCAAATGTATGCATATATATATATATATATATATATATATATATTATACATGTATATGTAGGTATATCTATATCGATGCATCCATATGAGCATGTCCATTCACCAATGTATGTGTGTATCGATACACATATACATATGGATACATGTATATATGATATAGATATATATATATGTTAACATTTGATTCACATATAGCCATTCACAATTACCATCATATTGATAAGTATTTATGTTTGGTACATCTATACATCTGCATATACATGTCATTAGATACTATTGACATGTATGTACATATATATACACATACTCTACATACATCCCACTTATACATATAACTATAATATTATAATTGAAAGACCTCAAAAGTTCAAACAGATAAACATCACCCAATAATACATGGATTAGTGTTGTGCATATTTTGCACACACGCCCCGTCGTAGGCAGGGACCCTCTTTTTTTGCTCCCAACAGGATACTTTGCTCCCATCTCATTTTGCATGCCCCTTTCTTGGAGCCTAAATTGGTCACGTGTTATCAAACAATCAAATTCCCCTGACCAAATTCACCTACCTAAGTTTCGCTAAGTCTTTCACTTTTACAGAAGTGCCCCTACAGGTTTCCCTTCGCCCGTTACCTCGGCATCCTCCGGGCCTCATCCTCACTTACTCGATTCACTTTTTCCTTCATTTTGATTGTGGGAAAAAATTTCCCATGGATTTGGGATGTTTTTGTGGTGCCTAAGTGAACTACCAAGGTTACGATAAGTTTCGTGAAGTTGCAAAATTTTCATTCTGGAACTCTGTCCCTCTTTTACCATTTTCAAAACTCCATCCCTCTATGACTGTTCCAAGAACTTTGTCTATCCCTGGCTGTTCCAGAGCCAGGCCCCTCCCTGGCCGTTTCTGGGACTCCACCTCCCTTTTTCAGTTTCGAACATTCATCTGCCTTAGGCATTCCGGTTTCCGAAGCCCAGCCCCTTTGTGGTCATTTCTGGAAGTTCGTCCCTCTTTTGTCATTTCAGGAACTCTGTCCCTGTGTAGCTGTTCCAAGAACTTCGTTCATCCGTGGCTGTTCCGAAGCCCGGCCCCTCCATGGCTATTTTCAAAATTATGTCCCTCTTTTTCTGTGTCTGGAACTCCGTCCCTCCACGGTTGTTCTGGGAACTTCGTCTATCCCTGGCAGTTCCAGAGCCTAGCCCCTCCATGGTTGTTTTCGAGACTCTGCCTCCCTTTTGTCATTTTCGAATCTATTTTCCTTAGGCATTCCGACTTCCGAAGCTTGGCCCCTCCGTGGCCATTTTCGGAAGTCCATCCCTCTTTTGCCATTTCTAGAACTTCGTCGCTCTGCGGCTATTTCGAAAACTTCATCTATCCCTAACTATTCTGAAGCTTGGCCCCTCTTTGGTCATTTCTGGAAGTCCGTCCCTCTTTTTCCATTTCCAGAACTTCATCCCTCCATGGCTGTTTTGGGAACCTTATATGTCCCTGGCTATTCTGGAGCCTAGCCCCTCTGTGGCCATTTTCGGCACTCCATCTCCCTTTTTCCATTTTTGACATTCGTCCACCTTAGGCATTCTGACTTCCGAAGCCCGACCCCTCCATGGCCATTTCAGGAAGTTCATCCCTCTTTTGCCCTTTTCGGAACTCCATCCCTCCGCGGCTGTTCTGGAAACATCGTCTGTCCTTGGCTATTCTGGAGCCTGGCCCCTCCATGGTTGTTTCTAGGACTCTCTCTCCCTTTTGAAGTTTTGGACATCCATCTGCCTTAGGCATTCTAGCTTTCGCAACTCGGCCCCTTTGTGGATGTTTCCGAAAGTCCGTCCCTCTTTTTCCATTTCTGGAACTTCGTCCCTCTGCAGCTATTCCGGGAACTTCATCTGTCCCTGGCTGTTCCAGAGCCCAGCCCCTCAATGGCCATTTCCGTAAGTCTATCCATCTTTTTCCATTTTTCAGAACTCCATCCCTCCGCAGCTGTTCTGGGAACTTCGTCCATCCCTGGCTGTTCTAGAGCCCAACCCCTCTGTGGCCATTTCTGGGACTCCATCTCCCTTTTTCCATTTTGGACATCCATCCGCCTTAGGCATTCCAGCTTCCGAATCCCGACCCCTCCGTGGCCATTTCTAGAAGTTTGTCCCTCTTTTGCCATTTTCAGAACTCCGTCCCTCTTTAGCAATTTTGGGAACTTCTTACGTCCCTGGCTGTTCCAAATCTCGGCCCCTCCATGGATGTTTTTGGAACTCTGTCTCCATTTTTCCAATTTGGAAATTCGTCCACCTTAGGCATTCCCACTTCGAGAGCCTGGCCCCTTCGTGGCCATTTCTGGAAGTTCATCCCTCTTTTGCCATTTCTGGAACATCGTCCCTCTGCGGTTGTTCCGGAGCCCGGCACCTCCGTGGACGTTTCCGGAGCCCTGCCCCTCTGTGGTCGTTTCCAAGAATTTCCTCCTAGAATTTTGTCCCTCCACCACCCTTCGAAACCTCACTTCTAGATTCTTGTCTTTCCATCCATCATCCGATAGCTTTTGTCCTTCCGGCCTCCTGTGTCTTGAATTCCAAAACTCCAGAACTCCTCCCCCGGAATTTTGTTTCGCCTTGGTTGTTCCGAATAGAAAACTCCTAACAACTTTCCCACTTCACAATTGTAGGTGCCCCAATGATAACCCAAATGCTTCCTAATCCAAAAATGGACTTTGACCCACATGCTAAAATTGGACGCTCTTTCCCATGAAATTTTCAAATTCCAAATTTGAAGCCAAGAAAAATCATCTGGCTTGCCCTACCCTGTTCGCCCTTTTAAAACAGCATTTTGGCTAGGGAAGTCCGGCTTCTCAAGCCCAGACTATCCAAACTCCCTCCAGTAAACTACTAATGGAAATTTAGATTGAATATTATGATCTTTTGATGATGCGTGGATGGATATAACAAGGATTTTGAAAGATTTCATTAGCATTTTCCTTGATTTTTGTATGAAAGAACTTACAACACTTCGTGTGTGCAGGATTCAGGAAGTCTACCGTGGGTCCGTCGGGGAGACCCATTGAGAAGGTTGAACAAGGAAAATAACATAGCTCCTATCACAATTCACTTTATGCCCACCTCTCCTCGTGGTGCCCATCAATAGGGCTTACATTAGAAGAAGGCATGTGTCGAGGAATTCAATGACAAAATGCAAGAGTGTTGCCTTCAAGAAAGCACAGGGGAGTTGTCCTACTTTTCACCAGATAATAATGATCTTTAAAGGGGTTGTCCACCCAAATTAGGGGCAACCAATCTATTGATGCCAGTTGTCGACAGACCCATTTGATCCAATGAAGAATGTTGTAATTCCATTAGGAAGAAGGCAACTTTCAGGCAGTTTCAACTACAGTAAAAGGGAAATCAGCTACAAGACAAACTGCTACAACACCTGGGCACTAAAAGACAAAATAGGGAAAAGATAATAGATGTATTTTAAATTGTTGAATATTTTGGGTAGGTGAAGCCCTAATGTAGTTGAATCTAGGCCACACAATGTAATTCAATCCTAGTCATTTATTTGGGCTTTGGAAAACTATAAATAGGGGTCTCCCCCTAATTTGTATTAGGTTGGAGAGCTGTTGTAAAAGGCATTTCAGCAATAGAAGACAACATTGCATGATTTTATGGATGTTCTCTTTGATTTTTCTCATCTTTCATATATGGTTCTACTTCCCCTTTTAGTTTAGTTGTAGTTTTTTGAATGGAAGTAGTAATGGTTATTGTTGTTGTTAGCAATCAGATATGCACCCTATCAGATTTGTAGAAATCAGACTATCTGTTGCAACATTGAAACTCTTTCTAGACGTGGGTGGTCTATAAGGAAAGAGAATCTCTAGAGAGAGTTGGTTCTCCGTATGATGATCCTATTCTAAATTTTTTTGGAAAAGAGATAGAGAGAAAAACAAAACTTAAAAATTATGACTTTGAAGTGATTTTTTAATGTTTAATGATGAAATACTGACTATTCTAGATTTTCCTCACAAATAGTGCTTAGAAAACTAACAAAGATATCACAACCTCTCGAAAAAAAATAAATTTACATAAGTACTTTGCATGAAATTCTATTCAAAACACAACATGCAACCTGTATTTTTTCACTTTTCTGCATCAAACTACAGCCTAGGACATAACAAGGATCTCCAACTAAAAATCACAAGAATAATATCAATTGAACTGTAAATGGACACAAAATATGATAGGTAGGAATGTTGTTCTTCTATTCATTGTAGGAGTATGCCAAAACAATCTCTCTGAGTACAAAAACAGTTTCAACTCAAAAATGTGTAAGAGCCAAAATAGAATGAACTGAAAAAAACCCTAAAATTTCTCCAAAGATATATGCTTCAAACCCTAATCCGAGCTCTGGAAAAAATCTCAAGGAAAAGGTTCCAAAAACAATGCAACAAGTTGGCATAAAAGTGGAAAGTCACACTTTTTGCATGCATCAACTGTCAAGCCTCTAAAAAAAGCAAAAAACTGCTTTTAAAGCAAGAAAAACACCTTATCTCTCCAACTGAAAACCCAATTCCGGCCAAGAAGAAAAGTCAACCTTAATTGCTAAAAATAGCAAGAAAACAAAGCAATTTATAAAGCATTATTTTTCTTATGCTTTACATGATGCAATTTTTCTGTTATTCCCTTTTACAATCAAAGATTTAAAAAATCTTTGCATATAAGCCTTATATCTCCCTTACAAAGTTTGATTTTTCTCATTAAAAAAAAAAAAATACAATCTCCTCCTTACAATATTTAATTGTTTTCTCAAAAAACAATTAAAATAAAATAAACTTAGGTCTTAAACCTTAATCCTAAGGCATATTACAATTATTAATCTCTAGGAAACAAATTCCTTAAGATATAAATAAGCCCCTAAATTATTAACAACTAAACCTATGAAGTCTTGTAAATCCTCCAAAAGGCTCGACCTAAGTCATTAACCATAGCCACCAAAATATTTACCTAAGTTTCTATCCTCCAAACTATCCAATCCTCTCTATGAGTCGAATTAGGGCAACTTAGAACAAAAGAAAGCAAACCCTAAATCTCCTCTCATTTCTCACTTTCAAATTTTGAAGAGTTCTGCCTGGGAGGAGCACCACCATGCATGGGCTAAGTTTTTGCAACTTGGAATGCTTTGAACTTCGGACTTCTCTTCCATTTTGGTCGACCTTTATATGAGACTATATGGTAAGTTGGTCTTTCTTATATTTGAAGGCTTCTCCATTATTTTGAAAGTAAGAAAAATTCCATAAGGTCGTGGCCTCTCCTCCATTCCTCTCTGATTTTCTTTGTATTCTCCCATTGTGCTTACCTTATCATTACCCTGGACGCCATGAGAGGGCTCAACCCTTAGCTTTATGGGCTCCAATGAGTTGGGCACGGCCTTTGAGTTCCTGAATAGGGAACACAAGGTAAGCTCCTCCATTCTAGTTAATCCTCTGCATTTTCCCTCTCAAACTAAAGCTTAAGAGCTTTATTTCTACATAAAATGGTTGTTATCTTTTAAACAATTACAGGCCTATTGACTAGCCGCGCCATGTTCATTCTTTTAATAATGATTTTATGAAGAAATTTGCATTTATAAACTTGTTTTCCTGGCTCCTTGTACTCATATTTCGATCCTCCATGAAGCAAAACTTGAAAAGCTCCCCTCATTCTTCTTGAAAGAGTAATTGAAACTCATACTGGGCTCGACCCATGGATTATCAGGCATTTCTATTTTTAAAAATGCAGAAACCCATGTGGGTATTCTGGAAACTACACTAGTTTTTGCTTTGTTTTTAAAACCCCCATATGGGTGAACTGCAAAATGATGGTAAATCTGCATTCCATGTGAAAACCCCATTTGGGTATCTTTGTATATGAATAAAATTTGCTTTTGAGCAAAAACTATATGTGGGCATTTAGTATTTTTGTGTTTTGCTCAAAACCCCGAAATGGGTACTTGTCAAATATGAAGAAAATGCATTTTATTGAAACCTTCAGATGAGCCTCCTACATTTTCAAATTTCACTATTGATAGCCCTCACATAGGTATATGAGTTTCAGGAAAAACATATCTTGCTACTCCATAAAAAATAACCATGTGGGTAACTGTACTAGATGAAAATCTGTATAGTTTTAACTGAAACCTTTAGGTAAATATTTTGACTGAGATTACACCTTCCAACTACATTTTGCATTTAAGTAGAAACCTCCTCCAAATAACTATTACTTTCTTGCATTTTTTTAAAGTGTCATTCCCATGCTGTTTTGAATTGGTCTATACTCACAGAAATCTCTTTGATCGAATCTGCCGACTAGTCGTTTGCTTTAGCTTCCTATGCATTCATAGTCATACCCATCATAGATACATCCCACATCCTCATTCATGCCATCTCTTTTTTAACTTCTACCCATTCTAAAAAACCTTAACCCATTGTACCACCATTTGGAACACATGATAAATGAGGAGATGACACTTAAAGCAGTGTACTATTAGACTATTCACCCCCATTGTCAATCAAAAAAAAATGTGTCTAACATAGTTGATCATCGTACTATGCTCTTACAAGAAAGTCGATTAATTCACCACTTCATAAATGATTGAATTGTTTATGCATTAATTAGATACTATCATTGTTTCCTATCTGGCACTCTTCATGCATTTTTATGTTCTATTTATTCTGGCAACAAACTCTTCATGAATTTACCTGTTCTTGACATAACCCCATAACTGGCACTGTTCACTATCATTGTTAAAATATATGACACTGTTGTTCCAAAAAGAAATATGAAACAACACTACAAAGCAAACAGTCTTAAAAAAAAAAAAAAAATAGTATTCGAAACAGCAGCTCGAAAGCATGATAGATTGATAACGTTTACTAGAACAAGCTGTGTGATTAGCATTCCTTTGCAATTTTTACTTCTATATGTTGATCTGATTAAGCGGATTAAACCAATTGTTCACCTATAGCTTTCAGAAAGCATTTACCTGATTGTTATGAATGCACAGTAGATTTAATGGCTTGATGGATAACTTGCTTTACCCTCTCAGTTGCACTTCTTTTCTTGATGACTATGATGATTGTGATTACTCTCTCAGCCCTCTTGTAACATATAAGGGTAGCATGTTGGGCTCTACCCTTGTGGGAGCCCATTTTTTCCCACATGCTTGGTCTTCAAAGATAAACAGTTGCATGGCTTTTTCCTATACCTGCACAAGGAAACAAACAGTGTTATCATATAAAAACAATATATCATGTTTGTGTTCATGCTTCTCCTTTAGCTCATATCTCTACACTTTCTTTGATTGTTTCAATGCATAATCAATAGCACATTATATTATCATTGATGGTTCATATAGGTATATTCATAGTCGGAGCCTCTGGCATCTCTCTCTTTCTTCCTACAAGTCAACGGAGCTCAAAGAAAGAAAAATGGTGCACCACTTCTGCGTCGGTCATGAGCCAATCAAGCAATGATGATTATGTTTACACTTATGTGATTTTTCCCTTATGCATCTTCCATAGTGTAGTGTGTTGCTTGTGATGCGCTGTAATAGTCACATCCATGGCTTGTGTGGATATTTTTTTTATCCTTTCTGCTTTTCATTTAGAAAATAAAAAATGCATCTTAATGCAAATTTGTATTAGCATTTGTATTATCGCAATCAAATGAAATATTGTAAATATGAATCAATTTATGAAATGAATGAAAGCATTTGAAAATATTCATTGTTTAATGCTTTGTCTTGTACTTCATTCGACTATAAAATACTGATTAGCAAGTTCTGAAACTCTGATTCCTCTTTTCAAAGCATAACTGTCACTTAATGAACTAAACAAAATGCAAAACAGCACTCAAGCATATTCAGAAATAACTGTATTTCACTTTTAAATATAATAGCATTTAAATCAGCTCCACCATTTGAGCTGTAGCGAAATATTGGTAGCAGTTGTTTTAGTATTTGATGAATTTTCAGCTCATACTTTTGGCACTTGTTGATGACTAAGTTGTTGTGCAAAGTTAGCCTAGGCTTCCATATTTCATTGTTGCAACTTAGTTTAATTGCATGTTCATGATGTGCATGTGCAATTTGAAAATCAACAGTCCTTAGAAGATTGCACTATTTTTGTGTAACTGTAGGTTTCTCTTGGCCAAGCAAAACCTAGTTTAGGGATTTTTTCTACTGTAGCAGCCTTCTTGATCAGTGTTCATTCGTAGTTTCAGATCCAAGAACCTTCTCTCTTCCCTACCTTTTTTCCTTTTTTTTTAATAAGTAACCTTGAGCAGGGTTCATAGCACATTATAAAGCTAAATCTGATGATGAAATGGAATTCAAGACTGTTGTTTGAACTTGTTGCAAACACACAACTCTCCCATCTTAAGAACTCCATTTTTAGATCCAACTTCCCCACTTTGTAACTCATCTGCAAGACCACCTTGCGATTCCAGCAAATCACATGAAACAACTGAGATATTCCAAGCACTATCAAGACCTGACATTACAGACCTTGGGATAGTTTTCTGCAATTTGATTGTGGAAGATTGTCTTTCACAAGAGGTGATGCACCTACGCATTACCTATGTTGAGAAGTGCATAAAAAACACATCAACAGAACTGGCGCTAGAAGGAGGGCTTGACATGTTGAGGCTACAAAGTTGAATGTTGGATGCTGAAAAGAGCACTTTCAAGAAGAAATTTGAGATAAGGAGATCTCTTTTAATGCTGAGACATAAAATCAAAATATTCTGAAGGCAAACAAAAGCTTAAAATGGAGCAATGTGTACAAATTGAAATCACTCAGCTACATGTATATTTAAACAAGAGACTGAGGAAACCGTTGCAGAAATTCACGTTGGTGGATAGATGTAGAATTCATGGCACCCATAGGCACAGTGAATTGGAGTGTCTAACCTTCTTGAGAAGAATTGAAAGAGTCTTGCAGGGAGAAATTCCCTTTTGGTAAATCTATCAGCCTTTGGCCCTTGCAGACCTAGAGGAAGAATTGACAACCATGGTAGCCAAGGCATTTGAAGAGCTAATCCAAGAATGTTTGGGTAGTAAAGATGGACCAAGATTGGAGGAAGCACTAATGTCAAATTGGTGCAGATTTCACAATGCACCACATTCAGAATTTACTTGTCCGTTGTGTGCAAGCATCATCACCCAAGTCAAAGGCAATTTGAACAAGTTGGAGCAGCCAACTCTCAAGGAGGATGAGTCATCCCATGAGGCAAAAAATTTGTTAGCGTGTGGAGGAAAACAAAGTAAAGATGAACCAAGAATTTGGACACGAGCTAGTGCTGGGATAGTAAACACGGAAGTTGAAAGTCAGAGAGAAGGAGCTGATCCCCTCAAGACAGCAGGTGGTCTTGATAAAAACTCAGCTAGAAAGGAATTAGAGAAGCCCTTTCTCCATCAACAATAGGTATTCCTCCAATCTAGAAGAGAAGCTATTGAAAGTTGACGAGGAATTAACAAAGTTTGCAGTAGTGCATGCTAGAGAAGCTAGTGAAAATGCTGAAAATCAGCAAGAGGAAAAGGTTGACAGCCTTGGGAAATAGAGAATGATGATGAAGAAATAAGAAAGATTAGGTTAGAATACCTCTCCTTCATAAGTGATGGTAATCGAGGATCTGAAAATAAAGATTTGGAGGAGTGGGAACAACCACTCGCCATGGCTATCCACCATCAAGAGCTTCTTTTTCAAGTAATGATGAGGACCCAATAGCAGAAAGATATGACTAGCTCATCTCCAGATTAGCAAAGGATTGGTCAGAGCTGAAATACCAAGTGGATTTGGAGGTACTAATGCTATCGAATTGGTGCAGACTTCATGATTCATCACACTCAGAGTTCACGTGCAGACTATACCAAGAATCCATCAAGCAAGTCAAAGAACAATCAAGGTAGTCGAGCACACCACTTCCTGCAGTTGCTTCAAGGATGGAATGTGAGGATCCAAAGCCTGGGCCAAGTAATGACTCAGTTGAAGGCAGTCTTTAAGAGGATGTTGGGATGGCAATAGAAGAAGGAAAACAATACACTCTCGAGCTTCCAAGCGACAAAGTAGATCAAAAACGAATGTTGTCCACCAGTCATCAAAGAATTTCTTCCTCTTGAAGAGCATTTGTGCACCATGGACAATAAGCTTTATGGTAGGTCTTTGGAGAAAAATCACATTGTAAATTTTGGCCCCCTTGATGAGGTGCCATCAATTGATGACTTCTTTCCATTGGGAGTTGTACTATAGAGGTATGCTCATGCCGAGGAAGGGCACATCCCAGAGGATGGTAGCGATGAAGACATACTCCTTGAGCCTCTGAATAGTGATGCACTAGAGTTTCTAGATTGGGAGAGGGGTTCCTTATCTATCTATAGAAATAGTGAATAAGGGGAAACGAGTGAATGTCATGATGAGATGCATGAATAACAAACAGAAGAAGACAAAGGCGGGGGTGCTGAGATAGCTACCAACAGAGATGAAGCACCCGTTCGACTACAAGATGCAACTTGGAGTCCTTCCACCATGATTATTGTTGATCCTCCTTCATATTTAGATGGCTGCAATAGGACAGATTCATACGTGTCATCATCCCATGAAATTGAGAATCATGAAGATAAGTTCGACACTTGGGAAAGGATATGGGACAGTGTGCTGCCTTTGCAAGACAACAATCAAGTGGATCCCAAGTTTGTGGATGATCAATGTGGAGGTTGTGGATCCTGTACGTAGATTAGAAGAGGTGTCTACTGCCCCATTCTCCTAGCCTTATGCAAGCTTAATGTCCAAAGTGTTGCACCCTCCACCACACCCGCCTAAGGCTGCCAATGAACCCATTGACGATGTAGTGCTAGCTCTTGATTGTCAAACACTACCACAATTGCACAACAAAATCTAGGTTCTATCCTTCCTTACTCTTATTAATTGTCATAGCTACACTTATCATTTTGATTATGGGAATGAGAAAAAACGGACGTCTTTATGGATTAATCACTGGTTTAATGAGCCTCCTCAATTGTTGATTCTTCATGATGTTGGGTAGAATTTGAATGCTACCATATTGAATTTGTTTTCTTTGAATATAAGGATAAATCTGCATGGTTGAGAACTATAACGATTGCCCGTTTTCTTGTACATGCATTGTGAAATCCAATGGATGTGAGTGTCGGTTGGCCTTGCCTAAACGTAGGTCTTTGTAAATATCTTTGTACATAGCTCATTTTGAGTAGTGTAGGTTTCCTGTAAATACTTCGCTTTCCTACTTTCATTAGGTTAGTTGGTTTGTTGTCGGTTGCTTGCTTTAGAGTAGTTTCTTCATTGTTTTCTTTCGTTGTCCCGAGTTGGTTAGTTTTGGGTGTTTTCTTTTCATTCGCTTTGCTTCCCTTTTGTTGCTACTTTGTTGTTGCTTTGCTTGGGGTCCCTCTAGTTTTGGCTTGCAACATTTGTGTGCACAACAAATGTTCTTATTGCCTAGGGTTGTTCTATGTATTTCTTTCTCAAACTCTAATCAAGTTCTTAGAGTGGATGGTGAGGATCTTTTGTTAGTATCAAGCAATATGGATGTTTGATTCAAAGTGGATAAGTCGTTGGTTGGTCTGATTCTGAAGTATTCTAGAATCTTATATCTCTCACATATTTTAAGAATCTGACGGTCACTGTAAGTCCTTTGTGAAGTCTAGTTAAGTGAAAAATCTAAAATTCTGCTCTAGCGCCACTTTGATTCTCAACCCTGAGCGCGAGCTTCATTGCTTGCGGGTTGAAATAAAAGAACTAAAAAGAGAAAAGAAAAAAAAGAAAGAAAGCAAAATATTAAAAAATCAAAAGAAAATAAATTCAGCTTTTTAGGGGTATCTAAGCAACTCTATTGGGGCTATGCACGCCCGGCCGGCAATAGAGCAATGCTTGGGAGAATCACAGCGACAACCTCATCGGGGCTATGGATGCCTGACTGTCAGCGAGGCAATGTCCTGGATGCTTTTGGAGTTAGAATAAACTACGTAGCTTAAATTGATGGAGCTTACGTTCTTGCAGCAACTAAAGGATGGAAATTAATGCAATTGCACACACTTCGATTTTCAGCATACTGAAGGTTGGCTTAACTAGTGTTTTTGATCCTTTGGTTGAGCGTCTGGCTTGTTTTCCCTAGCATGAACGTTAGAGCTAGAGATTCTAGGATCGTGATTCTAGTTTTTCATTGAAATGCTCTGGAGAATTTCCCCAGCGAGTCGCCATTTGTTGTGCATATTTTGCACACACGCCCCGCCCTAGGCAAGGACCCTCTTTTTTCACTCTTGACAGGTTGCTTTGCTCCCATCTCGTTTTGTGTGCCCCTTTCTTGGAGCCTAAATTGGTCGCATGCCCTCAAACAATCAAATTCCCCTGACCAAATTCAGCTACATAAGTTTTGCTAAGTCTTTCACTTTTGCGGAAGTGCCCCAGTAGGTTTCCCTTCACTTGTTGCCTTGGCATCCTCTGAGCCTCATCCCCGCTCGCTCAATTCACTTTTTCCTTCATTTTGATTGTGAGGACAAATTTCCCATGGATTTGGGATGTTTTTGCGGTGCCTAAGTGAATTGCCAAGGTTTCGTTAAGTTTGGGGAAGTTGCAAAATTTTTATTCTGGAACTCTGTCCCTTCGTGGCTATTTCGGGAACTTCATATGTCCCTCTTTTTCCATTTCTAGAACTTCATCCCTTCATAGCTATTCCGAGAACTTCATCTGTCCCTGGTTGTTCCTAAGCCTGGCCCCTTCGTGGCTATTTTTAGGACTCCATCTCCTTTTTTCCATTTTGGACATCCGTTCGCCTTAGGCATTCTGGCTTTCGAAGCCTGACCCCTCTACGGTCGTTTCTGGAAGTTCGTCCCTCTTTGTCATTTCTATAAATCTCCCTCTGTGACTATTCTGGGAACTTCGTCTGTCCCTAGCTGTTCTGGAGCCCGGCCCCTCCATGGCCATTTATGGAAGTCCATCCCTCTTTTGTCATTTTCTGAACTCCATCCCTCCACGGCTGTTCTGAGAACTTAGTCCGTCCTTGGTTGTTCTGGAGCCCGGCCCCTCCATGGCCATTTCTGGGACTCCATCTCCCTTTGCCCATTTTGGACATTCGTTCGCCTTAGGCATTTTGGCTAAAAAAGCCTGGCCCCTCCGTAGCTGTTTCTGAAAGTTCATCCCTCTTTTTCCGTTCCCAAAACTTCATCCCTTTGTGGCTATTCTAGGAACTTCATCTATCCCTGGCTATTCTGGAGCTCGGCCCCTCCGTGGCCTTTTTTGGAAGTTCATCCCTCTTTTGCCATTTCTAGAACTCCATCCCTCTGTGACTGTTCCGAGAACTTCATGTGTCCCTAGTTGTTCCGAAGCTCAGCCCCTCTGTGGCCGTTTCCAGGACTCCATCTCCCTTTTTCCATTTTGGAAATCTGTCATCCTTAGGCATTCCAGCTTCTGGAGCCTGGCCCCTCCGTGGCTGTTTCTGAAAGTTTGTCCCTCTTTTGCCATTTTCGAAACTCTATCCGTCTGTGGCTATTCAGAGAACTTCATCCATCCCTGGCTGATCCGGAACCTGGCCCCTCCATGGTTGTTTCTGGGACTTCATCTCTCTTTTTCTGTTTTGGACATCTGTCCACCTTAGGCATTCCGACTTCAGGAGCCCGGCCCCTCCGTGGTCATTTCTAGAAGTTCGTCCCTTTTTTCCATTTCTGGAACTCCATCCCTCCGCGACTATTCTGAGAACTTCGTTTTTCCTTGGTTGTTCCAGAGCTCGGCCCCTCCATGGTCGTTTCTAGAAATTCAGCCCTCTTTTTCCATTTTTGGAACTTTGTCCCTCCACGGTTGTTCCGGGAACTTTGTCTATCCCTAGCTTTTCTGGAGCTCGGCCCCTCTGTGGTCATTTCTGGGACTTCGTCTCCCTTTTGTCAATTTGGACATTTGTCCACCTTAGGCATTCTAGCTTCCAGAGCCCGGCCCCTCTGTGGCCGTTTTCGGAAGTCTATCCCTCTTTTTCCATTTTTGGAACTTCGTCCCTCTGTGGCTGTTTCAGGAACTTCTTCCGTCCCTGGCTCTTCCAGAGCTCAGCCCCTCTGTGGCCGTTTCCATAACTCCGTCTCCATTTTTTTCATTTTGGACATTCGTCCGCCTTAGGCATTCCAGCTTCCAAGCCCGGCCCCTCCATGGCCATTTATGGAAATTCGTCCCTCTTTTTCCATTTCTGAAACTCCGTCCCTCCATGGCTATTCCGGAGCTCGACACCTCCATGGTTGTTTTCGGAGCCCGACCCCTCCTTAGCTGTTTATGAGACTTTCCTCCAAGAATTTTGTCCCTTCGTCACTATCCGAGAACTTTGCTTCGAGATTGTTGTCTTTCCATCCGTCGTCCGCTAGCTACCATCCTTCCGGCCTCCCAAGTCTCAAACCCTGGAACTCTGCCCTCGGAATTCCATTTCACCTTGGTTGTTCCAAACAACAAATTCCTGACAACTTTCCCGCTTCACAACTTTGGGTGCCCCAATGATGACCCAAATGCTTTCTAATCCAAAAATGGACTTTGACCCACATGCTCAAATTGGACGTTCTTCCCCATGAAATTTTCAAATTCCAAATTTGAAGCCGAGAAAAATCATCTAGGTTGCCCTACCCTTTTCACCCTTTAAAACAACATTTTGGCTAGGGAAGTCCGGCCTCTTGAGCCCAGACCGTCCAGACTCTCTCCAGTAAAATACTAATGGAAATTTATATTGAATATTGTGATCTTTTGATGATGCATGGATGGATATAACAACGATTTTGCAAGATTTGATTAACATTTTCCTTGATTTGTGTATAAAAAAGCACTTACGGCACTTTGTGTGTGCAGGATTTAGGAAGTCTACCACGTGTCCATCAGGGAGACCCATTGAGAAGGTTGAACAAGGAAATGCACATAGCTCCTATCACCATTCACTTTATTCCCACCTCTCCTCGTGGTACCCATCAATAGGGCTTGCATTAGAAGAAGGCATGTGTCGAGGAAGTCAATGAAAAAATACAAGTGGGTTGCATTAAAGAAAGCACAGAGGAGTTTTCCTACTTTTCACCAAATGATAATGATCTTTAAAGAGGTTGTCCACCCAAATCAGGGGCAACCAATCTATTGATGCCAGTTGTCGACAGACCCATTTAATCCAATGAAAAATTTTGTAAGTCCATCTGGAAGAAGGCAACTTTCAGGCAGTTTCAACTATAGTAAAAGGGAAATCAGCTACAAGACAAACTGCTATAGCACCTGGGCACTAATGACAAAATAGGGAAAAGATAATAGATGTATTTTAAATTGTTGAATATTGTGGGGTAGGTGAAGCCCTAATGTAACTAAATCTAGGCCACACAATGTAATTTAATCCTAGCCATTCATTTGGGCTTTGGAAAACTATAAATAGGGGTCTCCCCCTCATTTGTAAAAGGTTGGAGAGCTATTGTAAAAGGAATTTGCAGCAATAAAAGACAACATTGCATGATTTTATGGATGTTCTCTTTGATTTTTCTCATCTTTTATGCATGGTTCTACTTCCCCTTTTAGTTTAGTTGTAGTTTCTTGAATGGAAGTGGTAATGGTGATTGTTGTTTTAGTATTTGATGAATTTTCAGCCCATAATTTTGGCACTTGTTTATGACAATTTGTTGTGCAAAGTTAGCTTGGGCTTCCATATTTCATTGTTGCAACTTAGTTCAATTGCATGTTCATGATGTGCATGTGCAATCTAAAAATCAGCAATCCTTAGAAGATTGCACTAGTTTTATGTAACTGTAGGTTTCTCTTGGCCAAGCAAAACCTAATTTAGGGAGTTTGTCTACTGTAGTAGCCTCCATGATCATTGTTCATTCATAATTTCATATCCAAGAACCTTCTCTCTTCCTTGCCCTTTTTCCTCTTTCTTAAGAACTCCATTTGCAGATCCAACTTGAACCTGCAGCAAACACATAACAACTCTCCCATCTTAAGAACTCCATTTGCAGATCCAACTTCCCCACTTTATAACTCATCTTTAAGACCGCCTTGTGATTTCAAAAAATCACATGATACAACTGAGATATTCCAAGCACTCTCAAGAGCTGACATTAGAGACCTTGGGATAGTGTTCAACAATGTGATTATGGAATATTGTCTTTCAAAAGAGGTGATGCACCTATGCATTACCTGTGTTGAGAAGTGCATAAAAAACACATCAATAAGTAGTAACCAAGACTCATCTAATGTAGACATATCAACTAAGGATGACTTATCAACTTCCACAAATTGACTCAACTCAATCATTCTAATGTGGTGTTTGTATATGCTTAGATAGTTTACTTTTATTAGTTACTCAACCTAGATCTTCTCCTGAGTGATACTTCCCCTCCGCCTGGAGGAATGGAACATATACCTACATCCACTAACACAAGCACATGATAGTCAATTTTTCACAACATATGCAATATACATTAAACATCTCCAAAGTTAGAATAATAATTCAATAGCCATCCATTCACATATATGTAGTATTTTTCATGAAATAACATCAAATGAGATAACATTCATATGCGATAACAAGGTACGAGCATAATTTATTCATCTCCATAATTCACATTACATTCATATTTACCCTATGTAGTAATAGTAAATAGTACTTACACAATTATGGTGCAATAAAAACACAATGACACAAGGGTTCAAGCCACATGAACAACCTCACCATTCCTACAATAAATGCAACACCAAAGACAAACTTAATAATTATGAGATGAAACTACCATGATAAATTTATGAGGGGAGAAAACACCCAAATGATGATCAAGCCCTAACTCATGAATACATTCTCTTGAAACACATCACAAGAGTGATCCCTCATAAGAGGTTTCCTAACTAGGAAGTATGAAGCCTCCACCAACTAGAATGGCGATGGGTCACTTCTAGGTAGTGAAACACTTCCCAAAGAAAAGAGATTCCATAATACTTGAGGTATGATACTCATCAACAAAAAACATCAGAAGACTCTCTAAGCCAAGTGGAAAAAATTTTATATACAAAACTTCCTCGTAAGACTGCAAAAAGACCAAACAAGCCATGAAATGACAAAAATAGGGCACTGAAGAACACTAGCACTGAGAGGGGGCACTAGTGCTAGTCCTGTTCAAGTCTAGTTTTGGAGTCTCAATCTAGCATTGGAGTCTCATTTTAGTGCTATAGTCCTTCCCAGGCATTGTAGTTCCATTATAGTGTTGGAGTCCTATCCAATGAGAAAAATCAAGCTAGGGTTGAGTCCGTAGGACATGCTAAACACTCAACAAATACAAGGAGAATACCATGATAAAATTTAAGATATAAAACAACAAAAATAATCAAGCGATCAAGAAGGTCTTAGACACTCGATCACACCTCACACTAGCCCATGAAGGAAATCACTCCCAAAGCTTGGGGAGACTACAAGAGGCATGAAAATGAAGCCAAGGGAACCAAAGGTGAAGTGAAAATGTCTCCAACACCTTCCAACCCCACCAAGACCACTTGGAGAACCCTAAATGACCCCTCAATAAAGTGGTTCTCACTAATATACTATCCCAAACTTGGGGACAACTCATAAATCCACAAATTAAAGTTTTTTTTTTTTAACATACAAATATTCATATTAATTGAAAATCCAAATATGCTTTATGTTGCCTTTACCAACATTTTTAGAAATTTAAATTTCATATCAAAAACAATTGCTTTTCACACTAACATCAAGAAAGCATGCATAAGAAGAAAAACCCTTTTCCACTTATGTGCGAGTTGTATATTTCATCTAAAAATAGGTTCCAAAATTAAAAATTATAATTACAAAAGAGGACTCAAGGTCCTAAATTATACATATTACATTGTAATATGAAAATCCAATAACCCAAAAGAAAATTCAAGAAAACCTCCACATGCATGCTAACCAAAGCTCCTCTAAAGGTGAACCCTCGAAGAATTTTAATCGTCAATGGTGGTATCCATGGCACCCAACCACCTAGTATCCTTAGTTTCACTCCCACCATGCTAGGAGATATTCACTTGGACACAAACACATCACTCAGAAAAAATAAGGATCGTAGCTCACAAACATGTTAATCAATACAATCACATGACATCAGATAAAATCAATCATAATCATAGCATACACATGACACAATAATGATCAAATTAAATGTGTATAGGCCAATAGAATTATAATCAAAACATAATATACACATGCTCAATAGGATACATCACCAAAAAAATAAAAATGGATAAGCCATAACATATAATATATAACATAGATATAAATGCATGTAATCATGGTCGCATATCACATTAACATACTCACATGCAATCAACTCTCCTCCAATCATAACATGGTCAAATATGGGTCTCTTGTTGAACACAAATTCAACTGGCATAAAGGACGGGGAAGCCGTAGGATCTATAGTGTCATCACATAGCTTGAAGGGATGGCTAAGAAAAGTCGAGTATGATCAACTAACACCAGGATAAAACAAACTTGTAAGTGCCAATTCTCCCTAAGTGGGCATGTCTTCTATGTTCATACCGATCCTATACTAGCACTCTATCTATGACATAGGAATCATTATCTTGATTAATTTTATTACCAAAATGTCATTACTTTCACTTATAAAGGAAGATATTCACTCATCATATTTGTGGTCTTCTTTGTGCCTCGGGCAATGTCAAGATCCACCCCTTACCTACATTCTACACCTCAAATCCAAGGCTCATCGCACCAATTCACTATTTGGGCATGGGACAAATTTTGATGTAAAATTCTTGATGATAAAAACAAACACATCTCATAATTTTCTAAATAAAAAATAATTAAGGAAATGTTTTCCCCACATTAAAATTTATCCAAAATATTTCAAAAATTAAAATTTTCTACAAATATTTACAAAAGAAAAACCATATAATTTCCAAATTGACCATTGAATAAAATCTTCAAAAAATAAATTTTTTAAATATACCATTTGGTTCTAAATATGCCCAACAACACACTTTTAACATAAAATTTACATTTCAATAATTTTATAGAGATAAATATTCTTTATATATACCACTTAAATATCCTTAAAACACCTCTAATATGCCTAAATAAGTTATTAAAGTATAAAATATCATAGAAGAATAAGACAATTAAGTGTTATTATGAAAGAATGTGATGGAAATACATTATAAAAATGCATTAAGAGGCTATATAAAGAAGGAAAAAGTGAGAGATAAGAGTGTGAAAGAGTTTGGAATCATATGGATTAAATATATATGAGAATAAGGAAGTGTGGAAGATATATACATGGATGAATGCATGATGAATAAATTTTAAGACATGCATAAGATATTAAAGTATATGAATATATGATGTTACAGATGTATATTTATGAATGTATGTAATTTATTATACTTTTTGCATATCTAAATTCTCCCTTTTAATTGAATCATGCAGCACCCCTTTGATTTGCTCATGTTTTTAGACAGTGCATTTATTTTGATAGAGTATGATGCTATGATTTTATTTGATCACTGACATTATAGCGATGATGGTTTTCATATTGAGATGTGATGGTACACTATATTGATGATTATTGATTATGACATGCTCTCTGGTTAGCATAATTGATTATGTGGGTTGATATTGATATATGTTCATCAGTAGTTATTTGATGTTTTAGTTTCATCAGTTTTGATATGACAATGTATTGGTGAAGGGGATGGGATTGCATCACTCGCTTGTGAGTGCCCTACGATTCTGTGATTTTCCCTTCATGATGTGATTGTTCATGATCTATATACATGTATGACATATGTTTTGATTGTAGGATTGCAGGTACAGGACATGGACTCCACCTAGATTCATGGGTTTGAGCGTGTCCATTGCCCAATGGAATAGTTGATTGGGAGGTAGTAATAGGATTTCCTTGTTAAACCACAACCCTAGTCACAATGTGTCATTATTCCTTATTTTGGTCATGCTTTGTTGTCATGTTGTCCCCATTTTTCTTATCGTTTAATTATTTACTTTAGACTTTTAAACCCAAATGAAAAATTTGTTACTCTAAGTGAAGATATTGCTTCACAACAGTCGTGGGGTTCATTTTAACCAAACAAAAAGAAGATGAGGTGACTATCCTAGGATTGATAAATTTCCAATTAAATTGCCTATCCTAGGATTGATAAGTTCCCAATTAAATGACTACCCTAGGGTTGGTTCATTTTAAGTCCATCAAAATGAAAAACTAGTCGCGGATGTGTCGGATCCAGATTACAATTCTTTAAAAAAATGAAATTTTTACCAGTCAAATGCGGTGCACTATGGCAGATGTGGCTCATCAGGTCAAATGTGGCTTTCAGGTTGTCAGATTAGGCTTGACAGGTCAAATGCGGCTTTCGGGTTGTCAGATGCAGGTCGGCTCTGCGAATGCATCATTTGGATAGGCAGATGCGGCTTGAAAAAGCGGATGCATCGCTTGAGAAGGCAGATGCGGCTCAGAGTGTCAAATGTGTCACAGGAACTGTTAGATGCATCGTTTCGTACACCTGCGAAAAATCCAAAAATTCTGAACCCTAACTAAAAATCCAAAAAATGACGAAAAAATCCGTACAATAACCTGCAAAAACGTGTTAGATTGTTAGGTTCACCAATGTAATGATCTAAAATATTCCCTGCAAAATAGATCTAGGTTAGAACATGGATGCAATACATATTAATCATTCAATGGAATGCAAAGGAGAAATAATGAGAAAAGGAATGAGACTAGAACAGTCTCACCCTTTTCTCTCCTCCATGGCTCACTTCTATTGAACCTTCTCTATTTGCTACAAAATGATAGATGCCCTCAGTCTTTGTGTGACCAAATTAATGACATGACATGACCTAGAAAGTGTTAAAGGATTTAATCTAAAATGCAAGAGAATATAAATCTACATGTAATGTAAAAATCTGCAAAAGACAATGTTAGATGATATGATATGACAATGTAAGCTAATATGAGATAAGAGATAAATAATAGACAGAGGAGGGGATCTCAAAATGAAGATAAAATTGACATTTTATAGAAAATGCAATTTTGTATGGACGCATGAGATCAAAGATTGACAAGTGCCCTAGAATCTGTGGACAAGATTCAATAAAGCAATCCACAATTAGGGTTAGGGAAACATTAGGTCAAATTCAAAATGAATGGACAAGATTGATTTTTAGAAAATCAAATCAAGGGTTGACAATGCATGTGACAAGGCACACAAACCGAAGTTGTTGGGGAATCAAAAAATAATTTAAAATTATTTGATTCAAGAGGGAATGTTGACTTTTTGAATTAAAAACTATTTTAATTCAAAAGGGTGGGGTCATGTGACAGTAAATAATTTAAATTAAATTATTTACTAAAAGAGGGAATTTATAAAGAGGGACTTATTTTAAATAAATAAGATTTATTTAAAATGAGCACAATAAAAGAGGAGAAATTAAATAATAAAATTATTTAATTCAAGTGGTGGGACTATTTTAAATAAATGATTTTTATTTAAAATGAGGAGAGTGTGAAGGTGGCAATAATTAAATAAATAAAAGAATTTATTTAATTATAAGAGGACTTTTTAATTAGAGACATATTAAATAAATAAAGTTATTTATTTAATAATCAAGAAGATATAATGGACAAGGATAATTAAATAAATTAAGAAATTTATTTAATTATAGGAAGACTTTAGACAATTAGTGACGCATTAAATAAATAAATAAAATTTATTTATTTAATAATCATGAAGAATAAAAAGATATGAATTAATTAAATAATCATGAATTATTTAATTAATAGTCGAATGTGGACCAAGGACATAATTAAATGTTATAATTATGCTAGGATGAAAGTGGTAAAAATAGAGCTTGCAGGCCTAGGTCATTTTTATGTGTCTACATATATATATATATATATATACATATACATATATAAATATATACATATTCTTATTTTATTAAAGTTCCTACAAAAAAATATTTTGAAAAAAACCCTAATTGAAATTTGTACGACGATTTTAGGAATGTAAAATTGTAGGTCTAAAACTTCATAGTTTTTATATTTTTGAATGGGGTTTGGGGCTGCCCCCACAGTTGTCCCCATAGGGGAGGCGGTGTTGTGGAAGCAGTGCCCAGCGCTGCCTTCATAGTTCACGTCCCCTTAGGGAGTTGGTTGTGTGTATGCAGCCTAGAATAATGGTTGCTTCAAACATTTTGTCTGTTGTTTATTTCGATTTTATTATTTGATTTAAAATATATTAAATATAATATGCATTTATATGCATAAATATATATATGTAAATAAATATTTTTATATACATTTATATATGTATGTATATATATGTTTATATATATATGTATATATATGTATATATATTTGTATATATATGTATATATGTATATATATTTGTATATATATTTAAATTTGTTTGGAAAATTCTAATTTAATTTTTAAATATTTAAATAATATATATTCAAATTTATATATATTTAAACGAATTTTATAATAGGTGTGTGTAAATGCATGGATTAGATGTTTTTATAATGAAATGATTTAAAAAAAGAGGGGAAATTGGTGTTTATATAGATATAAATTGGGAAATTGAATTAAATAATTAGATTTAATTTCTTTATTGACTATAAGAGAAATTACATTAAGCTAGAATTATTTTGAGCAATGTATTATTGTTTTTCTTGAAATGGAAATTGGATTAAGGAAATCATAATGATAGTTTTATTACCTGCATGGACTGCTTATTTAATTATGATGTTTTTTGTCCACGTATGTTGGGAAATCTACTAGTTGTGAATGGGTATGCCTTCCAAATGATGTAATATTATGTGGGGGTTGTTGTGATATTTTTTTAAGCCCTTTGTTTTCCTTGGGTAGTGCACCTAGTTGCGATCTAGTTTAAACACCCGATTACTACGAACGGGATGTGTTACCTCTTGCATTATGGTTGGGATTTAATATCCATTTATTGTGCACTTTGTCTACCCTTGGTTTGTGGATTAGATCCTTGTGTTGTCAATAGGGGAGTGGCTCTCAATGGGGGATAGTACACAAAGTGGTGGCAACATAACTCATGTGGGAGCTAGATAATTTAGTGGAAATTAAATAAAAGTATTAGGGGAAAGGGTTGCCTTAAAACACATAACTTGTTAATTGTGCCTCACTCATTGGATCAAGGGCTTGTATAGACTTGAGATGAGACGAGAAGGCCTAGAATGGCAAGGTCAGTATCTTGTCCCTTTGAAATATATTTGACTCCACACCAGTTTGCATGTGGGGCCAGGGATCGTGAGAGGCTACTAGGATAACCCAAGATGGGGGTCAGGGCCTAGGAAGATCTACCAGGATAACCCATGCAACTTTGTGATGACACTCCTCCTATGACAACAATTTATATTGTTCAATTGATGTACTTAATTCTTTTACTCTGGAAGCAATGTAACCTTCATGTTATGTAATGTACTTGTATAGTTTAGTCTTGTTGTTGCCTATGTCTTGAGGTTGCTGGTTATACCTGTGAATCCTTTTCTACTATCACCTAGCACAGGGGTGGGCCTTTAGGTACCGCGTGGTTGGGTGGAATGTGCACCTTACACCGTTGGGTTTCCACTTCATGTTCATGATGGCGGGATCTTCTAGATTGGAGAGCTCGCATGTTCTACTTGCTTTGTATCATTTGTCGTGTTCTATTGGATTAGTTGGATGTTAATGTATATGTTCTACTCCTCATTGGTATTCGAGGATAATCCTTGTATCATTATAATTTTAATATTGTTTGTATGATCTACCTCATTTTGGAAATTAGCCTTGTAACTGATATATAGAATGAACACAATATTTGAATGGTTTTAATATGTACTTTATAATCTTATGAAATGAGTTTAATGTTAATGGATCTATGTTCTTTATTTCATGAGTATAATTTATATGCTATGGATTAGTTTTCTTTTGTATGTTATGGGTATCAAATGTTAGCATTGTTGCGTACCTTAGAGGATGTATGCATTAAGGGTAGTTCACTTTACTTATTGTTTATTGCACTTTCAAAAAAAAATTGTTACACTTCTATTGTAATTGTGTCATCCTCTAGGGTTACGTGGTGGGGCATTACACAAGGTATCAGAGCCCAAGTTTAAACATTAGGTGCTCTGGGATAATGTTGAACCCATTAAATTGTTAGTTGTGTAGGATTTAAGTTTGTGTTACCTTTTCTTCTACCTTGGTATGTTTGTCTAGGATCATGCCACCTAGGTGAGGTCATGGTAGAGGTTGTGGTCGAGGCTAAGGAGGCAACCACAGAGGTAGTTAGTAGGACTCACCTCCCCATGTTCCCCATGACTCAGATTATGGGGAACAACAAGCTTCCTAGAATGCTCTGAGACGCGGTGACTAGAATCAGGATCCACCAGCGATCAAGGGTGTTCAGTTGTGTCGATTGTTAGAGGAGACTCTTTCTCACCCTGGGCTGAGGTAAGATAGAGATCAGATAGATATTGGTGAGGGAGAGAGATCCCCTAGATGGAGAGAGGTTCTAGCACAGCAGGAGGTGGTCATGGCTACTCATATGAGAGACCTACGTAGAGCTTGTTTGTCAACTTTTGATGGTTCTGGCAGGGGACTAGAGGCCGAGACATGGTTGATAAACTTGAACCGGTGTTTTTCTATGTACCCTTACGATAGCAACTCCAAGGCTAGATGTGCTATCATGCACTTGCGAGACTTTGCATCTACCTGGTGGAGATTGGAGGAGCAGAAGCTCTATATTGACATTGATTCAGTTTCTTGGGATATGTTTATCGAGAGATTTAGAGCCAGATTTCTATCTGATAATTGGCAAAAGAATCATGGAGACAAGTTTCATGCTCTATCACAGATGGCCATGTTAGTAGAACTATATGAGTGTAGATTCTATGAGCTCAAATAATATGCTGGTATTGGTGACGATGAGCAAATGCTAGTTCATCACTTCATTAGGGGCTGAAATGCCTAGATCAATGGTGGTGTTCAGGTTTTCGAACCCAAGAACATGGAGATAGCAGTAGAGAAGGCCAGACTGGTGGAGGATAATTTAACAATGGAATTGGGTCGATATATTGGAGTACAAATAGGCAGTGCTTTAGCTATAATACCTAGTTCACGTAGTGGCTAGGCTCAGGGAGCTAGACCACCTAGCACATAATAGGTGCCTGCACAGAGTGGTCAGCATCAGAATTCATAGGGGAAATGCAAGAATTTCTAGCCTAGACAGGGTGACAGATATCAGTCAGGGAGTGATAGAAATTGGAGGCGGGTCAAACGCTTCAATTATGAGTAGCTGAGATAGAGTGCACAATCTACCTATAAAAGGGGTAGCATTCAGCAGTTGAGCATGCCTACTGGAGGTAGAGGATTCGATAGGAGTACAAGATGTTTTTCTTGTGGCCAATAGGGTCACATAGTGTGACAATGTCCCAATAGGGGCACATCAGGTTATACTCAAAGGCCAATGGTGTCAGAGCTGACCATTGGAGATGTGATTAGAGGTCATTGGGTATTTTTTGCGGTTGACAACCACCAGGCTAATCATTAGAGCATAGTGGTAGAGACTTCAGGTATGTTACAGGGTAACAGGGTTACCATTTTATTTGATTCAAGAACATTAGATTCATTTATTTAATCATTTGTCTTAGTGCATTGTAGACTGAGGGTAGTTAAGTAGGATATTAGGTGGTAGGTCAAATTGGCCTCCAATGCTAAAGTTGTAGTACATTCCCTAGTACATGATTATAGATTGGAGATTGGATCCTTTCACACTCCGGTAGACCTCTGCATTATACCATTGGGGTTGTATGACATCATCTTAGGGATGGATTGGTTAGAGGCTCACAGAGCCGTTATTGACTATCGACGCAAGTCAATTTGATGCATTGATGTATCTAGTAAGGAGGTCGAGATAATGGGAGTACAAAGACCCATATCATTGAGGATGATCTCGGCTATGCAACTAAGGAGATGTGTACATTAGGATTTTTAGTTGTTTGTAGTGATAGTAGATGACTTGGAATTGGGAGATAGTGAGGAGAAGGTTTCACTTGAAAGCCACCCCATACTTCAGTAGTATCCAGATGTATTTCCCAGTGAGATTCCAGGGATTCCACTTTAGCGTGACATTAATTTCAAGATTGACCTTATACTTGGATTCGAGCCTATTTCATGAGCTATGTACCGTATGACTACACAGGAGCTTAAGGAGCTTTGCTTGTAGCTGGAGGAGTTGCTAGCGAAGGGTTTCATCCGCCCTAGTGTTTCACCTTGGGGAGCACCAGTAATTTTTGTGAAGAAGGATGGATCTCTCTAATTGTGCATAGACTAACATCATTTGAATAAAGTGATAATCAGGAACCAATATCCCTTACCTAGGATCGATGATTTGTTTGATTAGATCAAGAGTGTTGTGATATTTTCAAAAATCAATCTTAAATCAGGGTACCATCGACTATGCATATTTGATTCTGACATTCATAATACTGCATTTCGCACTCATTATGGTCACTATGAGTTCACAGTGGTACCGTTCGGGTTGACGAATGCGCCATTTGTATTCATGAGCTTGATGAGTGGAGTCTTTCACACATATCTTAATAGATTCATACTGGTATTCCTTGATGACATATTGATCTATTCTAGGATAGTAGAGGATCATGAGGAGCATCTGAGGTAGGTTTTGCAATGTTTGGCAGACAATCAGTTGTACGCTAACCTATCCAAATTTGAGTTCTTTCAGACCGAGGTTAATTACCTTGGACATGTGATATTAGGAGAGGGTATTGCAGTGGATCCTGCGAAGATCCAAGCGATCATTGTTTGGCCTATGCCCACTAATGTGGAAAAGATATGCAGTTTCATTAGATTAGCAGGTTATTATAGACAATTTTCCAGGGTTTCTCAAGGATAAGACATCCTATCACTTCTCTTCAGAGGAAAGGGAAGAGATTCTTCTGGTTTGAGCAATGTGAGGCAATATTTTAGACTCTGAAGGAGAGGTACTTGACTAGTGCACCGATTCTTGCGATACCTAATCCTACTAGATATTTTGTTGTCTGTATAGATGCATCTTTAGAGGGATTAGGAGTAGTCTCGATGTAGGATGGTCGATTTATAGCGTATGAGTCTCCCAAACTCATGGACCATGAGTTGAATTACCCCACACATGATTTGATGAGGTGGAGACACTTCCTTTTGGGGCATAGATTTGAGTTGCGTAGTGACCATCGAAGCCTATAGTACATCTTCACATAACCCAATCTTAATCCCAAGTAAAAGTGATGGATGGAGTTCCTTTGCGAGTATCACTTCAAGGTGAAACTCATCCAAGGGAAGGAGAATTTAGTTGTCGACACTCTTAGCAGATGGAGACATGAGTTGTTAGTGGTGACTCTTGGTGTGGATTTGAGGAGTCGGATCCTTTCTTCACTTACTATAGATAGCTAGTATCAGGAAGTGAGATCGGTGATAGAGACGGGAAGGACTCTTGAGGGAAGATTCTTAGGTTATTCTCTAGAGTCAGATGGTTTTTTGAGGCACATGGGACACATTTATGTTCCATATTTCATAAATCTTTGTACCTTGGTTATGACAGAGTCACATCGGGCACCCTATTCATCTCATCCTGGAGTGAAGAATATGCATGCCAATTTTTGACAGCTA
>CM021110.1:306734762-306869268 GCA_007115665.2 Sequoiadendron giganteum
CTCATTTTGGAAATTAGCCTTGTAACTTCTATATAGAATGAACGCAATCTTTGAATGGTTTTAATATGTACTTTATAATCTTATGAAATGAGTTTAATGTTAATGGATCTATGTTCTTTATTTCATGAGTTTAATTTATATGTTATGGATTAGTTTGTAACTTTTGTATGTTATGGGTATAAAATGTTAGCATTGTCTTGTACCTTAGAGGATGTATGTGTTAAGTGTAGTTCACTTTAGTTATTGTTTATTGCACTTTCAAATAAAATTGTTATGCTTCTGTTGTAATTGTGTCATCCTCTAGGTTTACATGGTGAGGCATTACAAATCACATCAAGGTTGACTACATATAATATAATATTAAATCTTTACCCCAATCCAGTTTTTTCTATCAACAATGACGTCCTTTTCACAGAAAAATGCACCAAAATATTTTCCAAGTCCAAAAATTGCAAAAAATGAAATGAAGATTCTTGATTTGCTTGTGTAAGCCTAGTTTATAAAAAAATTCAAAAATAGGGAAGGGGTTCGCTAAATTCATGCTTTGATACCATGCTCAAATTTGACTAAAATGAGATGCAAGATCAAACAATGAATAAAAACACCTTCCATCCAAGAGATTTGCAAAATAATGATTTCCTATTCCTCGACAAGAAAATAAGTTTACAGAATTAAATAATTCACAGAGTGAGTTTTTTATAAGAGAAACCCTAAATTATAAAGGGATTAGATCATGACAAGTTTTGGCATCATGTGTGATGAGGCAAAATGATCTAATATTAGCTCTCTAGTTAACAAAAAACTCTCCTAAGTTTATCTTAAGTGCACGAGAATAAATAAATTAGCATAATAATTAATTAAATATTAATTTATTATTAGTTAATGCATGATTACTCTAACATAATCTTTATGGAACATATTTATCTTGGAAATTGTGTCATTTCTTGGAAGCAACCTATTGTAGTTCTAGTTGGTGGATGGCTTGTACCTCCCAATAAGGCAACATCTTGTTAATAGTTTCCCATGAACTATTTGGATCTATTTTATTTATTTTTTATTTGATTGGAGATGGTGGTTACCATTATCCTACTCAATCTAAAAATAAATGGTATAGTCATCTACTTGAGGGGTGTTAACTCTAGTTATTCCACCATTTGTATGGGTTTTCATAATATTTTTCTTATTTTCTAAGTATGTCTTGGGGTGGATTTGAGGTTTATTATTCCCTCATCCTTCCCTTGTGTTTTGTTGTGAAAGAACATGATTATGGTTTAATACTTAATCATTGTTTGGGTGTCACTCCCCTATCATTAGCACATCATAGTGGGTTCATCCCATGATTGGTAAGTCTTCCACTAGTGTCACCTTTCTTGTAGCAGTTGTGAGTTCATTTTATTTTCTAGTGTCATTGTGTTTCACATGACACTTGTGTGCACTTTTTTACATAGTGTGATATTTTGTTATCATATTTTTATCTTTATTATTGTTGTTTAAAAAAAAAGTTGTCTAGTTGATTTTGTGTTAGGTGTGTGGCTTGGGGCATTATGAAACACACCTTTAAAATATGAAAAAGAGGTAGTAGAAATGACATAGAAATAGAAATAAATATCTTACAAAAATTAGCAATTGATTGCTACAAATATGTATCAAAAAGAATGTCATTATGTTCATCTAGAGAAGAAAAGAAATACAAGATGCTACCTTTGCAACTACTCAAAATACCAATAGATTTTTTATTTTATGTAAGAATTAAATATTTCCTAACATCCAAATAATATAAATACATATGGTTTTTTCGTGGACTTCATGTTTGATATAATCATTATATTTTATAAAGCATGGTTTTATCAAAGTTTGTATCTTTATGAACTGTTTGACACAAGTTGTAGTTTTTGTATTACATATACATGTGTACTCATACATATATACATATATATAACATAAGAGATCCATGAATTCAAGGTCAGTGCATGTCTTTGCTACAATGATATAATAGAGCTTGGAACCATCATCATTCCTCAAATACTTCATGGAACAATGAACAAAAAAGAGGAATGACACATAGAGAGAAAAAAAAAAGAAAAATATTTTGGATCAACATGGAAGATACTTTGGATGTCTCAATACCTTGCATCATCTCCAAAAGGAAAACACAAGACAAAATAAAAGACAATGTTTATGATAGATAGAAGAATGGAGATACAAATAGAATCATTTCACAATAGATTCACTTTCTTTGTATCCTTGCACCAACAGAGTAACAAGGGTCATCCAAAGAAAACTCACAAACATAAAGACACACCAAGAAGCGTGATATAGGGGATCATATTACATACATGTAATAAAAAAGAACACATAAAGGAAATAAAGATAGTATGTCACATGAGAGCCAACCTATAGTAGGTCGTTCACATCCCAATCTTGTTCATTATATACAAAAGGCAGATAACTAGCCAAAGGGGCGATGACAAGTGTCATACTAGAACAATCACCAAGTTCAACACATGGCGATTAACTCTTTTTAGGAGGATCGTCACATTCGCAATCATCTAAATTCATAGAAGTAGAAAACAACAAATTAAATTCTTTATGCACTTCTTCATCAATTTTAGCAATCTCACCATCATCATCCAAGTTAATCACAATAAGAGATCTAATGAAAATGTTCATTATATGTTCTTGTTTTTGTTGTGGTTTGGAAATTTCATGTTGTGGTGAGGGTGGAGAATCGTCATGCCTTGTTTGAGTTGCTTTATTCCTTTCTTGTAATTGATGAGAAATAGTCTAACATCTATTCCTATGCTCTTTAACATTTCGGTTTCTTCTTGGATGGTTTTCAAGTTGTGATCATGTAGGAGTGATTTTTTCAACCATTAGTCTCTTTTCTTCCCTTAGGGGAGGAATGGAAGGGACCTTGATGGGTTACGAAACCACTTTCTCTTTAGGCTTATAAAATTGTTTGATTTTAGGAGGCACAAATGGAACTGTATGGTTATCTCTTGGTCTCTTGTAGAATATAGGTGGTCTAATAGCATCATACAATGTTTCTTTTGGTCCAAGCATAGGTCCATCCACAATAATTGTAGCCGAAGAAACAACTATATAAATATTTCAGTTTTAGGTGGGATAGTGGCAAGGGATAACTCTGTACTATATGTTTTTCTTTGAACAATTTGATAGGATTTGAAAAATAAATCTTCACAAGGTTTTATAGGTTCTATAAAAATCCAATGAAAAGTTCCCTTGGGAAGAAAAGGATTAAATCCACTATGATGCACTATAAATATTTGGTTATCAAATTAAAATTTCAAACACTTCTGAATGAATGACGGGATGACATTCATGGAGTGTAGCCATGGATAGCCTAACTTCATATGGAATTGATTCGGCATCAGGATGATGCAAAATGATACATTTAATTACTTCAATCCAAGAGTGATCAAACCTATTGTAGGGAAAGAAATACCATCATATGTTTTGATCCATGCTTTCAATTATTCATAAGAATATTGGTAAAGTTCATGCACAAATAATAATTCCTTAGTGATCACATGAACTCTACAAACATAAGATCAATAAATATCCCAATTGTAGGCTTGTATTTGATTCTTTTAACTATGTAAAGATGACCATCAGGTGCATGTTTAATTATATCACTATTTGAGAAAGAAATGTTAAGAGGCGTGTTGGTTTTGCCCTTATGAGGTTGAACATCAATGAATCTAATAATACCATCTAGATCGTCTCCATTATCACTCTTATCACCATCAGTTATATATTGTATATTGTCAGCATTCATCACATCATTCTTGTTATCACTAACTTTTACAAACAAGATGAAATGGTTTGGCATTGGATTTGTAAAGATTTACTAATTTTGGTTAGGTGGGACTACAGATTTATTTCCTTGATCATTAACACCACCCAAATGGATGTGATTAGAATCAATGAGGTCTTGCACTATATGTTTAAGATGCATGCATCATTCTGTATCATGTCCATATTTTTGATGATATTAGAAAAATTCATTTGAGTTATAGTTTCGAGGTAAATTCTTAGTGGTATCAAGAGGCCTAGCGGGAGGTAAGGTGATTATATTCTTTCTCAAGATTTGTAACATAATTGAATGGAGGGTATCAACTAATGGGTGAATTTCCTATTCTTATCTTGAAATTCTTATGGATTTGTTGTTTTATGGAAACCACTTGAGGTTCAACATGGTGGGTTGTTTGAGGTTTATTTATATGTATAAATCCCTTGTTTTGTTTCTTGAATGGTTGAAAATTATTATGAGGCACGATTTCAGATTTTTCAGGATAAGTTGAAGCAATTTTCCCTACATGTTGATTAAATGTGTTCTGATAATCATAGACAGTTGTGTATAAGTGTATAAATCAAGTAAATTTAATCATCCCAAGATTATCTTGGATTATTTTTTGTAAGTTGTCAATGAACATTCTTTTAATATCAGCATCAATTATTTTATTGATTTACGAATAAAACAGTTGATAATGTGCTATAAAATCAATGACTTTTTCATCTGTATTTTGTTTACATTGCATCAAACTAGGTAGGGCTATCTTAGGACCAATGTGCACTTGGAAATGGTTGATAAAGGCATCAAAAGATCATTAAATGAGTTGATTGAGTTAGTCGATAAGGGAAAAAACCATCCCAAGGCTATATCTTTTAAGGACCTAGGAAAAAGCTTAGCCAAGAGCTTGTCTTCAAAAATGAAGTCACTACATAAGGTTGTATATGTTGACACATGGTTTCTAGGATCT
This sequence comes from Sequoiadendron giganteum, assembly GCA_007115665.2. Lineage (NCBI taxonomy): Eukaryota > Viridiplantae > Streptophyta > Pinopsida > Cupressales > Cupressaceae > Sequoiadendron > Sequoiadendron giganteum. Next base: position 306,739,547 of record CM021110.1, read on the forward strand.
CCTTTACCACTTTATTTATCAAACCTAGGTATTTATATGGCTTTTGGAATTTTTGCTCTTAATATCTCCAATGAAAATGGGTTTCTTTGACATATTGTGAAGGTTGTCCATTTTGGTTTTGGTTCAATGATGCTAATTATTGTTGAAGGGATGTGGCATTTTGCACAAGTTGGTTTATGAAAGAATCATTGGTTGTGTTTTGAGATGGAGGGGAATATGGTGGAGGTGTAGATGTGTTAGGCAGACAACTAAATTGCAATTTTGTCAGAGGCAGGGGGTTTGGAGATATGATATTTGAATTCACAAAGCTAAAGGGATTCCTAGTGGAAATAGCCAAAGTTGGAGTGACATTGATGGTTGGTTGCACTGTTGTAGTAACTGTTGGATTAGTATATGTAGGAATAGAAGCTATGGTTGTAGGGGGGAATTTGATTTCCTCCTTAACTTTGAGTGTATAACAAAGTTTGAGCACAACTAGCCATTATAGGAACATGCTTATCAATAATGTGAGCTAGGCTACACACAATCTCTATTCCTAGTTCACTATCAAGCATTCTCTTCATGTTATCTATGATAGGAATGGTAGTTCCAGCAATATATTTTGTACTCAGATAGTCTTGAATTTTTTCTAAGGATTTATCCATTTTTTGCAAGTTCTCTTGAGGGACATGAGAAACAATGGTTTCAACATCAATAGAAGTAGTGGTCATAGGACATGTGACATCAAGGATGGAGTCCAACATGGGTTGACTAGTGCCAAAACTATGATTGAAAGAGTTGGAAAACCCAAGATCCACAATGGATGTACCATCACGAGATTCCATGAGTCGAACTACATCTCACTTCATTATTAGCAGTAGGACACTAGACCGTGATACTCATACAAGTTTCAACAAATGAAAGTGCACTCAAAATGGACAAAAAACACTAAATAAAGATAGTAAACACCTAGAAATAGGAAACATAATGTAATTATTAAAGAAGATATTGCAATTGTTAGATCTAAAATATGATAATTGACTTATTATAAGATGCAAAAATTTGAAAATGATTACTTTTGAATGCCAATTTTGATTTTAAACAATTCAATGTTTTTCACCAATTGAACTAAATGTAAACAACTATAGAAATATGCAATGTTTGAAACTAAAAGAGAGATCCACAAGTACAAAAGACTGAAGCAGATAGAGACAAAGTTGTGTGCAGAATTTTGAAAAATCACCTGAAGAAGGACAGGTTCGCTCTAGGGCGAATGAGTCCTTGGACATGAGGTTCTGAAAAAAATTAAATCTGAGTGTTTAACTTAATATTTAAGCTCATTGTTCCTAACTACAAATAGATTCTTCAATGACAGTTCCCTTGCTCTTCCCTTATGTTTCATATACTAACATGATACCCACACGAAGTATACTCTAGAGAGTTACATAGATGCTAATATAATAAATGTATATGTCAATAGAAAGGATCTTAGAGAATATGTAATGTATTTTATAGGAGAGTGTTAATTATGTAAAAAATAATTTTATTTTTATGTCATTTCTTGTACCTATTTGTTGTGTTTTAAAAAGGTTGTATCCACACCACATTTTTGAAGGAATACGGTTTCTTATACAATGTAGTTACACAAGAATTCACATTACTCATTTATCTTAAACCCTATAAATTGTGGAACAACATATGATTTTGTAAATATTGTAGGCTTGTTTAATTTACTAGATCTAAAAGAGTAGGTTCTTTAGAAATATTATCACTTGGAGTTATTTATATTATGTAATCAAGTATTCTACAATCCATTGTAGGAAAATGTAGATCAAAGAAAAAGAGAAATTTGATGTACATAAACTATGTAAGAGGAAAAACTCATTATTATTGATTTCAATGGAGTTAAATTTGGACCTCATTAAGGCAATAAATATATTTTTATTTTTAATATTTTGTGTAATTTTTTTTTATTTTCTAGGATTAAGGTAAAAAGATTTAAAAAATGTGCTAATATATATGGGTATTTGTATTTTTGTGTGTGCTTGTTAAGATATATGGATATTTATATATGTATAGTTAAATATATATACATGGATGTGCATAAATATGATCTTGTGTTATTTATGTGTGTGAGATGTGCATATATATCTTTCTATGTGCATGTGAATGTATATGTGTGCACGTGTGTGTGTATTTGTATGTGTATGTTTATATGTATATACACACACATACATTTTTTATAAAAATGTATGTGTGTATACATGTATATAAATATATATGTATTTTTTATGTGTATTTATGTGTATAGACATAAACACACATAGATAAATATATGTTTATATGTGTGTATATGTTAATCCATGTGTTGTGAGACCACACAATACCCACCAAATAGTTATAGATTATTCCAACCCTAAACTCTCCAAAATATTAATAACAAATGAATGAACAAAAATCCAATTCTTTTGGTGGTGGGGTCAAGAGAAAAGCAAGACTAACACTATAATATTCATTCCCCACCCATTAAATAACATAAGAACAAGTAATATTGCATAAACATAAATATTTAACATATTCATGATTGTTATAGATGTTCAACACCAATCATATAAAGGAAGATAAATCATCATCAACATCACCTTCGTATTTAGGATATGTGTTAACCAAGGATTAGTTTTTAACATATGATTTTTTCATGGCAAACATATCCTATAAATTATTCCCAAAAATTGATAATGTAGTTAACATTAGAAGGGCCAAGGTATTTACAAAAGGATTTCGAGAGATACATGACACTTATAATTTATTGAATGAAATTTATTCTTTGATATGCCTATTGAAATTCATGCAAGAGAATGTAATCACACTTGAAGCTCCTCAAGGTATATCCTCATATGATTTTTTCATTGCAAATATTATGAAGCTAAATAGACATAGGTAACCCTCCACACATGGTGATGAAAGTCCAAACATCATTGCCACACAAATCCTATCATATTAGTGGCATATGAGAACAATCATGGTCTTCCACATTCCTCCACTTGGTGAAAAGGTGAGAAGATAATGCAAAGAGGGTTAGTATTATCAGTTTAGATGGACTAGGTTGTTCAATTTAAGGCTTAGTATTCTCATTTTTATGTTAGGGTGATTAATTTTAGGGTCAGTGTTATCATTTTAGATATTACGGTGTTCAATTTTAGGGTTATGTATTATTATTGTAGATTATAGGGTCTAGTATTTCAAAGATAGGTATTAGAAATTTAGATTGAGTGTAATAATTAGGGTTAGATGTATGATATTTTGGAGGATAGATAAAAAAATCATAAGATGAAGTATAAAATATAGAGTAGAATTAAAATAGATTTAGAATTATTTGTGTTTTATGTAAGACACTTTGTTAATAAAAATATGTTATTTTTTAACATAAATAGTCTTATATATGTTCAATTATTAGATATTCTATATAAAATACAATAATAAGATACAACAATAATAATGGTTATTAAATTTGTGTTGGTTCATATAGGTGGTAGATAAGTTATACTTGGAAAAAATATGAAGTTCATTTAATAAAAAATGGTATTTTAATATTCAACTAATAGGAATTTCATGATTAAATTTTAGTCAAATCTTTTGAAATTTCTTTTAAGGACACTTCTCATTAGACATGTTGATATTGTGAGTTGTGTAATCAGTCACAACTCCAAATCGTAGTTGTAGATAGATAAGATTCTATATCATATTTCTAAAAACAAAAGTCATATGAATTCCCATTTATATACTATATGATTGTGAAGTTAACCCACATGACTATCAGACCATATCCCTTAACACATCTCTTTAACACTAACTAATTCTCAATATTATATTATGCAAAATTATCCCATCTTACGAGATTATTATCTATCCAATCCGAAAATAGACCTTTGACCATAATTATTAATTAATTAAAAATCATAATACAACAAATATTTCATTTTCAATTAATTAATAAATACGGTCAAAGATGCATTCTCCCACTAGATAACACTAAAGTAGCAAAAGCAAAAGCGGGGGAATGCACGAAAAGAAAGCGATAGCGCGGTGGGGAAGCTCTTTGATATTTGAAGGCTTGTCCAAACATCAGCGAATTTTGGTGGCGTGTACCATAAGTTTTCCAGTGATTCTCAAGCAATATTTGAAGCATTTTGCATTTGATGTTGAGGAAGAGAAAATATGGCAGTATGAAAGAGTCCTGGTGTACAACGTGAATGACCCGTCAAAAGAGTTCTGGTCTTTTTAATGTCTAGGGAAAATCGACGTACGCCCACTAAAGATGAAACATTGGGGGACCTAACATTTTGTTTTCGAGCTAAAAATTCTTAGTTGTGATAGAAATCAATATCACAAGAGTTAAAAATAAAAGTATTGAATTAATTTACATCAAGATATTTTATAACTTAAGTCGGTATTGAGAGAATATATAATATTTTTATTTATTTTTTAAATTTTGTTCAAGTGGATTTTTTGTTTTATAGTTTAGTGATTATAATATATTTATTGATTCAAAATCTATCAAAATATTTCATTATGTCATATATATTTTTAAAGATTTCATTTTATTCAAATTTGATTAAATTGTCTAATCTAAATTGAATTTTAGATTCAATTTTGTTTTCTATATAAGATTTTGGGTAAGTTTACATCATCCTCTTCTAAAATTTTAATTCTAATATGTTAAAGTTGATAACCTCGAGATCTGATTATTATTTTTTAGTTTATAGACAACAAAAGTTTGAATTCTTTGTCTAGGTTTATGTATATAGAGACACATCCTAAGCAAGGTTTGGTTGATCAAAGAACATATTGATAGTGTATCAAAAGAACACAATTTTAGATTTTATCATTTCTAAGAATTAATCATTAGTCCTCCTTTGTTATTATGATGCATCAACAAAAATCAACATCTATAAGGGATGTTGGAAAAAGACATCTTCAAACACAATTACTCAAGATTTTCTATTAGGCTACAAAATGAAATTAAGAACCAACACAACAATTCTATAGCATGAGTGTGTTACATGATAAACTCATTTTTTACTCAAAAAATTATGGAGGGGGTAAATAGGATAATCACCCAACTAAATAATTAATCATCAATTAATTAATTAATGTTGTTGTTTTTAATCACATAAACTCAAAGAAATTTTCTATAATAGAAACCTATCTCTTTTTTGTTTTTTAAAAAAGAGAGTAAACATTTATTAATATCAAAAAGTCAACAATACAAAGTAATTAGGGTCCACAAAGGCATCTGTGAGTAAATGACACCACCTCCAACATGGGGCATAACCGCCAAATATGTCGAACAATCGAAGCAAGTTTCCAATTAGCCCCCTCCAAATTCTGCTCAGTCAACAAATTAACAACAATCTGAGAACCGGATTCACAAATAATTTTACGCCATCAGATAGCTCACAAGCACGCTCAAGAGCCCAAAGAATCGCCAACCCCTCCATAAGATTGTTGGTTTGCTGCCCTTTATAACTGGAAAATAGGAAAATAATGGAACTAGAGCTATCTCTCTTAGCCCCACCAATCCGAGCAGGCCTAGGATTACCCCTAGAGGAGCCACCAGTGTTGATCTTCAACACATCCAGCGAAGGAGGAGACCATCCCCCAACCCTCTAAACCTTCTTTTTAGCATGCCTACCCCTTCGAACATAGAGAGAATTAAAAGTCAAATCACATAGGCCCAATCTATTCACAATCTCCTCATCACTCCCATCCAAAGGAAAAACCACTTCACATTTAGCCTCCATAGTCTCTTGAATCATGCAAACAATCCTTTGCCAAACTTTTTGAATCATCAACTTGCCCCCATGAAAAATTATGTGATTCCTTTCTAGCTAGATTTGCCAAAGGATGGAAGCAGGGCCTATGCACCACACAATCTAGAGGAAAGAGGCCTACATTGGAGGTCTTCCTAGACTACTCTAGAATTCAACCTTGAAGAAGAGGCATGAACACAAGGATGTCTCCAGACCCCCCACCAAAAATGCCAAATAAGCATAGAAAAAGGACAACGAAAGAACATGTGAGATGAGTCTTCCTCACTCCATCCACAAAGAAAACAAATAGATGGGCCCTAGAATCCCCACTTCTGAAGATTGTTGTAATGCCCTCACCAAGATTAAGCTAATAAAATGCTACAAAGTAACTAAATAAGAGATGTAAGTAATAAAATAGAATAAATTAAAGATAAACTACTAAATTTAAAACTTGTCTAATGTTATGAATTAATAAAAATAATGATGAAGTCTCGTACGCTCTAAACAAATATTTTTTTTTCCCTTTTTAAAATCACATTATTGTTCCAACTTTACACTAATAGACAACATCATTTGTATTCATCTAAACGACACTTAAACATGAAACATATTATTGATAACTTGGTTAGCATTAAATCTCCATGGTAACATAATCTTCAAGAACATCCATATTAGTATTAGGACTACCTAACTTTGTTTCACTCAATTTGTTGTTCCAGTTTCAAAGTAGGAAACAGTATTGTTTTGATCAAAAGTTTTATTAGGTTTACTGGGTTTCTCTAATTTTTTTATGTGTTCTACAAATATTCAATTTCTTGAAACTCTTTAAATTTTATCATCTAACTCTTTGTCTTTCATTCTGTGTGAGCAAATTTTTAAGGCTATTTTATGATAGACTTTTATTGTGAATAAGGATGTCAATGTTTTCTTAATAAATCATAGTTAGTGATCTGGGTTAATGCAATTTTTGGATATGTTTTTCTGAGATGAATAATTGAAAAACTCATTAAATTATATATTTCAAAATTATTTTTAACAGTTCTTATGATTGAATATGTGGAACTACTTTTAAATAGATTATTGTGTGGCATGGGGGCAGTAATATTGTAATCTCATCAATTGATTAATTAAAGGGAATAAGATGAGTCTTTGATATTGTTTTCTAAACTTCTTACTGATTATTTATATAGCATAAATACCCTAGAATATACATTAGATAATTTACTTAAATAAAATTAAACATAGTTGAAAAATGTATGTATTAAACATTTACATAACAACTTCCTATACACAAAATATCTCATCAAAATTTGGCTTTTTTTAAGTTAATCTTATCCTTTGAATTCTATAATCCTCCAAGATAAAATCAACTAACCTTTATCCTCCCTATTCCATTTGAACAAGTATAGTATAACACCTTCAACCATAATTGAACTCTAAATGATAAAATATTCATGGGTTCTTAATAACTTTGTAAACCCTCAGAAGACCAATATGCTTCTCTCTTGAAATCCATAGGTTGAAAGTCCTAAGATAATATTTCTCTTTCAACACATGTACATGAAATAAAAATATCCCCAAGGAAGAAAAAAAAATATATTGGCCAATGGGCTCTCCACCCAACCATATGATTGAGATTCAATCCACCCTTGAGCTAGGGTCACATAAAATACTTTCTGCATAGGATCCACAACCAAACTGTAACATATAACATCCACATTACTAAACTTGACACATTAAAGCCACTAATCACAACCTGGTTCCTAGACAAGTTTACACTTTATATACTTTTCTCATCACAACATCTTGCATTCATATTTCTTTATTTTAACACACAAAAAAGGTATAAATGAAATTAAACTAAACAAGGCGGAAGACTCGACCAATGCAAACCCCAACACACTACTTGCAGCCACACAAAAGATTCAACATCAAATTTCACATATATTGTTTATAAGCAAGACCAATATGACAACAAACTCATTACAAATCAACAAAGATAGACAACTAAAAGGTTAGACCTCAACAAGAAATTTTTCTATACATCTAGTGGAAAAATCTCTCCAAGCACTCTCTTGCATTGCTCCTTCCTCTTCACAAACATGGCAAGAACTCAAAAATGAAGAATGAAAACCAAACATGAACTCTAGAACAATCCAAAAAACAAAAGAGAGAAAACCCCCTCCTCCACACAAATAGAAAGAATAAATGGAAGGGCAAAAGGCAACCTCCTTTTCAACTTTCCAACCACCCTTTCAACTCCAATTTTTGTCACTTTTCATAAGTGAGTAATTAGAGTGGATTTTAGACTTTATTAAAGGGGTTTAATGAAATAAAAATACCACTACCCCATAAACCTATCACCTAGGAAACTTTTTAAACAATTAAGACCATATAAGGACTTCATAAAACATAAAATAAGTGACCATATTAATAAAGTGGCTCAAGGGACTAATAAAAAAACTCACATGTACACAACCCATACCACACAAAACAAGGTTAAATCACATTCCCATGACAAGACTAATATTTCACAAGGATACAATAAAGGAAGTAGCTATGTGACCCCCTTATTCAAGACTGAACAAGATTCAACATTTTTATTCAATTACATCTATTGCCACCTTGCCATGGCATCTATTTCCAAATTCTTTATAAAAAATTATTATTGATATAAACTTGATTTTCTAAATTGATGAAGGTGTAAGGAAGTCTTAAACTATAATCCTTGCATACTAAGACCCACAATGGCACATTACACTACCAAGCTATTTTCTTTACATTAAATATTATTAGGTGTACATGTATTACATGCAATGAAGATCAATTCTATTGATGACAAAATTACAAAAATCTAAGAAAAAATTGTGCACATAAACATGATTATTCTAAGAGTTATATCTCAAACACTTAACCTTTTTAATTTGCGATATCTTTATTTATAAAATCAAATAACATCAAATAAATTGTTTACTATCAACCTCAAACCATACCAACCTTAATTCATACTACATCCATTTTAACACGCCTCACTCATATGTTAAATACCTTCAATAAATTAATGTATTCAAATAATATATATAATAGTGATTATTTCTAATTGATTTATTCATTTATTATCACACATTAGATAAGACTTCAATCTTAATCCATGTGATGTTGTCCAAATATCATAACACATGTACGATAAATGTTTTAAAATTTGTGGAAGGATATATAAAGGTTGGTGTGTAGTGCGCCCGCTCGTTCAGCTTTTGATGTTCAAAGATGGGAATATCAGCCATTAGAAGAGAGAACGTGAATGACCCGCAAAGAGGTCAATGCACTCATTACAAGGGGAAGAATTCAGTTATGAGCACTCGGTATCTAGCTTCTCGAAGCGCTCAGCTATTGGACCAATTCCCAATCACATACGGAGAAAATAAACAATTTATTTTATTATATGTTATAAATAATTCAAAAAGCAGTTTTAAACCAAACAATAGCATTATTTAATTGTTAAATATTTTTAAATTATTATACAATTAAATTTATATTATTGAGGATGAATTTTATTTAATTATATTTGTTAGTAATGTCGGTATTTATTGGGAAAGGGTTTGATGGAGCTATTTTTTCATTTCATAAGAAAAATATATATTATGTTACAGGATAATTTAGAATTTTGTGTAATAATATAGGAGATCATATTTTTAGATTTTAGTTTAAGGGGTGTGTTTGGGTGGGGTTGAAAGCTTCCCCATTCATTTTTTAAATTTTTTTGTCACATGTAATTCATCTATGAATTTTAAAATTCATATCAATAATTGTTTAGATTTAGCTAATATAAGTGTAGATTTAATATTTCTTGTAGCTAAAAAATAATCATGAAACCACAAATTTCTTGAAATTTTGGAATTTAAAATCTTAAGCTTGTTCATTATTAAAAAAATCCATAGGACCCCTTGCTTATAGAAACTCCTTAAAATTCTCAACAACACCTACTAAGATATTTTAGGATGTCTCCCTCCATGAGACCACAATATTATAGACAGATTTAAAAAAATTATAATTTTCATTAGTAAATTATTTGTTGAATTCAAAACAAAAATTATTAGACAAATAATATCTAATAGTTTAAAAAATCTTAACAACCCTAGCAAAAATAATCTAATGTTAAATGATAATGATTAAATCATTTGGTGATTTTTTAATGGATACATTTATGCAAGTACAAAAATATGGAGTATTTTTTTACAAATATTTTACATCATCTATATATTTTGATCACAAGTTTTAGTTGTATAATAGGAAAAAGTTTTATCCCACATTTTGAGTTAAAAGTTTCAAAATATGTCTATTTAGAGGCAAGTGTCAAGGATTGAATGCTATTTGTTATTACTTTTGAGTTTTATTGATGTTCTAGTTTGAATTGGGGGGCCCACCAAACTAATGTGCAAAAAAAAACCTTCAAAAGTGGAGGGCCCAGTAGACTAATGTTGATATTTTTTCCAAAGGTGCAACATCTTATCCTAGGTTATGGAGATGCTTTCAAATGTTGCACTATTTGTTAGATAGAAATGTAATTTGGGCAAGATTATAAGGGGTAGGTGAAGCAAGCAAGTAGTACATCTTTCTTTTCCTGTTCAAATGGTGCAATAAAATGAAGTTATCAAACTAGCAATGCATTAGAGATGTACATGGTTGCCATTTGGTTTACCTAAAATCGAGCCATTTTTCTCTTATTCATTCACAATCTTGTATTGAGGAGAAAAGAGATGGATCCACTTTGATTCCCAGACTATATAGCATTGGCTAGTAATGCACCAAAATGAAATTATATTGGCAATACTATGGAGGTGCAAAAACCTAGTTACTGTATTGACTTTTGTTTGTTGACTATATGTTTTCTAACCAAGGATTGATAGGGCTTGTTACTTAAGACATCGATACATAGGCCAATGGACCATAGTATAACTAGAAGGATTTCAGCATGCTACCAATTCTACACAATTTTACAAGGAAAGTTATAGAGTAGCTCCAAAATCATAGGGTCATAAGTTTTTTAACATAAGATGACATAACATAGAGTAGAGAAATATTATGAATATACTCTATCAAGATGGGTTATCAAATCCTTAGAGCTACACTATCTAATAATTATTGGTTGTTAAATTGTCTTGGGGATAAATTGCTTTCAAAAAGTAAGATAATTTTCTTGGATTCCAGTACATAAAAGATTACTAACTAGTGATATATTACAATCAAATTTAAAATTAAATGGCCATCTCAATTCTCCTTTTACTTAGCTATGGAAGAAACATTATATCACCTACTACTCAATTGCTAATACTCTAAAAAATGATGGTCAAGGTTCTATAATAAATTGAGTCTATTGAGTTCCCTCCTTGTTGACTTGCTCACTCTCTTAAATAGATGGCCCCATCTCTCAAAAAAGTGCATGTGGGTCAATTTATGGGATGTTGGCCCCTCAATGGTTGTGTGTCATATATGGAAATGAAGGATGCAAAACTTTGATGAATAATGAAGTTAATTATGGAAAATATAATTAAGAAAATAAATGCTAGAATAAGTGAACATATCTCCAAAAAATTCAAAACAAGCATTCTCAATCTAGTGCTTTCCCACATTGGGGTAATACCATGATGAATAAGTAGCCTAAACTTAAACTCCCCCCTAGCTAGGCCTTTATGAAGGGTTTGGGCATCACCAAGTATTAAAAGAAACATGTTAAATGACTAGCTCCACCCATTATTCAATTGAAACTTTATTTTGATGGTGTTTTGAGAAGCAATTTGAGGCTAGGTACACTAACGTGTATTATTTGTAGCAAAGCTAAGAAGCTCATTTGCACACTTTTAAAAAGATAACCGCCTAGATCCAATAATTGAGTAGAGATAGATCCATTGCATGAAGGAATCAAATTATGTTCACCAAAAAATATCGCAACCATTGAAATTAAGGGTGATTGACTCATACACATCAATGTTATGTGGAATAGAAGGATCATCAATTGGAAAATCCAAAAAGAGTTGGATCATATCTACCTTCTTATTGATAGCCTACAAGAGTACACTATAATTCATACATGCAACAAGGTGAATGCAAAAATTAGATCATTAGTCAACCATGCAATCAATGAAAGGGAATATATTATCATTTCAAATGACAAGGGGAGAACATGATTCTTCTTGGTGAGTATGCATAGCTTGATGGGTGCAAAAATTAGATCTAGCATTTTAAGGGATAAGTATCAATACCTATGAGAATACTTTTATGTGCCATTATAATTCATATGGCAATATCTACTATGATATACAAACCTACAATGAGTTTGAAAGTAGATATGATTTTCTCACTTAAATATGAATTAATGGAGATGGAGTAGACAACCATAATATGAAATGGATAATGGTCATTAGTATTGATGATTGTGAATTTAATGAAGAGGATGCATTATAGTAGTTGAGAAAGTTATTCTACATCGGCTCCCCTATAATGGAAAGTACAATTACAACCATTATACATGACCTAATTTAAGAAGAGTAGTGGGCATGCTCATGATTATTTGGTGTTGGAGACATCTCTACTCAATATCATTGATGTGTTGGGGAAGAAGATGCAGAGTAAACTAGCAATTACTAATTTCATCATGTAGAAGTTGTTTCACCAAATGGTGATAGTGACCATTTCCAATGTCGATTAAAAAAGGACACAAGGGAGATTGGAAAAGTCTTTCAAACCACTACATTATGAAGCAATAATCTATTGAGAGAGAGCCTAAGACTATTTAGAGTGGGGCTTGAGCTATGCAACCTAGAATACTTTAGGATATTTCTAAAAGAAAATCTTTTTATTCTCTCCCAATAGCAAGTGGAAAGAATCCATGAACTAAATGAAGGTTTTTTTTGTTCTTGTTGCATTGCAACAACACATAGGGCTGTGAATCAAATAAATTCCATGCAATCTTCCAACTTTACTATCAAGAAGTCATGATATTTTTTTGTTGAAATTTAGACATCTTGCCTTAAAAAATAAAAATACTATTAAATTATTTTCTTCACATTAAATATTATTAGATAAACACATATTGCAATGCTATCAAGACCAATTTCTATTGACAACACAATCATATAAATAAAAAAATATGTACACATGAATGTCATTGCTATCATAATCATATCTCAAACACTTAGCCTCTTTAATTTACTATCTTTAATTATATAATCAAATAACATCTTAGCACATCCCTCACTCGTATCTTAATTACCTTTTTCAATACATTTATATATTCAAATAATATATGTAATATTGCTTATATTTAATTAATTTACGCATTTATTGACACACATTAGATAAGTTTGAAAGGTTAGTTTATTTCACATCAATATTATCTTATATGTCATGTTGTTGAATGATCATACGGGCACGATAAAGGTTCTAGAATTTGTGGAAGGATATGTGAATGCGCTTGTGTAGTGTGCACTTGTTTTTCTTTTGATGTTACATATTGTTCAAAGATGGGAATATCAGCCAGTAAGATGAAAGAACGTAAATGACCCGTCAAGAGGTCAATGAACTCATTCTGGGGAGAATAAATGAGTTCGTGAGCGGCCAATATCCAGCTTCTCGAAGTGCTCAGCTATTGGACCAATTCCAAATCATACATGAAGAAAATAAACAATTTATTTTAATATATGTTACAGCTTTAAAAACTAGCAATTGCATCTTGATGTGTAATGGGTACGCGGAAGAGGTATGGAAGGTCAATCAAGAAAAAGTTTGGTCTATTTTTTTTTCATACATTTGTGCAGTACATGAGATCAATTGATAGGTTATTTATCAAATGATGTTGTTTGTGCAACAAAGGTCTCAATGTAGAAGTGATAACTTAAAATCAACTATGCATTCACTTACTAGGATCCAAACATGACCGAAATAAACCTTTGAATCAGAAAGATAATCAGATGCCATTACCAACAAGTTCATGTTATGCTTGCAATATATAGTTATCAATTTTTTGCATAAAGACACGCTTCCTATACATTATTCATCGTCTAATAAAGCAACTTGATGTGGGTGAGTCTAAAATTGATGAGAAAAGTGTCAGTAATTTCTATCAAGTCTCACTAATAATTAACTATTATATCAAGAAGTTCATTACTATACTAAAATATATATATATATATATATATATATATATATATATATATATATATATAATGTGAGTGTATTTTAAATATTATATCAAGAGGCATTACTATACTATCATTAAACAAAAAAAATAGAGTGTATTCACTAAAAACCCTTGATTGATGATCATTTTTACATCAAATTAATAATTAAAAAATTAAATATAATATTTTAAAATATAAAATCATTTGATATAATACAATAATTAATAGTTAATATTAACTATATTATATTATATCTCTAAACATCTAAAAAATAAATATATTTAATTGTACATTGATATTAAACTTTGTTATCATTTTTTAATAATTGTTGTCGAGTGAGATGCCTCCATTAGTAAAATATCCTATGGAGGATTATCCTTAAATCAATTAAATAGTAGCCTATCCGTTTAAATTTATGGTATTCAAACTAAATATTTACTAATAACGATAGTAATCTTAAAAAATAATTATTTAAAAGAGAATATGTGACCAATAATAGTAAAGAGTAGAGATGAACAGATTCAAATAAGCCGTTAGAGTTCAAGTTTCAAAGAATTTAAAAGGAGATGATAAGAATGCCCAAGGGTATCTTAAGTTTGGATGGTAGAGTCCAAGGTTAAATAACCGACAAATGCAATTGTTTCCTTTGTTTTTATGGGGACAAAAATTAATGTTTCCACTTCAAATTATTCAGTGATGTTGATGTCGTTGCTAAATGCACATTAGATTTGACATCTGGAAGCATTGTTAATTGAGCTTGATAGTAAGAAAACTACCTTTTTGTTTGTACAATTAAAAAGAAATTATTCACAAACGTGTCATGGTCATAGATCTATGGAAAACAGCGACGATGAAAAATGACAGAAAAAAGAAAGACGAAGATCAATTTTATGGTTTTTCATTCCTTCTCGAGCAAGTTTAGTCGTCGATGAATAGGGGAGAGGGGCCCATAGTAGGGTGGGTCAACTTTGCAGGTCCACGTGGCTATCCACATAGACCCAAAAAAATTTAAAAATATATCGCCATGTCACCCTACCACTTGTGCATCAGCCCATTTTTTTTTAAATGATGATCTTGCCACCTGTCACATTCGATTTACATCAACATATCAAAAATGGGCCAATTTTTCCCTCCGCCTGAAAGTGGAGCCCACCCCCTCCTTAATTGGCGAGAACATCTATGTACATAGGATCAAACGATTGCATGTACACGATAGCCTCACCACCCCAAACCATCAGTTTAGAACATTAAACGCTTGTCGCCTCCTTCGTTTCCTTCATTGACCAACTTTCCTTACGCGTCGCTTCGCATTTACTAGGACTGTCAAGCACGTTAATCGGAGATCAAGGTTCATTCAATGCTTCACATTCTCGCATATATCCCACTTACTCTCATTCCTTTTGTTTGCAAACATTCTTGAATATTCGGTTGGCTTCACTTTGAAACTTGTTCGGCTCTCCACACGTCATTGTTCGGCTCTTCACGCTTCTTCCTTCAGCTCTGCACTCTCGATAGCTCTATTTCTCTTTCAAGTGAGGTTTACAACCTCGCTCAGCCCGTACCACAGTCTTTAACTGGTTTTGTTTTCCTCTGCACTCTACCATGCACTCAGAAACTTATGATATTCATTGCACCTCTTCATTAGGCATTTCATATTTGCATAGTTATACAAAATATGAAATGGGTTTGACTGGTTTATAATGGTTTTTCATTACTATTACACTTCTTCGACGAAATATGGAAAGGGTTTGACTGGTTTACATCATTGCATAAACTTTAAATCTACAAATTGGGTTTTACATTTGTTTGTTATTCCAAAATATGGAAATGGATACAATATAATTTCTTATTACTACGAAATATTCATAGGGATTTAATGTCTACCATTTCGAGGGTTTATGCCATGCTCTTGCATTCGTGTCTTCCTATTCCACTGACTTCATCTCTGTGATTTGCTTCAAATATTCTCATATTATTCCAAAATATGAAAATGGTATATGATAGGTTTTGATTTCAAAGATATTATGGCATGTTTATGTATTATTATGTTCTTCCATGCACAATAGTTATGTCTACTAAATTATTTTTTCATTTCATTGTTACTACCAAACATGGAAAGGGTTTCACTAGTTCTAAATTATGAGGTTTTCTCTTTGACAATGCACAAACTTTGACTTTGTAATTCCCCTTCAATAATTTTTTGTTATTCCCAAATATCAACATGGATTCACTTATTTTCATTCTGAAGTTATTCTGCCATGCAATTACATTATTCTATTCTTATATATGTATTTGTCTTTCCATACATGCATATACATATTGTGCATGGAAGAAGACAATAATACATAGACATATTTCCATCCTTATATATTCCCATACATGTATATGGTATGACTGGTTTTCATTTCAAAGATATTCTAAAATGCAATCGTATTATTCTATTCTTCCATTCACAATAGTTCACTCTGCAAAATTTTATTTGAGGGTTTTCACTGGTTCACAATTTCAGGGTTTTATGCCATGCACTTGTAGTCCTCTCTTTGAGAATGCACAAACTAACGAGCTGCAATTTGCCTTTAATATTTGTTTGTTATTCCAAAATATGAAAATAGATTAACTTTATTTCATTTCGAAGATATTCTGCCATGCAATTACATTATTCTCTTCCTATATATGTATGTTTCTATATATATAATATATATACATGCAGAATATATATATGTATATATATATATATATATTCACATATGTATATATATGTAATTGTTTATGTTATTGTTACTATGAAATTTGTTGTATATATATTTATGTTCAGCTCTCCACGTTTCATTGTTTGGAATTGCACTCAAGAAAGCTCACTACGCCTGTACCATTGTTTTTCCTTTTAACAATGTTTGTTCATGTCTCACTAAACAGATCTGCTCTAAGTAATTTTAATTGAAATAATAAAATACAACAAACTATCAACATGCACAATAAATCCAATTGCATTACAAATTGTTCCGTAAAACCATACAAAATAAAGACAATAAAAACAAACTGTTCATGCACAAAAAAGATGATTTCATTACAAACTGTCTACAATTGCCTGAATATGTTTTCTCATGTTCAACTAAAAAGATCTTCTCCAAGCCATTTCAATTCAAATAATGAAATTTAAGAAACTATCATCATGCATCTATTGAATAAAATCAAGAGCATGGCTGAGAACCCTATAATTGTGAACCATTGAATCCAATTCCATGTTTACCCATTGCATGGCAAAAAGCCTTGTAATAACACGATATAAAAAAGGTCATTGTTTCAAGGAAGTGTTGATGTACCGAAGCGCATATAACGCTATTGGAGAAAACTAATGCCTAAATGAGCTGAACCTAACATAAAAACAAAAAGAATTCAAATCGGGTTTTACCTCCATGGTAAACATATGATTGTATTTGTTGGTGTTTTAATTTTCCAGATAGGCTTTGAAACTCTCTAAGAGGAAGCCAATCTCTATACTCAAGAATTAACAAAGCCAAGTGACCAACTGACAAGATTTAGTCAAAGACTGACATCTCCTACACTTCTGGCTCTGTGAAACGAAGGAGGGTTTTCCCAAATGTGTTCATACAAAAATTTTATGACATGGTAAGAACACTTCTTCAAACAGATACAATCCCCACTAACACAATTAGATAGTAATTATCCTGGTTGTGGCAAACCGAAGAATAACAACAATTATCTAAAAGGAACAGGACTGAAACTTATCATAATAATTACATCTCCAAAGAGACAAGGTTTGATGTATTAAATTTGTTCAGATTTAAACCATTGTGCTTAGAACCATAGCTCTTTACTCCCAAACAAGGATCCTAAGGAAATTAACCAGTGTCTCATCCATTGTGCAGGAGTCATATAAAACATAACCCAGATATTTTGAACATATCACCATGACGATTTACACCATGAGATTTTCAGTTATCAGAACAATACTACTTAAGGAATCCTGAAGATGACATCACAAATCTGCAACTCATTTTAAGCAATTTAATTAACTCATTAAGTTAAAGCAGGAAAATGAGATACACACTCAAATATACCATTGAACTTGAATGAATATATCATTGATAAAATAATTCACAACTTATGACACGAAACCAGGAGAGCAATTGTTCTAATATATTGTTACTTATTGCTCTAGTATCTATAATTACATAAGCATAGCCTGCTTCTTTTATAATATTCCTACCCCAGATAAAACATACTAGCTAATATCTTCAGCAAAACCTTCAATAAACAGACTTGTCTGTACAAAAAACTAAGCCACCGGATACAAAAATCTGACCCTTAACAATGAGCCATAAAATCTCTTTTATAGCATAGGAGAGCAACAAGCATCGGGCTACATTGTTAATTTCAAAATGAATTTCATTAAAAATGAAATTCGAATTCACATTCCTCATCATTAGAAAACAAAGTGCATGATCCGAGGAATCAAAAAAATGGTTACACCCAGTAACTAGTCAGAGAAAAAACAAAAAGAGAGTGTACCAGGCATGCGCACGTCCACATCCACAAGACGAACCAACAAGAAAAAAACCACCCACGAGAAACACACCCAACACCAGAAATCATTTAGGCGACACACGGCCCTGGTACAGGCGACCACTTCTAGTTCTCGCCTCAGTTTGAGGCTAAACCACTTTCTTCTTTCCATTAGCATGAACTCCAGCAACTTGGCATGGTGCCATTGCAGTTATTGGTGAAACTGCAAGGACCTCTTCATCAACACCCATGAGCTCAATCAAAGACACAAGATAATAGCGATAGTCTGAGTCAGTCTCAGACCCATCCCTGCCATTGCTCAAAGAGAGCACAACAGGGGAATTAAAACACCCTGACCTCTTGCCCATAACTCTGACACTTGCCTCAGGAACATCTAGAGGACACTGTTCCTTTACTTACTGTGAACTCCCTACACCTATCCTGGCACTTCGGCGTGGCTTAGACTTATCCACTGAAGAAGTGTAGTTTAGAGACTACAAAGAAATCTACCACTTTCCAACTCAAAAATTGCAATAATAATATAGAGCAATTCAACAAATACTTATAGAGTAATCTAGTGCAGGGAGTATTAATTTCCCAAATGCTCGCATGATTATGCGAACGATTAGTGGCTGATATTTCCACCACAAATTTATTTCAAGCGTACAGTGCATCATTGTATTTATCAAGAGGTTACCACTCGCACACAAGGAAATCAATAGAAAATCCTCTGAAAAACTCGCGCCATTAATAAAAAAAGGTTGCAGAGCGTAAAAGCTCCTCACATGGATGATCAGTAACCCTTTTGAAATTGTACCATTGATGTAGAACAGACCTGGCAAGTTGGACGACTCAGATCGAGTCAATGATCATTGAAGATCCACATCAACACCTAGGAAAAATCACAGCCAATCATAGCCCACGAAAACAAGAGGTGACAATCGGACAATAGGCCCCACCTAACCCTGTTGCTGGGTGATCCCACAAAGCTGGTTTACAATTTCTGAGAGGAACTGATTTTTGCTGAAATCACATATTTTTAGAAAATATAATGATTTAAGCCTTTAAAAGTTCCATTTTAAGGATTCTAATTGAAGAGGATTTGATAAAACCACCTTAGATCAAAACCCCTTGGATAGAACCTTGCTAGTTTTAAACCATACCTATAAATGAGTCTCCTTTACACCTATCAAAATGCTGATAAAAAATCACTTTTGATTTACCTTTTGGGGGATCAAATGAATTCATTTAAAATTTATTTTAAATGATTATGGTAGTCCTCAAAATGAGCTATCCCACAAATATAATTTTAATATGTTTTGGTTTTATTATGTATGTTTTTTTAATAGTTTTATTAGACATAGGTTTTTCACCGAAAATCAAGCTCTTTGTTTTGCACATGAGGAAAAATAGAAAATTATCAAAATAAATTTTAAAAAAATATGTTCATGCTAGCTAGTGATGTCCTTGATCCATTAAAAAAATAAAAATGAATTTCAATACATACAGAAAACGTTATTTTGTATACAGTCTGCCTATGTCTGAATTGCAATTGGTTTGACTTCAAAACTCTATTAAGGAAAAAATATTCAATAAAAAACTATGAGACCAAATTAAAGTGCTATATATCGTAGTTAAAAATCTAAATTCGAAAAAATTATAATTTTATCCTTCATAAAAAAGAAATTATGTTGTATACGGTGAGCGTCACTTTTTAAAAATGTTTTTTTCTGAAAAAAACCAGTTTTCATGGGAGATGAAAAAAGAAGTGCAATCTTATTCCAAAAAATTTTTTTTAAAAAAAATTTAGAACCTACAAACACAATTTGATGAGACTCTAGTTTGAATCATCTTCAAATTCCTCACGGTTTAGCCACTATTGGTGCCCGAATGTGAAGATCTAGTTAAAAATAATAATTTCAGTGTCTAGTTTGGCCAAAAATTGTAAACTACTATTGTGGGATCACCCTGCTTCAAGATCCAAGCCATGTGTTTCCTTTTCACAAACCTCGTGGTACCTTAAGAACATTTACTCTGATTGTGTGAGGCCTGCGAGAGACATTCATTATTAATCCCCGTCATTAAATTTCTCCATTGGTGAAATGATGGCCACTTGTAACTACTGGAACCTCAGGAAAAGGCCCCACCTCTCTGTATATGATAGATGGTGGCATCTCGCACACTTCACACCACTTTAGTGAAATCAGTAAGAAAGCCTGTGAGGTTTGCAAGAAATGGTCCAGATCGAAACCCATGATCAGATGGTTCACCAAACTGCATAGAACATATAGAATATCTAGGTGGGACCGGCCGGAAAAACCTTCAATGGCATAAACATTTAAGCTCAAGTGGAAAAAAAGAGACCAATAGGTTGGGTAAAATGGTTTGGTAAGAGCATGAAGGAAATGCTCAATCAGACAACTTAAAAAACTAGTGACCTTCAATAGCAAGTCAACATTGAAATATAACATGAGGGTTTCTAAACAATATCGATCAATATTTCATGAGAGATCAAAAACCCTAAACCCAAACTATCAGACCTCTAGTCTTGTTAAAAGTAACCGGCCATGCCCAATTTGGACAAAAATTTTGACAAATTTCTAAGAGTCCCATCAGTGGCTCCGACTGGGGATGTATGCCCCCTACGGACATAGCAAGAATTCAGAATCTCTAGTTTTGCAGACTAGACTATTGAATCACACGAGTTCCTTGATGAATGTTCTACCTTGCTTTGTCAATTTGAACTTGTGTATATCAAACTTGATGGCCCCAGGCCACCAAACAAGGGAGATCAAATTTTACCCCTGTCAAAAACAAAATTCTCTATCACCTAAAGTAAACAAAGTCTGCTAATTTCACCTCTTGATGTTGCCGAATTGTTGGAGCAATTAGTATGTGTGGAAATATCATAATGTTTACTCATACTCCCATGTATGTGATGGGTTAGCACTCTATATTCAAAAATTAACTGTAACATATGACCATAATGAGATTTTTTCTTACCCTAAACCTGGTCATACCTCATAGAATGCTGGCTTAAATGAGCTAAGAAATGGAAACATTCATAATTTATCTAGTCTGCAACATCACACATTCTGGCATCATCATCAGCTTGTTCATAGAACTGAAAACTTTCATATAAAACTGTGTGCATGTTACAAAGACCCTCTGAGTACAACAAGGAGGACACACAACTCGAGGAATCCTCACACTGGTGCTTTCCACACAAGCTAGGTTGCCAAAATCTGTGCTTAAATGTGTTGGAACACATCCTAACATCAACAAAGGAGTGGGCCATATCAGTTACATCTTTTTCCAGGAAATGTGTAAACACATTCATCTCAGGCCCCTCAATATACAACCCTTCCTGCAATCCATCATCGATTCCCAAATGAAAAACTTTAACATAATCAAACACATCAATCTCATCAAGGGCAATAGAGAAAGATAAATATGCATCATCCTCCTTATGTTCAACACCACCTGATGTATGTGTTAATTTATAAGTGAAAATTTTGGCACAGGCTGAAAACTTTTCACGGGTAATATCAATGTTACCTTCATTATAAGCTGGAAACTTTTCACCAGCAATATCAATGTCACCTAGTAACAAAAAATCACTCTCAGCTCCATACAAACAGTCGGGAAAATCAATAGTACCAATATTTTCATCAATATGTTGGTTGTCTCCAGTACTATTCTTTTGATCACACACCTCATTGTCCTCAAGTTCCTCAACATTTATACAATAAACTTGTTCCATTGCTAGTATACCTGGAGTATACTCTAAATATCTATCATTTGAAAGTTGTTCCTTCACTTGGAAACAAGTAAAATCATGAAGTTTCATATTTCCATACAACTCTGGTAAAAAGAAAAGCTCGGTTCCATCCTCGGTAATGCAATCATTACTTATGAAATCACAATCACTAGCCTATAACAAAATCTCAGTGATATGAGTATTACAATCAGGATTAGGAAACACAATGGGTGTCTCACATAATCCTTCATCATTTTTTCCCTCAAATTCCTCTACAGTTATCCAACTTTCTTCAAAAGGGCAAGCATTATCTTCATTTTGTGTAGATACATTCTTGGCTTATTCTGCAATCTCTACCCATTTAATGACTTGGGCCAAGTTAGCAGGTTTCAATTCTTCTGGCAAAGCACTTAGCCCCGATTCATAAAGTTCACAAAATAAATCAATGCATTCATAGTCATTAGGTCTATGACTTCTAGGAATTTGTATTAAAGCACCTAAAAATCTCAAGAAAAACTCATATGGTGATTCTTTCTCTTGCCTCTTTATTTCATAAAATTTGGGCACAAGAGAAGTTTGATCATCATCATTCAAACTAGACCAGCTTTCAACTTGGATCTCATTATCATCACACTGCAGTGGTGAAGATATTACAGTTTTCAAAGCACCCTTATCATAATCAGTGTTCTGAGCAGCCAACTCTAACATTTTACTAGTATGAGCTAGGCTAGGGTAATCAACACTTGTAGCCAGATACCCTTTCATCATTGAGTATTTCATGTTGTTTTCAATTTCCATAGCCATTTGATATGCTTCGTGCAGGTTTGTAGGTTCTTTATCTCTTAATAGGTAACCCATCATTTTGTCAAAAGCACCAAGATATACAACCAAGCATTTGGCCTCACTTGGTCTTATTTCTTTAGGGATTTCCCTTAAAGATCTTAAAAATCTGAGATTGAAATATGGGATTAGCTCCTCTTCTTTTATGTGGATTCCCATAAAACCTTTTCTTAATATGTTGGGATTGACTCTTTCACCAAATTGTTCCATAAAAACTATCACCAACTGATTCCATGAGTTAACAGAATAGGCAAGTAAATAAGAAAACCAATCCCTTGCATCACCCCCTAAGTATTGCACAAAAAGCTTCATGAAAACATCCTCATGACTGATTTCATAATCCCCCATTACATCTACAAAATGTTGTAAATTCTTAGAGGCTGATTCTGCACTTTGCCCTGTATATTTAGGCAAATACTTCCTAATCTTCTTAGGAATTGGATTAGGGTAACCACTGACATCACTGAAAATAAAAGGCATATACCTTTGAGTTACAAAACCCCCTAAAGGGCTTAATGAAACTTTTTCTCTTTGCATACTTACGTCTAACCTTACATATGGGAAATCACTTATACCCCTTTAGAATTTGTCAAAACAATACATGTTTATCAAACATATCATTTACCATCTCAACCATGATTCCATTAGTGACTGAAGTTATTATTCCTTGCTTTTAGAAATATGATGTAATACAAACATTTTTGTAAGTTCTTTTACATATTGCATCATTACAAGTATGGAAAATCTAATCATTGTTCCCTTTCTTGATGCTAGACATCTAGTTTGGAACCATTTTTCATCCTTAATTACAAACACCCTTTACAATTAGAAATAGTGAACTGTTTAGATTTAATGAAATACCTAGTAAATTTGGTAGCAGTTGTTAATCTTCTCTCCATGACTATAAGTATCACATATTTGGGAGTTTTCCTTATTCATCAACTATTTCTTCAGACAGAGTCACCACCTCTTCAACAGAGGATTGTATTTCAAAATAAATATAACATTCCTTTTCAAAGCTTGTTAGATTCTGGGTTATTGTCCACAACAGAGTCACACCATGTTTCTACCAATCTCTTTCAAAACCATAATCCTTCACCATCCAAATTTAACACTCAACTTCACTTAAACAAATGATTTTGGATAGCCACCTTCAACCCCTGTGGTTTCTCCTTTCTCTTTTTTCATTTAAATTTCTTAGAAGTTCTCCCAAATAAAACACCATTCAACTGATGATTCAGGCAGAGAGCCTATTCCATTGAGTTTAACCTTTAAGGGTACAATTAATATGTCAATGACCATACAGGATTGTCTGCACCCAAACTCCTGAGTCTTTTACTAGCACAACACCATAGATCATAGGATTTTCAGGTTTATTTCAACAACCTCCTCCTTCTAGGGTTGAAAAACTTTCACTAGTTAAAATTAGAATAGAAAATTATTTTATATGACTCTATAACCATCTGCAACTAGCGATTCAGAATATCCCTAGTAGATTTGCCATTTTGTTGGTGTTTTAATTTTCCAGATAGGCTTTGAAACTCTCTAAGAGGTAGCCAATCTCTATACTCAAGAATTAACAAAGCCAAGTGGCCAACTAACAAGATTCAGTCAAAGACTAACATCTCCTACACTTCTAGCTCTATGAAACCAAAGAGGGTTTTCCCAAATGTGTTCATACAAATATTTCATGACCTGGTAAGAACACTTCTTCAAACAGATACAATCCCCACTAACACAATTAGATGGTAATTATCCTGGTTGTGGCAAACCGAAGAATAATAACAAATCTAAAAGCAACAGGACTGAAACTTATCATAAGATTTACGTCTCCAAAGAGACAAGGTTTGATGTATTAAATTTTTTCATATTTAAACCATTGTGCTTAGAACCACAGCTCTGTACTCCCAAACAAGGATCCTAGGGAAATTAACCAATGTCTCATCCATTGGGCAGGAGTCATATAAAACATAACCCAGATATTTTGAACATATCACCATGATGATTTACACCATGAAATTTTTAGTTATCAAAACAATACTACTTAAGGAATCCTGAAGATGAGATCACAAATCTACAACTCATTTTAAGCAATTTAATTAACTCATTAAGTTAAAGCAGGAAAATGAGATACACACTCAAATATACCATTGAACTTGAATGAATATATCATTGATAAAATCATTCACAACTTATGACACGAAACCAGGAGAGCAATTATTCTAATAGATTGTTACTTATTGCTCTAGTATTTGTAATTACATAAGCATAGCCTGCTTGTTTTATAATATTCCTACCCCAGATAAAACATACTAGCTAAAATTTTCAGCAAAACCTTCAATAAATAGACTTGTCTGTACAAAAAACTAAGCCACCGGATACAAAAATCTGACCATTAACAATGAGCCGTAAAATCTCCTTTATAGGATAGGAGAGCAACAAGCATCGAGCTACATTGTTAATTTCAAAATGAATTTCATTAAAAATGAAATTCGAATTCACATTCCTCATCATTAGAAAACAAAGTGCATGATCCAAGGAATCAAAAAAATGGTTACACCCAGTAACCAGTCGGAGAAAAAACAAGAAGAGAGCATGCCAGGCACATGCATGTCCACATCCACAAGATGAAACACCAGGAAAAACACCACCCACGAGCAACACACCCAACAATAGAAATCATTTAGTCGACACACGGCCCCGGTACAGGCGACCGCTTCTGGTTCTCGCCTCAATTTGAGGCAGAACCACTTTCTTCTTTCCATCAACACGAACTCCAGCAACTTGGCATGGTGCCATTGCAGTTATTGGTGAAACTATAAGGACCTCTTCATCAACACCCATGAGCTCAGTCAAGGGCGCAAGATAACAACGATACTCCGAGTCAATCTCAGACCCATCACTGCTAGAGCTCGAAGAGAGCACAACAAGGGAATTACAACGCCTCGACCTCCTGCCCATATCTCGGACACTTGCCTCAAGAACATCTGGAGGACAATGTTCCTTTACTTCTTGTGAACTCCCTACACCTATCCTAGCACTTCAGCGCGGCTCAGACTTATCCATTGAAGAAGTGTAGCTTAGAGACTGCAAACAAATCCACCACTTGCCAACTCAAAAATTGCAATAATAATATAGAGCAATTCAGCAGATACTTATAGAGTAATCCGGTGCAGGGAGTATTAATTTCCCAAATGCTCGCATGAGTATGCAAACGATTAGTGGCTGATATTTCCACCACAAATTTATTTCAGGCGTATAGTGCATCATTGTATTTATCAGGAGGTTACCACTCGCACGTAAGGAAATCAGGAGAAAATCCTCTGAAAAACCCGTGCCATTAATAAAAACAAGTTACAGAGCGTAAAATATCCTCACATGGATGATCAGTAACCCTTTTGAAATTGCACCCTTGATGTAGAACAAACCTGGCAAGTTGGACGACTTAGATCGAGTCAGTGATAGTTGAAGATCCACATCACTGCCTAAGAAAAATCACAACCAATCACAACCCACGAATATAGGAGGTTGTAATCGGACAATAGGCCCCACCTAGCACTATTGCTTCAAGAGCCAGGCCATGTGTCACCTTTTCGCAAACCTCATAGTACTTTAAGAACATTTACTCTAATCGTGCGAGACCTGCGAGAGACATTCATTATTAATCCCCGTCATTAAATTTCTCCGCTGGTGAAAAGATGGCCACTTGTAACTGTTGGAACCTCGGGAAAAGGCCCCACCTCTCCATATATGACAAATGACAGCATCTCGCACACCTCGCACCACTTTAGTGACATTAGCAAGAAAGCCTGTGAGGTTTGCGAGAAATGGTCCAGATTGAAACCCATGATCGGACGGTTCGCCAAACTGCATAGAACATATAGAATATTCAGGTGGGATGAGCTGGAAAAACCTTCAGCGGCATAAACATTTAAGCTCAAGTGGCAAAAAAGAGACCAATAGGTTGGGTAAAAGGGGTCGATAAGAGCATGAAGGAAATGCTCAATCGGACAACTTAAAAAACTAGTGACCTTCAATAGCAAGTCAACATTGAAATATAATGTGAGGGTTTCTAAAGAGTACCGATCAATATTTCATGAGAGATCAAAAACCCTAAACCCAAACTATCAGACCTCTAGTCTTGTTAAAAGTAACCAGCCATGCCCAATTTGGACAGAAATTTTGACAAATTTCTAAGAGTCCCATCAGTATTCATGTTTTTTGTTTAGGTTCCACTCATTCAATCTGGTATTTTTCCCTCTGCCCAAAAGTGGAGCCCACCCACCTCCTTAATCGGTGAGAACATCTACTTACACATGATCAAATGGTTGCATGTACATGACAACCTCACCACCTTGAACCATCAGTTTAGCACATTAAACACTCACTACCTCCTTCATTTCCTTCACTAATTAACATGCCTTATGGATTGCTTTGCATTTACTCACATTGTTGGGCATGTTAATCAGAGATCAAGGTTCATTCAATGCTTCACATTCTCACATATCCCACTCACTCCCATTCCTTTTGTTTGCAAACATTCTTGAATGTTCGGTTGACTTCACTCTAAAACTTGTTCTACTCTCTACGCTTCATTGTTCGGCTCTTCAAGCTTCATTTTTTCAGCTCTACACTCTTGAAAGATCCCTTTCTCTTTCAGGTGAGCTTTTTTACCTCACTATGCCTCTACCACAGCCTATATATATATATATTAAAATTAGCATACATATATATAAATACATACATACATAATGTGTATGTATGTATGTATTCATATATATATGTATGTATGTATGTATGTATGTGTATGTTTTCATATATATATATGTATATATATATATATAATATATGTATGTATGTATTTATGTGTATATATACATAATGTGTGTTTGTATGTATCTATGTATTCATGTATGTATATGTATTCATATACATATTTATATATATATATGTATGTTTATATGTATATATATAAACATACATACATATATATAAATTTCATTCTCTTGTATGATATGCAAATGTTTTACATGAATCTATAAATATATGGGGTTTCACAATGATTCTCTTCACAATAAATTGTAACTCAGTATTTGGGGTTTCAACTTACAATATTTATGAATGTCAAGACATTTTAACTCAATTTGATTTTTCAATTGGATTGTTCAATTTGATTGATCATTTGGATTCTTGAATTGCATTGTTCAATTGGATTTTTATATTTGATTGTTCAATTGGATTGTTCAATTTGACTGATCATTTGGATTCTTGAATTGCATTTTTCAATTTATTTGTTCAATTTGATTGATAAATTGTATTGTCCAATTTCATAGTTCATTTGCATTATTAAAACTTATTTCTCTATTGCATTGTTCTTTTGGATTGTTCAAATGTATTGTTCTATTCGATTGATCAATTGGAATGTTCAATTTTATTGTTCAATTGCATTGTTCACTTGTAATGTTCAATTGCATCATTCAATTGGAATGTTCAATTTCATTGTTCACTTGCAATTTTCAATTCGATTGTTCAATTTGAATGTGATATATGTCATGTATATTCATGAGCAGTTATTTGTTTCATTGTTTTAGATATATTGGTATATTCGGCTGACACTTGTTGTAAATTTTTTTCTTGTTCAATGTTCTTCGATGGGGTGCAATTTCAATTCATTATTGGCCTCGTCATGGTGAATTGCATGTCAAAGGTAAACAGAAAAGGATACTACACATTCTTATTGTAATTTAAATAGTTTCCTTAGTACACTTTTATTATTAATGACTATTTTCATATATGTTTGCAAGATTTAATTGGATAAATTCACCATATCATTGGTCATCTCCAATTCATAGAGGTGAGCTTTTTAACCTCACTAAAGTTGCGTCATTGTCTCTTGTCATTCCGTTTTCTTTCTTATTTTCACTTATTTGTTTTGTTATGTGTGTGTTGTGTTACTTAAGGTTAATGTTATTATTTATTTTCTTGCTGATTTTGAACATAATATTTAAAGTGTTTATTTGATTGTCCATAGATCAAAGGTTCTCTTATGTTCTAAGCGCATCGACAATGTTCTCCATGATGTTTATGGAATTTATTGTGTTTATGAACACTTTGAATATGTGTGTTCATAAACACACTCAATTTTTCAAGGAAATATATGGTTCTCTTCATGCATCACTGTGAATTTAATGGGTTTAATCTTTTCATTTAATTTTTATCTATACATACACTATAGCTTTCAATCTATATATCAGTGTATGTATGTATATATCTATATATCTATGTATATATATATGCATGGAATATATGTATGTGTATATATATATATACACACACATATATATATATATATGTATATACATATATATATACATATATATCTATATATACATACATATATATATAGATATATTTTTAGATACACTCTGATATATATGTAGATAAATATATATATACGTCTAGATACACATTGATATATATGTGGATACATATATATATATATATATAAATGTACATACACATTTATATATATGTGCATGCATATTTTCATATACATACATGTGCTTTCGTATGCACATAGGTATATATGTTCATACGTATTAACATAGACATACATCTAAATATGTATGCACATAGATATATATGTAGTAATGTATGCACATATAAGCCCTACATATATCCTTGAAATGAAAACCAGTCAAACCAATTTCATATTTGGGGATAACAAACAAATGTTATAAGCAAATTGCAAATTCAAACTTTGTGCAATGATGAACATAATAATAGGGGAAAGATATAATCATATAGGTCAAACAGGTCACATCCATCTCTACCATTCACAAAACAAGAGTGAACGGTAATGTACTGAAACAAATAAACTTTAGATAAGACATACATACAGGTTATCTTTTGTAGAGCTATAGGATAAAATTAGTTTCCAATTGAGCTATTGATATACAAAAGGATACATTACACAAACCAATTTCATATTTGGGGATAACAAACAAATGTTATAAGCTAATTGCAGATTTCGAGTTTGTGCAATGATGAACATAATAATAGGGGATAGATATAATCATATAGGTCAAATAGGTCACATCCATCTCTACCATTGACAAAACAAGAGTGAACTGTAATGTATTGAAACAAATAAACTTTAGATAAGACATACATAAATTTTATCTTTTGTAGAGGTATAGGCTAAAAGTAATTTTCAATTGAGCTACCGATATACAAAAGGATATATTACACAAACCAATTTCATATTTGGGGATAACAAACAAATGTTATAAGGAAATTGTAGATTTAAAGTTTGTGTAATGATGAACATAATAATAGGGGATAGATATAATCATATAGGTCAAATAGGTCACATCCATCTCTACCATTCAAAAATCAAGATATTATAAGATTATCAGCATTGAATATTTTTTTCACAAATGTAGAATAGATATTATAAACATACTAATTGTTGTAAACAAAATTGAAATAGTTTATCTGCATACAATATATTTGCAGAAATGTAGAATATGCTCTTATAAACATAGAAATTGTGGTAAAGAAAATTGAAACATAATATCTGCATACAATATATTTTCTAAAAGGTATATTATAAGACAACCATAAAAATTTTATTGACATAATCATCAATGGGCCCGACACTAGAGCACCTTAATACGCAATTGTAAAATAGTTTTCACCCACAAAGTCAACCAAGGTACTAGTATGACATTAAAAACAGATTTAGTTCCAAATAATAAACAGATTTAGTTCACATTTTTAAATAGATGCAGCACAATTAAAATGGAATCCCCAACTACAACTGAACAAAAAAAAACCAATATTTAATGGCATCCCAAACTCAGTCAAATGCTCCAAGGAATGAACCTGGAGATGTGTTCTCGTCTCATGTTGTTGCATTTAGAATTTCCATAAATTGATTTTCATTTGCATTTGTTAGTTGCGTGCAACTTACATTTGATGGCGCTAGTGGTGAAGAAGTATGACCAACTAGAAATTGAGTGCAGCTAACTTGAGATGAGTTGGGACTGAAACACACATTGCCTGCAGAAAACATAGGGATGTTATTATTGGTTATATCTCGAAAGTAACTATGGTTATTAGATAAGGGAGTTGCAAGACTGCTTAAGCGTCTATCTAGCATCAATGCTCTATGGGAAGACTCAATCTCCCTTTCCTTCTTCTCTTGTTCTTTTTGTATCCTCTTTGGCTCCTTCTTCTGCTCTTTTTCCTTTCTTTGCAACTGTTTTTGGTGCTCTCTTTCCTTGCGCTCAATTTCCATTTTGATTTTCTTTTGTTCCTTCTGCTCCAAGGTCAGAATTTGTGCTCCCTTTTTCTCCTTAGTTTGTTGCCTCTTTCTGATTTTTAATTCTTGAAGTTCTTCTTTTCTTCATTCCTACTCCATTATGAGAGTCATGTAACTATCAGTTGTCAACAATTGAGACTGTTGGCTCACTCGAAGAGCACCACTAGCTAACTTTCTCATTCTTTCATTCTCTCTATGACTTGGAAGCTTAAGGAAGTTACTGATCTGAGAACCACTTTTTGTTTGAATTATTTCATTCACTTGGGAGGAAGTAAAATCCACCTAGTCCGGTGTACCCTAACTTTCATTGCTTATATCTACATAAAAGTGCACTGTTTCTTCTAGAGGTGTGGGTGTTTGAGAAGGGAATGTGAAATCCCCAATGTCTTCTTATGCGAGCTGGTTTTCCATGTCCTCAAGTTCTTGTTGTGCACCTTCATGCACTTGACTATCCGTTGGAGTCTGTAATGTTTATGAAATTCCATTTGTTGAAACATCAAGTCCCGAAAGACTAAGGATGTTCTACAGTGTAGAAGCATCATTGGTGTTAGCAATGACATACGTCTCGCTAGGACGCATGTCACCCATGAGTGCATCAAAATTAAGGGGCCATAGCCCTGTCCTTTTAAAGCCAACTTTTATGTTAGCTGGATTCAAAGCTCTTCTAAGTGCCTTGTTGCCTAACTCTACCAATTATTCCCTTCTGATATCAATATTCGGGAATCTAGTGAGAAAATATGATTGTTTTGATTTGAAATATTGCTTGAATGGTGTAAACACGCTAACATCCAAAGGTTGTAGCACATGAGAAGTATGAACAGGAAGTGTAAGGAGGTCAATGTCGAATGCCCTTGCCCTTTGGATAGTTGAAAATGCAACATGACTTCCATGGCCATCAAAAATCAACAGGTGCCTATTAGTAGGTGAGACTCCCCCAGGAACCAACACACAGAAATGTTCCATCCATTCATAGAAAAGCTCCTTCGTCATCCAAGCATGTGCTTGGGTTTCCATAGTTGCACATGGTTCATAGTTCACAATGCAATTCTCTATCTTTGTATTGCCCTTGAAGAGATAGAAACCAGGTATGCTTTGGCTAGATGCATTAACACATCATAAAATTGTTATCCATTCTCTACTTTTTGGAATGATGTATGAGACATTCTTACTACCTCGTCTTGCCAAGACCCTCATAGTTCCATTTCTGCCAGCTTGAATGCCCGTTTCATTAGACTTCCAAATTTTGTCAGGACCTTATGGGGTGGTTTCATATGTTTTTGACAACGTTCTATAAAATTCAGCTACTATATTGGGTCTAAGGTTTAGCACCCTATCTTTTTCAAGACCTTCATTTGTGTGCAAGGTCAATTCTAGATAGCACCTCTTGAATCCAATCCACCATGATTTTTCAGGAAGCCCCTCCATGAAAGGGTTGGGTCTTGTTTGGCATATCTAAGCAACCTCTTGCTTGAGATTCATAATCTCAAGCCCATGGCCAATATCTGCCATATCTATGCATCACTTCACAATCAGACCCTCCTCCTCTTCTGTGAGGACTGTGTGTGGACCCTTCTTTGAAGTAGTGCTCAGGCCGCCTAACCAATTGCTAAGTGTTGTAGCTGGGAATTTCCACTTCTTCGTAGTACCTCTCATTGACATCCCATTTGTTTCAACATCCTCCAGTGCCCTCTCCATGTCCTCTCTTGACCATTCCCTTTCCTTTCATGCTCTTGGTTGTCAGATTGGTGGTGCAGCAACCTTGTGGACAACCTCAATAGGTTTTGGATTACTATTTACTTGTGCAACCTCGGTGACTCTTACACTATCTTTCCTTGTACGAGACGTCTTTTTAGTCTTGGTTTTAGTTTTCGACCTCAATTGACCTTGATATCGCACCTATAGATTTTAAAAAAGATGTTTGGAGCAATTAAATAAAACAAGAAATTGAACACTATTGAAGTCATAGTGATGCATGAACAGTTCGAATATATTTAATATGCATCTTGACATTTTGAATTTGAATGGTTTGGTTTTTATGAACACTTTGAAATGCAATTGTCTTTATTGTGCATGATTAGTTTGTTTTTATTGTCTGTATTTTGTATGCAATTGGATTTCTTATGCATGTTGACAGTTTGTTGTATTTTATTATTTCAATTGAAATTACTTATAGCAGATTTGTTTAGTGATACATGAACAAACATTGATAAAAGGAAATACAATGGTACATGTGTAGTGAGGTAGAAAACCTCAACTGAAAGAGAAATGGAGCTAAATCTTGAGTGTAGAGCCAAACAATGAAACATGGAGAGCCGAACATATATATGTAAAACAAATTCCCTAGTAATAGTCACATAAACAATTACATATATATATACATATACGAATATATATATATTTGTATATGTATGGAAATGTGTCTATGTATTATTTTGTTCCTTCCATGCACAATATATATATATATATATATATATATATTTGTATATGTATGGAAATATGTCTATGTATTATTATGTTCCTTCCATGCACAATATATATGTCTATGTATTATTTTGTTCCTTCCATGCACTATATATATTTCTATGTATATATATAGTGCATGGAAGGATCAAAATAATATATATATAGGAAGAGAAAAATACAATTGCATGGCAGAATATATTTCTATGTATTATTATGTTCCTTCCATGCACAATATATATATATATAGAAAAATACATATATAGGAAGAGAATAATATAATTGCATGGCAGAATATCTTCAAAATGAAATCAACTGAATCCATTTGCATGTTTGGGAATAACAAACAAATATTAAAGGCAAATTGCAGAGTTAGTTTGTGCATTCTCAAAGAGAGGACTACAAGTGCATGGCAGAAAACCTTGAAATTGTGAACCAGTCAAAACCCTAAAATAGCATTTTGTAGAGTGAACTATTGTGAATGGAATAACAAAATAATATGATTTCATGGAAGAATATCTTTGAAATGACAACCATTCATACCATATACATGTATGGGAATATATTAAGTATGGAAATATGTCTATGTATTATTGTCTTCTTTCATGCACAATATGTATATGTATGTATGGAAAGACAAATACGTATATAAGAATATAATAATATAATTGCATGGTAGAATAACTTCATAATGAAAATAAGTGAAGCCATGTTGATATTTGGGATTAACAAAAAAATATTGAAGGGGAATTACAAAGTCAAAGTTTGTGCATTTTTAAAGAGAAAATCTTGTAATTTAGAACTAGTGAAACCCTTCACATGTTTGGTAGTAACAATGAAATGAAAAAATAATTTCACAAACATAACTATTGTGCATGGAAGAATATAATAATACATAAACATGCCATAATATCTTCGAAATGAAAACCAATCATACCATTTTCATATTTTGAAATAACATGAGAATATTTGAAGTGAATCGTAGAGATGAAGTTTGTGGAATGAGGAAGACACAAATGCAAGAGCATGGCATAAACCCTCGAAATGGTAGACACTAAAGCCCTATGAATATTTCATAGTAACAAGCAAATATATTGTATCCATTTCTGTATTTTGGAATAACAAACAAATGTAAAAACCAATTTGCAAATTTAAAGTTTGTGCAATGACGAACACACAAATACAAGTGCATGGATGAAAACTAGTCAAACCCTTTCCATATTTTTTTGAACAAGTCTAATAGTATTGAAAAACCATTTAAACCAGCCAAACCCATTTCATATGTCTTATAAGGAAGCAAATATGAAAAGCACAATGCAGAGTAAATGTCGTGAAATGAATAACACAATATTATGAAAAAGACAAATGGACGAGCATAGAGGAAAGGAAAACCAATGAAACCCTGAAATTGAATTGAAATATTTTGGAATTCATATAAAGTGTAAGTTGAAACCCTAGATATTGAGTTAGAGGTCAATATGAAAAAATTGACATCCCATAAAACATATTTGCATTCACAAGCAGACAGAATTTGGTGCAGTAGAATACATGTATAGCTTGTCACGATGTTGTTGCTACTGCCTCTGCATTTTCTTCATATTTCAGGAGAAAATTGTATAACTGGTAATGAAATTGGGATGTGCTAAATGGAAATTACAAGAGATTGAGTAATGCATTTGATATGGAGGTTGGATGAATCAATCACTGATTCATGCTCTAGGTCTTGTTTGGAAGACCTCTAAGGTGTCTCATTCCACCACTTCAACCTATAGGACCTTCTCTTATTTAGGATCCCCTAGTCTCTCCTTGGCAACCCCAACTACCAACATAAATTCTTCCTACCAAGTCCACCTTGGTACAATCTTGCAACTCTAACCTTAGCCCTTAGTCCACCCTAAAGGCTACAATCCTTCAAGATCTTGAATTTAGCTTTGTAGAGGTGAGGTGGTGCTTTCATAGGCTTCAATCCATCCTAGCAAGGGTTTTAGGGATCCACCTAGCTCCATTTTTTAGTCGCTTTCACCAAACCCTCATTTTAGGCCTAGAACCTAGGTTTTCTTCTCCGAGGGATCAAGGTTTTCCACAAGGTTCTTCCAAGTAACCCCCAAACTTTTCTTGGGATTCCTGGTTCTTATGTCCACCAATCAAAGATTATTGGAGCCTTGGGCCTCAATTGGTCGTACAAAGCTCTAACCTGGAAGTGGAAAAAACTAGGCCTTTTTAAGCCCTTTTCCTGACCACATAGCAGACTATCAAGTCTTTCCCTCACCAGATGGATTGGTAGATTCTCCTCCTTGTTACCATAGCTTGGTAAGCCTCACATCTCCCCTCTCCAAAAGGGAAATTTTCTTAAACTAACACCTCTACAATTTTTAGTGCTCTGCACTTTGGTCTTTCCTAGTCGGGCTCTTCCCTGGCTTGCCTAGGAGAAGACTTCCACAGTGGCTCCGGTGTTTTCAAGGACTTCTAACCCTACATTATATACATCCATGGAGTCTAGTCACTATTCCCAAAGGTTCGTACAATTTATACGATGGGAAAGTGAACTAGCCCTCCATTCTTCAAAAACTACCTGGTTCAGGCCAGCAACTATAAAGAAAGAAAACTAACTACAAACAATGACTGAAAGTGAAAAAACAAGCTATCAACTACCACACAATGCCTGAATAACAATTACTCTACATCCTCCACAAAATAAAGTACCAACATTAATCCATTAAACCACTTCTTCAAGGCAAAAACCATAAATACACACAAATCACCACTGTTTTCTCTTGAATTCAAAATTTCCAACCAATTCAAATGCTTCCAACCTCACTCCCATGTTGAGGTCACCCTTAAATAGGTTCTCTAAATTATTTACCCTCTCCTTTGGACACTCCTAGGCCACTTGTAGCTTCCATTGAGCTTTATTTTCAAAATTTAGAAAAGAAACTCCTAAAAGGTCTAAAAGGTCTTAAACCTCACTTAAGCAAAACCCTTAAGCCTATTCAATGGTCAAAATGACCTTCATTAGATCAACACCCAATCAAAAATTCCACTAAGGCACAAACATAAAATAACATGAATAGATTGTTAAGTTGACCTAAACAAATTGCCCTAGACATGACCTTCTAGACAACCTATGGTAACCTATGGGTGCTCCTGCACCATTCTCCCCCCCTCTACACAAACACTAAGGAATGTGGGCAGAGATCAGAGATAAATCAAGACCCTACTTCTTGAACTGAGCTTCATCCACCCATGTAGCCTCAGAGTCTGGTTGGCCTTTCTATTGGATGAGATGTTCCTTGTATTCCTTATGTCAGGTAGACTTCTTCACCCTTGATTCCAAGATCCTCTCTACTTGCAACTTGTCTTTAGGAGGTAAGGCTATGTTACTCACATACTTCAAGACATCCATACTATTTTGATCCATTTCAGTGACTGGTCCTTTATACCTGATCAAATCAGCCACAATAAACAATGGTGAAATGCCTAAGTCTACAGGTAGCTCCACCTTGTAAGCATTCTTTCCATATTTAGCTAACACCTTACATGGTCCCACTCTCTTCATGTGCAACTTGATTGATGTTCCTTTCTGAAACCTAGATTTGTTGAGATGGACCATGACATAGTCCCCTACTGCAAATTGTAGATCTTTCCTATACATATCCACCTTAGCTTTCAGCTTGTGAGTATCCTCTATAATTGTCTTTTTCACTTGCTCTTGAATCTCCTTCATGGTCTAAGAGAAATCCTCAACATGGCCACTCCTATTCTCCATAGCTCCTAAATCTCTAAGTTCACACACACCTCTTGGGTGCATTCCATACACTATTTCAAAAGGACTTTTGCTTGTGGTCCAGTTCACATTGTCATTGTAGGCATATTCAGCTTGTGATATGACCATGTCCCATGTCTATCCATACTCCTTGGTTATGCATCTTAGAAGGTTACCTAACACTCTATTGATCACCTCAGTTTTTCCATCGGTTTGAGGATGGTAAGCTGATCCAAAAGACAAGTTAGTACCTAGTCTGCTCCATAAATTTTTCCAAAAATGACTCATGAACTTCACATCCCTGTCTGAGACAATGCTCAATGGAAATCCATGGATCCTCACAATCTCTTTGAAGAAAATATGAGCAATATAGCTAGCATCATGGGTGGTCTTGCAAGGAACAAAGTGACTCATCTTACTGAACCTATCTACCACCACATAGACACTATCAAACCATGTCTTAGTCTTAGGGAGTCCTACCACAAAGTCCATGCTAATGCATTCCCAAGGTCGGTTAGGAATAGGTAGAGGTTGATACAAACCTACATTACTAGCTCCCCCCTTGGCTTTCATACAAACTACACATTGCTCCACATATCTTTTGACATCCCTTGGCAACTTAGGCCAATAATTGAACCTCTGCACTAATTCCAATGTCTTGTTGATACCAAAATGACCACTCAGACTACCATTGTGCTTCTCTTGGATGAGATTCTCCCTCATTGATCCTTTTGGAACACATAACTGATTTCCCTTGAACAAAAGTCTACTTTCCAATGTATACTCTGAGAATTGACTATGAAAGTGATTCTCAAAATCAAAACATACCTTGTATGCTTCAGAGAAGTCTTCATCTTCCCCATAGAGATCCTTGAAACTCTCTATCCCAATGCTCTTTATCTGTATCTCTTGCACTGTCAGCAACCTCCTACTTAATGCATCTGCCACCTTGGTCAACTATCCCTTCTTGTGCTTGATGGTGAAAGTGAAGGCTTGGAGGTACTCCATCCATTTTAGATGTCTATTGCTCAACTTTTCTTGTGTGTTGATGTAGCTTAGTGCTTGGTTATCTGTAAACACAAAAAACTCTTTAGGTAGGAGATAATGCTTCCACTTTCTAAGTGACTGTACTAGAGCATATAGTTCTAGGTCATAGGTAGAATACTTCTTCTTAACTTCATTGAGCTTTTCACTAAAGAAAGCTATAGGCCTACCTTCTTGGCTTAGTACTCCTCCTACTGCAATTCCACTAGCATCACATTCCACAGTGAATAACTTATCAAAACTAGGTAATAAAAGAATGAATTGAGTTGCCAATTCTTGTTTCAATTTCTCAAAACCCTTCTCAGCTTCAAGAGTCCATTTGAACTTAGTATTTAGGCCACCTTTGATTGTATCAAGTACTGGTGCACATATTCCACTAAAGTTCCTTATAAACTTCCAATAAAACTGAGCTAACCCATGAAAACTTCTTACCTCTATCCCAATGGTTGGCGTAGGCCAATTTAGGATGGCTTCCACCTTGCTTGGATCCATCTTCAATGATCCTTGGGATACTACAAACCCCAAGTACACAAGCTCTTGTTTGAAGAACTCACACTTCTCTAGGTTGATGGCTAACCTCTCTTCTTGCAATCTTTTAAGAACCAACTCCACATGCTTTAAATTTTCTTCTATTGTCTTGCTAAAGATGAGTATATCATCTAGATATACCACCACAAATATCCCCGTGAAGTCCTTAAGCACTTCATCCATGAGCCTCATGAATGTGCTAGGGGCATTTGAGAGGCCAAATGGCATAACTCTCCACTCATACAACCCATCAGTTGTCTTAAAGGTTGTCTTCCACTCATCCCCATCTTTGATTCTGATCTGATGGTATCCACTCTTGAGATCCAACTTGGTGAAATACTGAGCTCCTCCAAGACAATCCATCAAATCCTCAATCCTAGGAATAGCGAACCTATATCTGATTGTAATTATATTTATAGCCCTAGAGTCATTCCATAGTCTCCACTTACCACCTTTCTTGGTTTCTAAGACCACCGGTACTGTACACAGACTGATGCTCTTCCTAATTAGTCCTTGATCTAATAACTCCTGCACTTGTCTAGCCACTTCTAGGTTCTGATCTGGTGTAAGCTTGTAAGCTGCTTTGTTTGGAAATGAAGCCCCTGGTATGAAGTCAATCTGATGACTGATGGCTCTCTTTGGAGGTAAGGTTGTTGGTGTTCCATCACTGACTATGTCTTTAAACTGATCAAGCAACTTCTGGACTGCTCCTGGTATGACTATTTTCTTGACCTTGTCTTCTTCCTTGGGTTGCACCATGACCACATATCCTTCACCTCCTTGTTGTAGAGTGTTGATAAACTCCTTGCCACTACTTAACAAGACACTAAGGGTATTTGACTGTCCTTCTTCCTCATCTGACAATGACTGCAGTTTGAATGTCTTTCCATCCTTTTTGAATGAGATAGTGTTCTCCTTTCCATCATAGATGGCTTCCATGTCATACTGCCATGGCCTACCCAATAGAAGATGGCATGCATGCATAGGAAACACATCACAAATCAGTTTGTCTTTGTACCCTCCAATGGAAAATTCCATTGTTGTCTGCTCATTCACAAGAACACTCTTCCCTTTATTCAACCATGTCACCTTGCAGGGATTAGTATGAGGTACCTTTTCCAATTTTAACTTCCTGACTGCTTCCTCTGAGATAATGTTATCAGTAGACCCTGACTCCACTATAACCTTGCACAACTTTCCAAGTATTTTGTATCTTACCCTAAATAAG
Organism: Sequoiadendron giganteum; assembly: GCA_007115665.2. Taxonomy (NCBI): domain Eukaryota; kingdom Viridiplantae; phylum Streptophyta; class Pinopsida; order Cupressales; family Cupressaceae; genus Sequoiadendron; species Sequoiadendron giganteum. The sequence goes on from CM021110.1 coordinate 306,779,992, forward strand.
GCTCTCCTTTGCTTTGGCTATTCCTTGACTGGTTGTCTGATTAGAACTCTTCTAAACATCAGGTTCTCCCCCATTTCTGATTCAATGTGACTAACCTCTAGTGACTTGATACTCATGGTGTCTTCTTGAGCATATGCTACTCTCTTTTCTGTATTTGATGAAGATGCTTTCGCCAGGCACCTATAAGCTGGATGTCCTACTTGACCACAATTATAACACTTCATGCTAGTAAAGTATGAGTTACTTATGCCTGCTCCTCTTCCTCTATTTGAACCTCCTTGAGGTCCTCTACCTCTTCCATAACCTCCTCTAGAAGTTGACTCACCTCCATGCTCTGTGAGTTTAGACTCTCCTTAATTTCTTTGTTCAGTCCCTCTACCTTGGTATCCACCTCTGTGTCCTCTTTGATCTCTACCTTTCCCCCTACTCTTGGATACCTGGTCTTGTTTCCTCTTTGATCTCTCTTCAATCTTTATAGCCAATTGATAACATTAGTGCACTGTTTTGGGACTTAGAAGAGTCATCTCCTCTTGAATGTTCCATTTCAAACTGTTAAGGTATCTAGCCACCTTAAGACTTTCATCCTCTGACACATTAGACCTCATACAAAGTTTTTGAAACTCCTCAATATAAGAATTCACATCTTGGTCTCTTTGTCTCAAGCTTTATCTTTTCTTATGCAGGTGAATCACATAATCATCTGGCATGTATGCTTCTCTCACTTTGGTAACCATTCCCTTCCAAGTAGAAATAGGCTTTTTGCCTTCCTTTTCTCTCTTTGTCTGAATGAACTTCCACCATATCAAGGCAGAACCTCTTAATCTTGACTATGCCACCTTCACCTTCTATGCTTCAGTGACTCCATCACACTCAAAATGGTTTTCCATTCCCTCTATCCAATCCATGACTAGATCAGCTTCCAATTTCCCACTAAACAATGGTATGCCTTCAAGTGCTTTTCCACTCATAGCTTTCAATGCCTTCAAGAAAGGCTCCTCTTGTAGAATAGGGTCAGGTTCAAGGATCTTGTCTTCCTTTGCAACCTCTTCACTCTTGGGTACCCTTCCTTCCAACTTGTCACTGACCTCATCGGTCTTGGTTTGCACATTATTCATTGCTTGCTCAAGTTGAGCTATTCTTTCCCTCAGTCTTCTATTTTCTTCCTCTTGATCTTCAACCTTCCTGGCCAACTCTATATATGTCACCATGGTTGTAGAACCACTAGACTCAAGCTCTGAAATACAACAATCAATCCCAAATCTTTTGTTGCTCTGATACCAATCTGATAGGGAGGTTGGATGAATCAATCACTAATTCATGCTCTAGGTCTTGTTTGGAAGACCTCTAAGGTGTCTCACTCCACCACTTCAACCTATAGGACCTTCTCTTACTTAGGATCCCCTGGGCTCTCCTTTCCAACCCCAACTACCAACATAAATTCTTCCTACCAAGTCCACCTTGGTACAATCTTGCAACTCTAACCTTAGCCCTTAATCCACCCTAAAGGCTACAATCCTCCAAGATCTTTAATTTAGCTTCGTAGAGGTGAGGAGGTGCTTTCATAGGCTTCAATCCATCCTAGCAAGGGTTTTAGGGATCCACCTAGCTCCATTTTCTAGTCGCTTTCACCAAACCCTCATTTTAGGCCTAGAACCTAGGTTTTCTTCTCCGAGGGATCAAGGTTTTCCACAAGGTTCTTCCAAGTAACCCCCAAACTTTTCTTGGGATTCCTGGTTCTTATGTCCACCACTCAAATATTATTGGAGCCTTGGGCCTCAACTAGCCGTACAAAGCTCTAACTTGGAAGTGGACAAAACTAGGCCTTTTTAAGCCCTTTTCCTGACCATAGAGTAGACTATCAAGTCTCTCCCTCAATAGATGGATTGGTGGAGTCTCCTCCTTGTTACCATAGCTTGGTGAGCCTCACATCTCCCCTCTCCAAAAGGGAAATTGTCTTAAACTAACACCTCTACAATTTTTAGTGCTCTGCACTTTGGTCTTTCCTAGCCGGGTTCTTCCCTGGCTCGCCTAGGAGAAGACTTCCACAGTGGCTCCGGTGTTGTCAAGGACTTATAACCCTACATTATATACATCCATGGAGTCTAGTCACTGTTCCCAAAGGCTCGTATAATTTTTACGATGGGAAAGTGAACTAGCCCTCCATTCTTCAAAAACTGCCTGGTTCAGGCTAGCAACTATAAAGAAAGCAAACTAACTACAAACAATGACCTAAAGTGAACAAACGAGCTATCTACTACCACACAATGCCTAAATAACAGTTACTCTACATCCTCCACAAACTACAATACCAACATTAATCCATTAAACCACTTCTTCAAGGCAAAAACCAAAAATTCACACAAATCACCATTGTTTTCTCTTGAATTCAAAATTTCCAAACAATTCAAATGCTTCCAACCTCACTCCCATGTCGAGGTCACCCTTAAATAGGGTCTCTAAATCAGTTACCCTCTCCTTTGGACACTCCTAGGCCGCTTGTAGCTTCCATTGAGCTTTATTTTCAAAATTTAGAAAAGAAACTCCTAAAAGGTCTAAAAGGTATTAAACCTCACTTGAGCAAAACCCTTAAGCCTATTCAATGGTCAACACGACCTTCATCAGATCAAAACCCAATCAAAAATTCCACTAAGGCACAAACATAAAATAAAATTAATAGATTTCTAAGTTTACCTAAACAAATTTCCCAAGACATGACCTTCTAGACAACCTATGGTAACCTATGGGTAGTCCTGCACCAGCATTTTTTAATTTGAAAATGTCCTTATATTTTCAATCCTGGTTTGGTGTGGATTCTTTAATTCCCATCCTTTTAATTTCAAATTTGAATTCTTCATCAGATTCCTTCAATTGATGAGATTGTATGTATTAATGGTGTTCATTTCTTGTTTGCTTGACAGGAGAATTAGGTGGCTTTAACACCATTGTTTTGGTGGTTGCAGATGGGAAAAATTGGAGGAGACACCAGTAGTAGAGAGGTTTGATTTGAAAGATGGGACTCATATGAATGATTGCTACCTATCTGAGTGTTGTGTTGGTGGGCAAGTGGAATGGGGGTTCGAGTGTATTGGATTTGGTGATGGTAAATTCTTGCCTCATAGTTCTACTCCTGGCATGCCAAGTGCTCGAAAGGTGGTTGTGATGTAATGCAAGTTGTGACATTAAAGGGGAGCTTGGGTTATACTAATTTTATACTCTGGACTTTTGTTTTCAAGTGATGGGCCAGTACCAAGTAGCATGGCTTGTATGTTTGTCATGTCAAATGTGCTTTAAATATTCTCTAACATGTAAGACTGTGAATATCTATTTGTTTATGGGACAAATATTCTTCAATTATAATACAATTTTGACGGTACAATGATACATGTACCTCTATTGACTTTGTGGGTGAAAATTGTTTTACAATTGCATATTAAGGTGGTCTAGTGTGTTGACCACGTGGGACTACTTTTGTCTAGTATAGGCTCTCACCCTACTATGGGCCCCTCTCCCCTAACATGAGCTCTACGAACTTCAAATAGGAAACGCCTTCAATGTTAAATATAATATTAAAACACATACTAGTATATTTAATTGTTAAATATTATTTATTGTTAGATGATCAATGGTCAGATGAATTGATTAATCATCTTTCTTTGTAATGTTGGCTTTTGCTATTGAATTGTAGATGGTTTTAAAAAAGATAATTTAGTTGAGAAATTATTATTAGAGTTCAAAAAATATAATAAATTATAGAGATATTATCTAACAAATTTTGAAAATTCATAGTATGGTTAGAAAAAATATTCTAATATTTGTGAAAAGTTTAGTATTTATAGGGTGCCGAACCCTTCACAAAGGGCCCAAGGGGCCAAAGGATAACAAAGTTCAAATAGAATTGAACTATAGGAAAACTAGAGACAGCAGACAAACAGCTGTAGGAAATAAAGAAATCAAGCAACCCCAGAAACAGAGGGGTCAAGGCTAGATCCATGAGCTCGAGTTCGAGAAGCAGCCACATAATTTTTCTTCTGAAGAACCACCGTCCAAGGGGGCTCAGAGTCAGGAATCAAAGAGAAAGGTGAGAGGAGCGGCTCCACCCCAGCCACCACAAGAGAAGAGTCACCAAGCAGTGAGGAAGTTGGCAACGAGGCAATAGATATCGAATCAAATAACGAAACAATAGAGGCTCCCAACAAAGGTTGGACAGGGTCTGACAAAGCAGGGATAGGCACAACAGTGTCAGTAGAACGGTCCAAAGGTGGTTCCACGAAAGAGGGATCCGGGAGAGGAGCAACAACCTGAGGGTCGACCTCCTCAGACAAACCACCCGAAGAAGAACCCACCGCGAGGTGATCCAAGAGAGAATCCTTCCACCAAGTCGCAACGCCCTTGCGGTGGGCAAGAGGACAGGTCGAGGCCAAATGACCCACCGAAAAGCATCTCCTACACCGAAAGGGGAGACCCTCATAGTCCAAGAGTTGCTTCCATGGTCTATCCTCCACCAGCAAAACAACATCCCCAAGAAGAGGTTTGGAGATGTCAAGATCGACTAACAATCGAGCAATAGTAGTATGCCCAAACTCCCTAGTTGTGGAATCCACCATTAAAAAATGACCAATGGTATTGCCAATGGCCTCGAAACAAGATTCCTCCCAGAATTGAAGAGGAAGATTTGGCAGGCGAACCCAAACAGGTCTGGTGTTCAAAGGCTCTGTAAGAGGGTTGAAAGAACGAGACTAGGGCCTGATGGCTAGGGAATGAACACCCCACATCCAACCCCTGTCCAGGACGTTGTTCCTCTCAAGAGGGGAGGAAAACGTAGCAATAAAGAAACCCCGAGCACTGGGGTAGAGCTCAATGTCTCCAACAACCAAAGGCTTCCAAGAATCCAAAACCCAGTCATGGAGGTCCGAAAGGGAGGGCCACAAGCCATTGAATCTGCACACCACTCCTATTTTTGAATAATAGTCTTCATTTTCCACTATCTCAGGGCCGCAAACAACCATAGGGGATTCTCAGGCACAGGGCAGAGACCGACCAAAAGGATGAGAGCCCACCTTGGCAGCATTCAAGAAATATTTTTCCAATCCCAAAGGGCCCGCAACAAGAGGCACCATAGAGGCATCAGCAAGCGCACTCCCACCATCCATCCCAGCCACCATCGACCTAGCAAACACCTTGTGCTTGCACGGGACACTGGATCCACCAGTAGGAGGAACCCCACAGGGTGTAGCTCCACACCTGACAGACACGCCACCACCATGAATAGCCAGTGGTGAAGATGAAGCAGGCAGAGGAGGGAAAGAAGGAGCCAAAGGCTTAGCAGTCACCCTGGAAGCCTTAAGACGCATGCACTAGGCAGGGTAAGGAACCACCGCCCCAATCTGGACTATAGCAAGAAGCGGAGCTGCGTAGGCCACAACCCCTAACTTGTCCATAGCAGGAAGAGTCATTGCAGATAGGGGAGGAGCCGAAGGAGCCAGAGGAGGAGTCGTTGGAGCAGCGCTTAATTCGAATTTTCACCGCGCAGAGCCCATGTTTAATAATAAGAATTAAATCATTTGACAAAAAAATTAATGGTAAAATTTATATGAATATACAAATATAGAACATTTTTAACAAATATTTTACACCATCTAAGACATGATGATCAATGGCTTTAGTTGTATCTTGGGTTGAATTTCTAACAAACCCATATTCAAGTTAAAGTTTCAAAATGGGCAATATTTAAGAGACAATTGTCAACGATTAATGATGTTTACTAAAACTTGTGGGTTTTCTTGATGTTCTAGTTTGAACAAGGGCTCCACTAGATTGACATGGGAAGAAAATTACTTCAAAATTAGAGGGCCGTCTAGATTGATGTGAATGCATTGGTCGATGATCCAACATTCTTTCCTAATAAATGGATATACTTCAAAGGTTGTGTCATCTATTAGATGCAAACTAAATATGGAAGATTGTAAGTGGTAGATTCACTTGGTAAGAAGATGAAGGATTGGATTCACCACATCTTTCTTTTCCTACTCTAATAGCACAACAAAATGAAATTATTTTACTAGCAATGATTTAGTGGTGCATGAAAGTGTCATATGGCTGGGTTGACTTCACATCCCTTTTCATTTATCGGTTCATACACTCATGTGAAAAAAGAGAGGAACCCACCTATATTGCAACCTATATATTATCAACCAATGATGTAACAAAATAAATTTGTTATATTGAAAACAATATGGAGACACAAAAACCTACCAAGTGTCATAACTTCCATCTTTTACGTTTTGATGTCATTCCCATAATCTAACCCAATGCAAGGGAATATCACTAAGCATTTGCCTAAGTGGATCTAAATATGCTATTTTTTACTATATTTAACTAAAGTTATGATCCCTTAACCTAACTATTATGCCCTTAATATTAGAGTACATAGGGTTATGAATAGTCATCTTGTGTCTATATTAACTCTTAATTAAGTCATATTATCATTATTATATTGGTATTTAGTTAGTTAGGCCATCCTATGGCTTATATATGGTTATCTAAGTCGTCATGGGTGATATCCTAGGGATTAAGTAGGGTATATATAGGAGGTAGGAGTCCCATTATTCATCATATTGTGAATTATATTCTCATTGGAGATATTTGGAGGTTTTCCCACTCATAATGAATTGTTATCCTCAATTATTATCAAGTATTTGTAGCATAATTCCTACCATATTCTTCTATTGTGCAAGTTATGTCATTACAAGTGGTATCAAAGTATGATAGTGGAACCATTGAGGCAAGGCCATTTCTTAATATTAGAGGTCATTTTGGAAAGCACATATATCTCATATTTTAGAAAAAAAAATTACATGATTTTTAAATGGTTTTTAGAAACATATTCAAGAATCTACAATCCATATTCAAAGAAGTTGAAATATAATAGCAACTCTCTCTCTCTCTATCTCTCTCTCTCTCTGTGTACTTTCTTCTATCTCACATCTCTCTCTCTCTCCCTCTCTCCCTCCCTCCTTCCCTCTCTACTTCTCTAAATTCTACCTCTCTCTAGTTATCTATAGCACTCATTTCCCCCTCTCTCTATCTCTCTCTCTCCCTACCTCCCTCCCACCTTTCGTATCTAATCCATATCTCCCCTCTCCCTCTCTACCTACCTCTCCCTCCTTCCATACCCCTCTCTCTCTAGTTACCTCTTCCTACCTAAAGACAGAGAGAAAGATGGATGGAGGGATAAAGAGTGGAGACAGAGATAAGTAGATATGGAGAGATAGAGGAGAAGGGAGAGGGGGGTAGAGAGAGGAAGAGGAGAGATACAGATAATTATAGAGGGAAGGAGGTAGGGAAGTAGAGAGATAAGTGTAGAGAGAGGGGGACCGATGAGATGGAGAAAAATAGAGAGCAAAGGAGGGAGAGAGGGAGGGAAGGAGAGACAGATGGAGAGAGAGATTAGTGAGATAGAGAGAAGTAGAGAGGGAAGGAGAGAATGGGAGAGAGAGAGAGAGAGAGAGAGAGAGGGAGGAGGGAGGGAGGGATAGGTAGAGAAGGATAGGTGAGATATAGATAAGTATAGACAAAGAGAGAGAGAGAGAGAGAGAGAGATATAAGGTGGAGGGAGGGAGGGAGGGAGAGGTAGGGAGTGAGATAAATGTGAGATAGAGAAGTATAAATAGAGAGAGAGAGAGAGAGAGTGGTATAAAATTATGGAGGATGAGGTAGGTAGAGAGAGGGAGAAGGGAGATAAGGATAACTAGAGAGGGAAGGAGATGTAGATATATATATAGAGAGAGAGAGGTAGGTAGGTAGAGATAGGGGTAGAGAGAGGGAGAGGATAGATAGGGAGAAGTAGAGATGGAATGAGGGAGGGAGGAAGATGTATGGAGAGAGAGGGAGTTTGGAGACAGAGATAAGTAGAGAGGGAAGGATAGATAGAGGTAGAGGTAGGGAGAGGGGGAGAGAGGTGAGAGAGAGAGATAGGGAGTGATGGAGGTAGAGGGGAGATAGAGAGAAGTAGAGAGGGAAGGAGATATGAAGGGAGAGGTAGGGAGGGCAGAGAAAGGTGAGATTTAGATAAATAGAGAGGGACTAAGGTAGGTAGAGAGAGGGAGATGAGAGATAGTGATAATTATAGAGGGAATGAGGGAGAGAGAGAGGTAGATATAGAGTGGTAGGGAGTGATATAGGGAGAGGTAGGTAGAGAGAGGGAGAGAGGAGATAGAGAAGTAGAGAGGGAAGTAGAGATGCAAAGAGAGGTAGGAGGGAGAGATAAAGGTGAGAGAGGGAGAGAGAAATACACACACATAGTGGTAGGGAGTGATGGAGGGAGAGGGGAGATAGAGAGAATTAGAGCAAGAAGGAGAGGGGGAGAGATAGGGAGGGAGGTAGAGAGATGTGAGAGAGAGGTGAGAAAGTCAATAATAGAGAGAGAGAGAGAGAGAGAAGTAGAGAGGGAGGGAGGGAGAGACATACAGAGAGGTGAGATAGAGAGAAACAAATAGAGAGAGAGATAAGTGATATGGAAAGAACAACAAATGGAAGGAGGGAGAGAGATATATATATGGAGAGAGAGTAGTGAGATAGAGATAAGTAGAGGGGGAAGGATAGAATGGGACGAAGAGAGAGAGAGAGGGTGGGAGAGATAGGAAAGTGATGGGTAGGTAAAGAGGGATAAGTGAGATAGAGATAAGTTGAGAGAGAGATGAGGGAGTGTCAAAGAGAGAGGGAGAAAAAATGGTGAGATAGAGAGAAGTAGAGAGGGAAGCAAAGAGTGAGGGAGAAAGAGGGGGGAGGTGGGGAGGGAGGGAGAGAGAGAGAGGGGGGAGGGAGAGGAGAGATAGAGAGAATAAAGAGGGAAGGAGGGAGAGAAGGAGAGGTAGAGAGGGAGAAAAAGGTGAGATAGAGAGGTGTAGAGAGAGATTTGTAGGGATGGAGAGGGGAGATAAAGATAAGTAGAGAGGGAAGGAGAGTTAGAGAGAGGGGCAAGGAGAGTTAGAGAGAGGGAAGGAGAGGGGAGATAAAGATAAGTAGAGAGGGAATGAGAGTTAGAGGGAGAGGGAGAGGGAGAGGTAGGTAGAGAGAGATAGAGGAGAGATAGTATGATTGGGGGAGAGAGTGGTAGAGAGAGATAGAGAGGAGAGATAGAGATAATTAGAGAGGTTTAGAGAGTGTGTGTGTGTGGGGTAAGGATTTATGGAGGGAGAGGTAGATAGAGAGGAAGAGGGGAGATAGAGAGGAGAGAGGGAAGGAGAGAGGGAGGGAGAGGTATTGAGTGAGAGAGGGAGAGAGAGGTGAGATAGAGAGAAAAAACTATGGAGAGTGGTAGGGAGTGGTGGAGGGATAGGTAGGTAGAGAGAAGGAGAAGGGAGATAGAGAGAATTAGAGAGGGAAGGAAATGGGTAGGGAGAGGTAGGGAAGGAGAGATAGAGAGAGGTGAGATAGAACTAGAGAGGGAAGGAGAGAGAGAGAGAGGATAGAGAGGTAGATCTTGAGCTCAGGGGAGATAGGTAGAGAAAGTGATGGAGATAGGGAGAGAGAAAAAGATGATGGGAGCCTACTAATTACTAAAATTTGACCTATTGATTACTAAAATTTGACTGTCTAAAAAATTATAAGAGCTTCCATATATAACTTAAAGTATAAGAAAGTAAATTTGCATATATAACTATATTCATGTATATATAGTTTTACCGAGAAAGATACCGAGAAAGAGAAAGAGAAAGAGAAAGAGAGAGAGAGAGAGAAAGAGAAAGAGAAAGAGAAAGAGAAAGAGAAAGAGAAAGAAGAAAAACATAAAGCAAGCACATTATAACGCAAAAGAGAAAGAGAAAGAGAAAGAAGAAAAACATAAAGCAAGTGTGTTATAATGCACTCGTATATGTTTTTCTTTTGAAATTTACAATCCTTACATTTGGATTTTCCTTGGGATTCCAACCCAAAGGTTTGGAGTGACTTTTCAACATCCAAAGACATGTTTTCACAAATAGTAAAAAATGGCATAATCTCAAGTATGCTCCCCATTAGGTTTGTACGTGTTTCAATGTCAAGTCAAAAAACACCATGATAATGTAAATCCTCTGTTAGCTATCTAACCATGTAATATTTTTCACGTTTTGAGTATGTTAAGGTTTTTTTCTTTAATTTATTTTGTTAGTGTATCTATTTTTTTTCAAAAACCAATGTGTAGTATTTTATACCTTTTTTTAATCATTTATCAAAATTTTAAATAAATTAAATTTTTAGAAACTAGAAATCCATTCTACACATATTTAAAAAATTATTTTCTATTAGTTTTCAAAAAAAATAGAGGGGAGCACCCTCAATTTTCTATTTTTCAAGATGTGACCACTTTGAAAATTAGTAAAAAATAATATATTAATTAAAAATTTAGCAGAAAAATTGAGCATAAACTACATTGTGTTAGCTAATTTCTCACCAAAGTAATTCTTGAAATACTAAAAAAAATAACATTTTAGAGGGGGCACAGTAGATGCTATGTTATGTTTTTTTTTTTTTTTAAATAGGATCAATTTGTGTGACCCCTTTTTTGAACCTCTTGATCTCTACCATTTTCAAAAAAAAGAAAAGTAGTTTAGAAAGAGGATTTAGAGAGATACAACTCTTATTTTTGTTGCATCTTAAAATTTTGAGTGCAATTCTCTTTAATTTCTCATCCAAGGTTAGTCTTTCTTGATTTCAGAAAAAAAAAAAATGGTCACTTAAGATCCCTTTTTGGTCCCCCATCTTTTTGCACTTACCCATACTTATGGTAAAATAAGCTGAGAATTTTTTTGGCCAATAGGTGACAAGGTATTTTCAATGTAAGTGAAAGGAGATATGCTAAATATTCATTACTTCAACCTACTATGTTCACTCCACAAAAAAAAGAGGAGAAGAGAGAAAAATAGTTATGTTTCAACTGTGACAACAAATACAGTCAAGGACACAAATGTAGTGAAAATAAATTGTTCTATATTGAAGGTCTGAGTGAGGAAGAAGAGGAGGAACCAATTTTAGAGAGTGATAGGGAGTCATATGAGGAATCACATGATTCCCAACCAACATTTCTTGTCATTTACTCTCAAGTTTGAACACACCACAAACTCTCAAGGTAGTGGGTTTCTTAAAGAAGAAAAAAGTAAAACCATTGATCGACTTGGGTAGTACTCATAATTCCATAAAAAAAAAGTTGTTTTCTCATCTAAATTTTTTATATATCCAACTCCAAAATTTTAGGTCTTGATTGTAATTGGTGGCACTATTAGTTGTTCTGAAAAATGCCATAACATTAAATTATCCATGGGAGATTATCACTTTGATAACCCAATGTATGTTATCTCCATGAGTGTAACAAATATTATTTTGGGAGTAAAATTTCTTACTACATTGGGAGCAATTGAAATGAACTTCCAAGAACTTTTTGGAGTTGATAGTGAACCCCACAGCTCCCAAGAATCACTTGCAACGAAAACACCTATCACAAATGAGAGATCAAAGCAACATATTTTATTTGAAAATAAGAGAGAATTATTGATCCACACAAGCATTTGATATTAAGATTAAACTATAACTAAATTATAATCTATAATACTTTGAACTAAAATTATGATAAATTACAGTAATGAATATTTATAAAAGAAAAAGTGAAAACCCTAGATAAGGATTTGATTAGATTGCACAACAAGTGTCATAGTCCTATGTAATGAAACATCTTGACTCATACATATCCAAATCTAATTAGCTTGAGTAATTAAAGTAATAAGGGATCTAATAATTAATTAATCATTAGGTGATTTTCCTAATTATTCCAACACCTCAATATCAATTTGGGGAAGCTAAAAACCCTGATAAAGAATGAAATCATGGATGGATCCTAACTAAAAGGAATGATGAGGTACACATGTACAAACAAATTAAATCTCTCATAACTAGAGAAAAAGAAAAAATTAAATGGGAAAAACCTCCTCTCAGAAAGAGAAAATGAAAAAATTGCACACTAGTGAAAGAAGATAGAGGAGGACTCAATGTGACCCCACAAGGACTCCTATCACAAAAGCACAGTAGATTTTCCCCCAATAGGAGAGAAAAAATAGGATATTAATCCCCCATAAAGAAAGATCTCATGAGTCAAAGATGAATGCATGAAGATAAAAAACAATCTATTGCCTGCAAACAAAATTTCTCCCCTTAGGAAGAAACATATCTGCCAGTGAATGGAGAAGAAATTCCCAAAATATAGAATCAAGAATCCAAATCCAAATGAAGTGTGCCTCTAAAAAGTTCTCAAGTGTCCACATGTCAGAATGAGATGATGTCAATACAAGATCATGTGAATACTGATGTAGAAAAAACTCCAAATACGATGGAGATGATGGGCCAACAAGGATGATGTGGTTGTCAAAAAAGAGGAGATGAATGTCCTCAAATTAATCCTCCAAATTTACAATTTAAAACTCTATAAATAATGGTGATATGTCTACAAGATACAAATCCCAATTAGTTGTCTCTGGAAGAAGATGAATGTTTTGTTGCATTGAACCAATAGGTACTAATTATGTGGTGATACCAATTTGATTAGGAAAAAATATATAGAGATTGGGTCTTTATCTAAATATTGGGAACATGAAGACAATTCTTTGAACTATCAAAACTTGCAAGACCTATGATATACTCAAGCTCCTCTAAAGTATCACCATAAAAGGGTATGCAATATGCATCTACAAGAGGAATGGGACAATGTATATTAGGATCCTCTAGGAATGGAGATATATGTGTGTCTCCATGGATCTCCCAAATTCAATTCCAAAGCATGTGGGGATAATGAATGTCCAATAAAACACACAGTGTCAAGATCAACACTAGAACAAATCACTCCAACAACATGATCACTAATAATACCCCATCTTGAAAAATCCCTGGTGTTTCTGGCATAGGTATAAGTCCATTTAGATAAGGAAAAATATCAAGCCATTGGAGATGTGTCAGGATGTCATTTCCCCAAGACTCATAATTATCCTTTGTCAGAATGACCATAAAGGATGAACAAAAAAACCCATGATACTTCCTCAAATGAAAAAATCATCGAGTGATAACTTCAATACATGTAAAGAAGATCAAATGAAGTCATCGCATGCAAACACATCCTTGCCAAGTGCCAAGACAACCAAGTAATTGAAAAAAATGTGAAATCACAAAAAACTAAATAAAATGTACTTGGGGAAGATTCTGAGAAAAGTTCATAAATGTATTTGAAGAGCTCTAAATAAAATTTCCAAAGCCACAAGAATCACTAAAATCAGAGATATAGATGAAACGTTATGAGCTCGAAAGTAGAAAATGGTGATCTTAATCTGAGAATAAAAAGAACCGTAGTATTTTAAATTGTATGTGCTTGGATCTAATTGTGCTTATTGTTTTCTTGTTTTATTATCATTTTTGGAAAATAAAGATGAAATTGGGAATTAAAATTAATTATTTATTTAACAACAATTAAAACCTCAAAATGGGTCTACTTTAGGGCCCCATCACTCTTGACCACCTTATTTTGGCTCAATTTTTTATATTTTATTGTTCGATTTTTTATATTTGCAAATTCAAATTCATTTTTCAGATTATCAAAATAATTATCGTGGGAAATCAAGAAATGCATATAAATATGTATTTTTCACCATTTGAAAATCTAAGAAAACCTAATAAAATTTTGAGCAATTGAACGTCCTAAAAAGTAGTCAAGGTAATTCAAGAGCAGAATAAGCATTGTTTTACTGCATTATCATCAATCAAGTTTTGTGTTAGCAATGCATCATATAAGATTTGTTTCATGTTTTATGTTCATTACTTTGTGATTACTAACACTTGTAGGACCTTCAAGCAACCACCAAATTCTCCTTGCATGAGATGTGTTACATGACTTCAGTTCATCAAGGAAAGAGAATATGAGTGGTAAGTTACATCACTTGTGATTTATCATTTGTTTTATCTATTTTCCTTTGCCTAGCCTAGGGTATGAACTATTTATCCAACATCATCATAGTCGTTGTGTAGGTGGAAACACCAAAACAAGGTTTGACTTAGGCAAGCCCCTATATGACACAACCCTTTTTCCTCTCTTCCATTAAAGTGGAAGATCTAGAGTGGATTTGGAGAAGATTGAAGACCTAATATCAAGATCCAACATTTAAGCACATTCATTCACCAAATTAGGGAAAGATCAATTATTCCTCAACAAACAACGTTTTGAAGTTGAGTCTGACATGGAAATACCTGCAAACTATAACCCATTGATATCTATTCAAAGATTCCAAAAAGAAACATTCTCAATCTAGGGAACCCATGCCCCTAACCAAACAATTTCAATTCAAATTTGAATGTCAGGTTCCTTTGTCTCTTTCCTTTGCTCTTCTATTCTCATTTTCTATTTATTAGCTTTATGTTTTTGTATTCACATTAGTTTTTTATAGTGACCTAATTGACCTAATTTACGTAAACAAACCAATTGAATTCCCAATCAACATCAATCATCAACCTCCCAAAAAAGCGTACCAAAACCCTGATCAACAATTATGGCTCTTCCTCGACGAAATTAACCAAGTGTTCTTTTTTTATCATTTTTGTGTCCTCTAAAATGTGATGTTTGTAAAGGTGTAATTTAGACCCTAGATCCCTTTTCCTACACCACATTTTGGTGAACCCGATGTATCCTACATCTACATGCTTCTAATTTTCATATCTATCCTCTTAAAATTTGAGTGAAATCTTAGGTTGTTTGAAAGGTTTATCATTTAAAGTGCATTTCATGTTATAGATTCAGAAGAGTTAAGATTTGCATGTCATTTTACATTTCAAAATCTCAAAAATCCTCTATTTGTAACATTTCAAAGATAATTTCGGCTAGTTATCACATCTTTCATTCTATAAATTATCATTTATAAAGAAATTGGGACTTATTGCATTCATTTTTATTTCTTTAAAACATAAAAATTCATGCATGCATGTGCTTTATGAAAAAATTAAGTTGTCATGCATTTCCAAACTTTAATTTGGTGTCAAACCTAAACCTATAAAAAAGCATAACTTTAAACATTGTACTAAATTTTTAGACATTTCAACTTGCAAAATGAACACCTTTGGTCTAGGGTAGCAAGCCAAATTGGGCAACTTATCTTCAAATAGGCATAACTTTCACCCAGAATGACAGAGTTTTGACTTATTATACTCATTGGAAAGATGGTTTTGATAACTACATAATGGTGTAGGTTTGGTTTCATTACTATTTTGTTTTGATTATATTTTGGGGCCTATAAGCCAGATGTTCTTTTTTTAACAGTTTTGGTCATAACTTTTACATACATAATTGGATTTTCAATTTGGAATAGACGTTGGAGAGCATGCATAGTGTACTACATAGTGGATCAGGTATATTTTCATTTTGTGGTACAGGATCGATTTTATACTTGTTTGATCACTTGGAGGAGCTTGAGATTTGGGGTGTGATTGTGTGTGCATCCTAACAATTCAAGAGGCGAAACCTTGAGGAGTACATTTTTTTATATGATATTTATGATGGTATAGTAGATTATCAATTTGGTGCTTCCTAGTGAAATTTTGTAGGTTTTTTTAGATTTGGAATTTGATGGTGATAGGTACACAGGTTGTCTTTAGTTTTGAGGATATGGGTTGACACAAGTGAATCCTTGGAGTCTTGTGTGGGTGATAGTTGATTGAAGGTACAATATTGGCAATGATTTTGGTGTCATGGATATCCAGGTAAATTACACAACATGATCATGTGTATGTGGTTGATTGGTTGTGATATGGTTTGGTGTTAGGAAGTTCTTTTTATCTCCTTGATGCTTGTATGGTTCCTTGACTATGGTTACTCGTTTGTGGACATGTTTGGAAAATCATATCTAAGATTGATTTTGTGTTTGAGTCGTGTAGTCTATAGGATTATCTTTGATATTTCAATTTGTAGGTTAATAATGTGACGATGATTTTGTATGTTTTAGTGTTTGGGATCTACAGGTTATTAAATCCTTGGGTATGTGCAAGTCATTGATTGCAATGAGATGACTCGGTGTGGACTTTCTATATCTATGAGATTGATTCAGTGTTTATGCATAATGTTTTAGTTGGCCTTATTTGTGGTCATTTATGCATTGGTATGTTGCTTTAGGATGAGAGGATGGATGGTTAGAGTACCTACTTAGTTAGTTGATGGGACTTGTAACATGTGTATTTATCATGATGTCATGATATCTTGGGTGTGTTTCATTGGTTACACTTTTTAGTGGGAGATTTTTACAGTTATGATATGGTGATGTAGGATTTATTCCTAATCTTTTGATGGTGGTTGTATCTTCTTGGCTTGGATATCATGGTTCTACTTGGTGTGATTGGAATTTTAGTTGTGTGTGTGGACTTGGATGATCTTCATTTAGGAGATGGTTATCACGATGCCATGTGTAGCTCGATATCACAGATAATGGGAGTTATTGGTAGTGATGTGATTCATCGTTGATGATGGATGATCTTTCTTTGTGTTTTTGGATGTCTTGGAGGAACTCTTAGATCATATTCCTACAGAAGATTTCTTTCACACTTGCAGGTTCACTGTTGGGAGATGGTTATCTTCATTTGATTGGAGATTTTGATTCTTGGTTTAGAGTGTGGCTGGTATTGTATCATGATTTACTCTTTATGCTAGCTTAGAGATTTGACATGATACAGGTTCTCTTGAGACCAAGATGTATCCATTATTGCATGAGATATCCTAGGAGGAGATGGTTAGATCATGATGTCATGATAGGTTCCTGATTTTTGGATTAGAGCTTTGACATTTATCTTGTTGGTTCTCTTGGTATTGGGTGCATTGGTCATTTTCTTGGGAGCTTCATGATAGTGTAATGTTTAATTTGGAGCTTAACATGGATTGATCAATTGGAGGTTCTCATAGATACTTAGAGACTTGGGCGAGGCTAAAGTTCTCTTGGGATTAGAGACATTTGCTTGAGATGGTTACTCTTTAGATGTTTCAACATGGATACTGGGGATCTTTCACTGGATATGGACATGATTTCATGATGGACCTATAGAGGAGATTGTTCTTGGAGTGATTCATGATGACTTGGTTATACTAGAGGAGTATTCTCATTCCCTCCTCTTGGTCTACTTGACAATTTATCATCTAATAGGTATTTCCCATCTTGTTTTTAGATGTGTTATGTTTTATGCTTAATCATTCATAGATATAGATCTTCAACTATAGATAGTTAGTTTTGGAGGATTCATTTTGAGGGATATTTATCATGGTTATCTCCTTTTGCATTTGATTTTATGTTATCATTCATTGATGAAGAATTTAGGAGATGTTTATTGGGTTGATTTCATGATTTAGGAATGGATACATTGAGTTTGATTTTCTTATTTAGAGAGGCTTACATCCATGTTCGTATTACATTATTCATATTTTGTACTCGATCTATGATATTGAGTGGATGGGTGTTGTTGAGGCTTTTCATTTGAGGTTGTAAGGAGATCATACTTGACATAGAATTACACTTTGAC
This sequence comes from Sequoiadendron giganteum, assembly GCA_007115665.2. NCBI lineage: Eukaryota > Viridiplantae > Streptophyta > Pinopsida > Cupressales > Cupressaceae > Sequoiadendron > Sequoiadendron giganteum. The sequence goes on from CM021110.1 coordinate 306,797,551, forward strand.
GTTTGGTAGAAGGATATGTTATTGTTTATAGGTTTTCTCTCTTCATTATATGGTTCCTTCCTGGAGGTTCATGTTCTTATGATTTGGGAGGATTGTGGTGGCATGTTATGAGAGAGTATGCAACTTTTGGTGTTGCATGTGTAGATCAATGTGATTGTTCTTGGTACTTCATTATTGATCATTTATCACACCTTGATATAGTGTTGATTGGTAGACTTATTATTATTTCACATTATCCATGCAGTGGGAGTTCTTGGATATGCATGTTCTTCATTGACAAGTTTGATATAGGGAGCTTGTGATTGTGGCTTATGGGTTGCATATGTTGTTAGCATGAGTTTATTGATGTTATTGATACCTAGGAGATATGGATGGTTGGATGTATTAGCATGTGTTGTGGATGTTATTTATGATCATGTGGGTTTTTCACCTTTGACAGTAGCTTGATTGGAGCCTTTTTTATCTCTTATATTTGATGTTTGTGTTCTTATATTGGTGCATCTTCACCTTGGCATGTTCCTTTTCTTCCATAGGTGGCACATTGGAGGATGAGAGGAGTTCTATCTTGAGATAGTGGTCACTTTGGTTTTATTGCAAGTATCTTGATGGAGCATGATAAATTGTTGGAGATTCACATGGTTGCATGTATGGCTATGATGATGTATTTAATTGATTGACCCTTATGCAATGTATACAACAAGTGGGAGAATTTTACGATATGATGTTGTACACCATTTCAAAAAATGATATTATAATGTTGTAGTTAAATGATTATTTAGTTGTGATGCACCTAGGAGGTGTGGCTAATCAAACTAGGTAATTATTTCGGGACCACTTGTATTTTGTATTGTAACATTGGATTTTTATTTAATGTGTGAGAGACATGGGATAATAATTTAATATTGGAGAAAGCATTAAATAAAGTGAAAACTAGTACCTAATATTAAATGAGGGGTTAGTGGTTTTGTATTCGTTCTGGTTTTGTGGTACATGGTTTTATCTTACCTCTCGGTTGTATTTATGTGATCTTGTATCTATAAAAGAAAGCACATGTTTAGTGGTTAGGTTGGGATGGGTGAGTAGGTTGTCATTATTGAGTCTTTCTGAGGAGTGCATATGTGAAGCATGGTATGGGATGTGTGGATTCATGCTTGGACACATCAAGGATGCATTGGAGAGGCTTGATACTTCAAAAGTGTTCATGGTAACTCTTGTGAGTGTGTATTATTTATTTTCTAAATAATAGATGGAGTATGGATGATTTTGGAGGCTAGGTTTTTCCGTCTTGAGGGTTTTCTTAGGGTATATCTTGTGTTATCTTTTGTCTTGTCTATTTTGATCTATGTATTATGGTTACTTGCATGTATGATTTTCTCTCATGGAGTTATGTAGGAAATGGATTAATAATGTGGGTATTATGCATTATTTCCTAATAATTACTGAATTTTGACTAAGTCTAGAAAATTATAAGATCTTCTAAAACTTAAAATTTGCATTATAACTTCTAGAAATTTGAAACCATTCTCAAACATTCTGAAACTATATACATCAAATATAACTTAAAGTATAATGAATTAAATTTCAATATATAAATGTCACTTATACTTTCATGTATATAGTTTCACTAGAAGAGATTCTCTTTCTATTTCTCTTTGTCTTTGTCTTTCTCTTTCACTAGAAAGAGAAAGAGAGAGAGAGAGAGAGAGAGAGAGAGAGAGAGAAAGAGAAAGAGAAAGAGAAAGAGAAAGAGAAAGAGAAAGAGAAAGAGAAAGAGAAAGAGAAAGAGAAAGAGAAAGAGAAATGATAATGTGAGCATTTTATGACTTGGTAATGACTAATCCTAGGCTCAGACACTACCAACCCATAACTTGAGTGTGTTTCATTATAACTCATTTATGTTTTCTCTTTTATGGGATAAAAAAATGGAGTGGCTACTTTTTGGTCCCCCATCTTGGTGCACATGCCCTTAAATTATTTAATTAATTAGCTCTTCCCTCTATAATTACTTGAGTTCCTTTTAATTAATTATTCCTCCATTTTCTTTAAAAGGTTAATTAATTTAACCTTAGCCCCCATTCCTAGATTCTTCAAAAACCAATTAATTAATTAATCCTTGATTAATTGATTAATTAAACCACCCTTTTATCCCCACTAACCTTTTTTCCTAATTTTAAAATTCTAAAAATATAAAACTATCATCATCTACCATGTGTCATTCGTCTTCACATGTGCAAACCTACACATTCTTCCAATAATCCTTCACCTCATTCTACATAAATCCACTAAATATAAATGTCACCTTTTAGTTTGACTTTGCATGGGGCCACCTTTTCTCCTTTATTCTCCAATCTCCATCATTTATCCACCCTATCGGGCATGAAACCCTCTTGTGACACATTTCTTTCTCTTGCTTGAGAGCATCATCCTTTGTGGGTCATTGATCTTGTGAAAAAATCTCAAGTGTCCATTCATCTCATCATGAATCTATAAATCCAAGCCCTCGTGCTTCATTTGCATCAAGTGTTGTTGTTATATTTTAATGTTCCTATCTCGTCATTGTGATCCTTAAACCTTAGCTAAGTGATGCTAAAATTTATATTGAACAATCCACATTGAAGATTATCTTAAGCAATAGAAAATATTTTGGGGCTTTGGGTGCACCCCATTGCAAGCTCTATCCAAGGAGTCATGAAGGTCTTGAGGTACTAAGGTATAGTTTATGCTTTATGTTTGTTGTTTGTTTTACCTCATCTCTTTTCTTGTCTTTAGGTTGTATTTTCTTTATAATTTGTACTTTGTAACCAATCAATTAAAGTGCCAATATTTAATGGAAATTAATCGAGTTTTAGCATGAATACATCTTCTACAAGGGTGTATTTTGAAAGGAAATTTGCAGTCATCTATTACAATTTCCACATAACCCAAATAGATAAAATCATGCCAAAAAGTATTCAAAATCCATGTGAAAAAGAACAAACAACGTACCATCAAATATGACACAAAATATACCTTGGAAAAACCCTCAAGAGGGAAAAAACCAACCTCCAAAAACATCCATCACTCATGTATTATTCAGCAATGAAATCATTACAATACATCTTCAAAGTCTCCATGAATACCCTTGAAACAAAAATCTCTCTACATGCACTCCATGTGAACAAGCATGTAACCATGCATCTCATGCCATGATTCAAAGCATCACATATGCAACCTCAATCCCCTTCTAGCCAAAATAGCCAACCTTAGATAACTACACATGTACTTGATTTTATAGACATAAACTTACACAAAACCACCAAGTGGTTTTACATAAGTCGTGTGACTAATACCATAAGCTTAAAAAACCATTTTTCCCCTCATTTACTTTTTGGTACTAAGTTTTTCCAATATTAAATATTTTCCCAATGTGCAAACCCACATTAAATATTTATCCCAATGTTGCATACAACACATAAAGTAGCCCCAAAAATGCCAAACCTATGTGATTCATGTGCATCCCTAAATCCCCTAGGTGCACCAAAATAATATTAAATTACATTATGAATTTATACAAGGTGGACAACATGTCTTTTCCTAACAAATTTCTCAATCTCTTAGTTTACAAATAATTTCATTGTGATTTAAAGGATTATTATGAGTAGATTTTTTTGTATTGTCTTTATTGTATAATTCTTTATGTTTGGGGTTTTAATCTACTATTTCAAATCCTGAATTACAAAATAGATAGATTAACATTGAAAGTGGCTAATAATAAATTTTGGGTTGTTTTTATGCAAAGTGTTTAGCCTCATTTTGTAATGTTTCTCAAAAATAATTTAATTATCCTTTGGAACTTTAAGAATACATTTAACAAAGAAAAAAATGTTGAATATTTAAACCACTCATGTTCATGACCAAGATCTATCTATAATTTAAGGATAAAATTGTATTCTTGTATGATCTAACGTTTTTTTGGAAGTTACTATGAGACAATTTTGTAGAATCATAATGAATGAACCTAGAGTACCACTATAGGGCATGATATTAACATCACCCCTTGTAACATCAAGCCAATGCACTAAAAAATACTCAATTTATGGTGATATTTTTTTACAAAATTCACCGATAGATTGAAGGCCACTTAACATTAAACTAGAATACAACCAATATTTTTTTACAAATAAAATTATAACATTGTATCACATCCCTAATAGAATCTTTATTGATACCATCTAAAACCGAATGTCGAGACATTAATAGGGTTTCAATTGGAATTTCATGCATCAAATATTTTTAGAATTTAGCTTTTAGGTCATGATAGGTTTTTTGTGGGAGGAACTAGGAGAGATTAAATCTCCAATATAACATATATAGGTCCACTAGCTTATAATATGTGTTCATATGAAAATGGAATCCATCTATAATGTGATTAAAAAATTCTGATGATATGGGTTTACAATGTCCACTACATTTTCCTCATTATCACATGAAAAGGATAGATTGGCTTTGCATATACTAGTTTGGGTCTAGGAGTATTTTTTGAGACAAATATTGTAACAAAGAGAATAACTAACAGAATTGAGATGTAATACAAAAAGAGAAAATATTAGACATCAATAAGATGGAATTGTTCATTTTGTTATAAATACAAGTTATCCCTCTAAGGATACTTTTTGTCATTTTAGTTATTTAGGTGCTACTAATGTCTAGGTTTTCTTTAATGGCAAGTGCTTTAGTTGTCTAGATTTAGATCTATATGTCTTTATGGAGAATTTTTGGAGGTGAGATGTCTCTCGTAGAAGGAGTTCTCCATAATCAGTGCAATATCAATAAGTTCATATTTATTGATTTGTCATTAGTATGTGATTATTCTTTAGTATCTAGTGTGTACTCTTTAATGAAGAAATTTCAAGACATCAATTGTAAAAACATTTTCATGATTAATATATGGAGTATCATGGATTGATGAAGGATTCTTAAATTATTTTCTTGTTGAATGAATTTTTCATCATTGAATTGTTTAAATAAAAATGTAGATAAATTTAAATCAATTATAAAGCAAATCTTGGTTAACAATTTAGGGATTTATAAATTTAGCTAAATTTTCTTAGAATTTAGACTTCATAGCCAATCAATTAAGGCACCAATATTCAATTGCAATCAATACACATTTTTACATAATTGCATCTCTTGGGTTATAATTTATTGATCTATCAATTTGCAAATAGTTCTAATGGGACTTAAAGAATTATTTTGAGTGGATTTGTTCTAGTGTCATATTTATGATAGAATTCCCTATATTTTGGGTTTCAATCTACTCTTTGAAATCCTAAATTACTAAAAACATATTGATATAGAAAATGGTTAATGACAAATTTTGGGTTATCTCTATGCGAAGGGTTTAGCTTGTTTTTTGTAGTGTTCCTTAGAGAATATTTAATTTTCATGTGAAAACTTAAAGAGGATTGACCTTAGCTTAATGAAGCTAAAAGTGTAGAAGAAATATATTCTTGTTAATTTAACCAAGATTTGTTTGCAATCTTTGATGATATTTTTTTGTCATGACAACTTTTTTATAAAAGTTAGTATGATACAATTTTTTGGAATCATGAGTGAACCTAGAGTATCAATATAGAGCATTAGCTCAGCCTCATTCCTTGTAATATTAGGCCAATACACTCAAGAAGACTACATCCATAGTAAGTTTGTGTGTGCCAAATTTCACCAGTAGATTGAAAGCCACTTGACATTAAATGAAAATGCAACCATCAATGTTTCTCAAATAAAATTAAACACCATATCACATTCCTAGGGGAAAATTTATGCATGTCATCCAAAACCAAATATCAAGATGTAGTGTAAAAAAGGGATCATATATCAAACTAGTAGCTTAACTACATGCTCAACTCTTTTCTTGCCCTACATTAGAACACAAACCAACTAAGGTTTAATGATTAGCTAGTTGCTACAAGGGAGAGCCAATCTACTAGGGCTTGGATATTTTGAGTTGCAGAGAGGAGAAATTTGATGAGTGTTTTATTAGCCTATTTGACATAAACCTTAGAACTGAAAATGTAATTTATCGCACTGACAAAAATGGAAACTAAAACAATAACATATCTGAGAAGAGCATATATTTGTGCACCTATCATAAAAATCTCAACCTGAATTTGGGAGTCAAGGGTGAGGATACCCTTGACCAAAGATGCTTCTTTTTAGGGTCTACAAACTTCAAATTTGGCAGTTACAGCCTACACTCTATTTTCCTATAGCCTTCTATTGACGAAGCTGTCAGATCTGACTTGCACACATGAAAAGAGAGGGAAAGGTTGTGATGTATAGGGGCTTACCTAAGTCAAACCCCATTTTGTTGTTTCCACCTCCACGAATAGAAAATGATGATAATAAAGAGGAATTACCCTAGGTCGACCAGAGACCAAATAAATAATAAGTGACTAAAATAATAAATGATCATGTTACCTTAGGTATGAGATCTCTGTCAAAGTGATGTTCACATCATAATTTTTCAAGAAAAGGTTGTTTGATGGATGTTTGAATACTTGCAAGAGGTTAGTCCACAAAACACAATAGATTGTTGTAGCTAGCATAGAGAGGATAACTCAATACATCTTCATAAGAGTATGATAGTGCAAGATTGATCACAATAGCTTATAATGTTAAAATAAGATGAAATATTGTTTGTATATGCATCCCAATTGATCTTTTTTATTCTAGGCCAACTTGGGATCCTTTTTAAATCCCTAAAGACCAACACTAAAACATTAAAATTTGAAATAGGTTATCCTTAGGTCAAGGGCGCCCTCACCCCTTATTGAGTGATTTGGCCCAAACTTGTCAAGATTGTCGAGGAATGTAATATTTTTTCCTAGTCTAACCCCGAAACGAATAAGTTATTAATATAATTAATGCTATAAGAAAAATAGAATGTCAATATAGTTTGAAATTATCAAGATTGACAATTTGCAATACTACACAAAACATTAATATAATTTCAATTAAGACTTCATGCATCATTTTTTTTTTTAAATTACCAAACATAAATAAGCTATAACATTTGATTTACATAACATCAAAAAAACAAAGAGATTTTAATTTTATTTTATTTTTAAAACTCTAAAATTTTATAATGTATTAAGTATATACCATTAATCCTTTGAAAATTTTAGACTCTTATGTCTATTGAGATTTATCTATGTCCATCTCTAAAACCCTTGTTATCATCATGCTTCATGGTTTTGTTGTGTCGAGTTTCTTTTTTGAAGGTGACTTGTTTTCTCGGTGGGAGTCTTCTAGGTCATACAATTTATCTTTCCAAATCTTAGTGATTTACCAGCCCTGCTTTATGATAACTTGATGTAGCCCATCTTTTCTCGCTTGCTATAGTCTCTTTGCTTTTCTTCACTATTAACAAGCCTCCCACTTAATTTTACATGTGTTTGATTTTGATTGCATCTTGTATTGTCAAGCATGTCATGTTTTGCATTATGTGCTTATTGTTGAGTGTGTGAGCAAGTGCTTTATTGACATGTGTAATTGTATGATGAGTTGTATAGGTAAATCACCTCAGAGCAATGCATCTTTAGGTATCCATGGCACTCTTTAGTTGGCTAGAAATGATTTCATGTATGCATCATAAAGAGGGAATAGGATGTCTTGTCTTAGTTGTCAGCTGGAAAATTGCTTTTGCATCGTCGAGTTTCTTCCCATCAAGTGGGCCATTTTTGTGCCTGAAATGAATAACACTTCATTGTAAGACCTTTTTAAATCGAGTGCATTGGACCACAGTTGCCAAGTTGTGATTACATCATGTAAGGGTAATGCATAACATTTTGATGTTAGAAAATTATTTTAAAACAAAGAGCTAGCGAAATCCTGAAATGTGCCACTATGCCAGTTGATTTTGGTGCTGAAATTGAGGCTCTCTATTGGTCTGTGGAATATAATATGTTGAGAAAAAAAAATTCTATAAGACTGGAATAGATGGTGGCATTTCTTTGTATCGTTGTTGCTCCTTCATATCACCAGTTCAATTCTTGTCTTTTTTGTAGACACGATGAGTGATGGTTGTAAGAACTCAAGTGAGAAAATTGATGTGGAATACAAGTGGCCAATTCCCATCGCATTGCCCAGACTTAACACATCATTTGGCATACCTGTTGCTATCCTCATTCAAATGGGGATATCTCACTGGATCACATGGTGGTTGTCAAGTCAGGTGGATGACATGTTTTCAAGTATTTCTAGGTGTGATGGGATGAGGTTAAATTTGATGCTCGTCAGGTTTTTCTCTTCACAAACCAAGTGTGATGCAGAATGGTCATTTATTCAACTTGTCCCCAAGGATCAAAGGCTAAAATTCAAAATTAGATTAAAAGGATTAATAAGTGTAACATTCTATTCTTGAGCTTATATATGCATTTAATGCAAAAGGCTATGAAATGAGCTAATGATTTTAGTCATAGTTTTAGGATTCCTTAAAATTGTTTTGAGTAAAAAATTTGGAGTTGTAATTAAATAAAAAGATTGGTGATATTATTGAGATTTAGTTGTATGTAGAGACTTATGTGCATTCAATGGTAGAAAAATAACATGTATGTTCTTTTTAAAAGATTTTAAATTTTTTGTCATTTAGAAATCTAAGGTTTGTTTAATTTTATCTGTTATAATTTGGTAATGCTTGATGCATTTATTAAATTTTCAAAGTCATTCTCTACTTTAATTATATTGCCTCTTTGAAATCCCTACATTGTTCAAAATAAGCATTCCTCATCTCAACATGGCAGAGTCAAGAGAGGACTAGACCAAAATCTGATTGATCAACTACCCAACTATGTAAAAAGCATTAAGCATGCCCAAGACAGTGGCATATTTTCTAATAGGTTATAGGATAGCTAAATTAATCAAAAAAAATCCAAATCCCCAAGTCAATTACAAAATTGATTTCAATGGACTATGTCAAGAGTATGCTAGAGATAAAATTAATTATAGGGTAAAATGACTACCTAACCATGGGCCAAAAAGTCCAACCAAAATAAATTTGATTCCCCCATATGAAATTGAGCCTTTTGGTGATGATACCTTTGAGGAATACTTCATGATGACCTACATTGCCCTATGTCAAGTCATAGGGATAGATTATAGAGCACAAATGCTCATACACATGATGATTATTGTTGTAGACATTCGACACTGATATGTGAATAGATTAAATTTTATTTTTTTTCTTTTGTGGCAAATGGAGTTCATAGGGAACTTGTACCCCTTAGGATTGATAATAGAATTCCAACTTTTAAACGGTATTATTAATTGTCATTTCTTATTATTTATGGAGAAAGATACTTGGGATTATTCCCTAAAATTTACAATTGTGTCATCGACCATTAAGCCTCTACCAATTCGAATGAGAACATATATATGGGGTGCACATTTTTAGAATTTAGATTATGGTGCTTTTGAGCAATATTTTATGTGAAGGATTACAAATATACTTGGGTATAAAAGGAGTATACATTTTGATTCCCTCATGTAAAATTCCTAAGGGAAAAGCAATTTGATCTTGAGATTGGTTGTGAGCATAATTGGAGTGATTCATTCTATTATAAAGATAGAACAATCATTAGGGTTTATGGAGCCAAGGTTGAGCCACATGCTCTTCCTTTTTGGGTTCCTAATAGAGTGGCCTTCCTTGAACTATATGACAACTAAATGAAATAGACAAGGTCCACCAAAGGCAACATAGAAAAGGTTCCTTCTTTCCATGTACATTAAGCTTCACTAATTTAATAGTAGCTACTAAGGAGGGTCTTGGCCTCCTTGAATCAAAGTTGTTGGAATGCAAAATACAATCAAAGAAGGGAATGAGGTAAATGATTCAGAGTATTTCATTGATCAAACTAGGGAGGTTGGAAGATCAAGATATGAGCATCAGTTTGATGAATCAAAATATTTAATCAAAAACTACTTGATAAAGGAAGAATTATGAAAAGGAGAGAGAATGTCTGCAAATCCGCATTTATGAGAAGAAGAGATTGATCCTTAATGCAAATTATAAAGGTGCACTTGACAATATCAAGGATCTTATCACTAGAATGGGATTGATGCTAGACAATGTGGATACTTTAGGAATTGTGCCCTCAACATTTACTTATGAATTTTCTCCTAAAGAAAGTATTATAAAAATTAGACTTGACTAGTGCACAAAACACTACGAGTGGGTTATATGTTGATAGCAGAAGATAGGTTTCTCGTAAAGGTTGTACCACGAGATATTTCAGCCACTAATTGACTATGATTTCACTAAGGGTGGTAGTGAAAATAATGTTGATTTTCAAAAGATTAAGTAGATTGTTCCTTCACCCTAAAGACCTAATATTACTGATGTCCCTTTTGAAAGAACATTGTTCCAGTTCTAGAAGGAGAGAGAACAATACAAGATGTTAGAGCTCTAACCTATGAGAAGTTTGTTTTAGATTATGACTTCATTAAGTCTTATGAATTTAAAATTATGTGTATGCATGCAAATGATATAATTGAAATATGCATCAAATCTAGCCTTGATCAAACCAAATACATGCAAACCTAAAAAAGATCAAGTGTAATATGTTGATATATTGATGGCTTAGATGTGGTTGCTCAATAATTCAACAACATGATGGTATGATAAAGCAGGATTCAATGGAAATTTGGATAGCATAATAGTAGCATAATATTAGATTATTCAAATGGGATGAGAGGCATCTCCTTTATAGAATTTCCATGAGTGAAATCAAGGGCCAAGATGCGTTGAGTGATGGATGGTTAGGATTGATTGAGGATCAAGGTTTGGATAAAAGTTGTAGTCATGTGACAAATGTCACATGAGTGATAAGGGATAGGTTTAGGATTTGTATTAGCAAAAAATCCTTATGTGAATGGCTACGATTAAAAGGTGTGATATGAGATAGACGGATGGAAAGTTAGTTTGACTTTTGGGAAGTGTCTAAGTTCAATGAATCTAGAAAATATCTTATTTAGACATGTGAGAGTGACATTTGTCACATGATGAAAAGTCTAGATTATGATCCATGTGAACAAGGATAAAGGGCTAGGATTAAATGAACAAGGATAGAGAATAAAAGGGAAATTAATCAAATAAATAAAACATGTATTTAACTAATGGGATCATGTGAAGGGAAAATAATTAAATAAATAGTAAATATTCATTTAATTAAAGGATTAGGATAAAGTGAGGGAAAGGATAGGAATAAATATTTAATTAATTAAATTCTTAGAATAGGCTAGAATCAGGTGTGGTTGGGTATGGTCAAATTTTAGGTGTCTACATGATGCTGATTAAAAGGAAAACCAGTGTAGATATAAAAAGGTTAAAAGATAAGAAGCAACAAGAAGAAGAATGCAACAATGAAAGTATTGTTCAAAGTATCCAAAAGTTTAGTGTCGAAAAATGGGTCCTTTGACATTTTCACACTCGTTTAGGTCCTCCTTGTGGATTTTGGCTTAATGTTGCCTTGATTTAGTGTTGTAATGTGGATAACACATTCACATTAGGTCTTGGGACCTTGTGAACTAATGGATTTTAATGGTACCTCACTAAATTTTTGTAAAATGTTGTAACTCACTTTCACACTTTTCTAGGGTTTTATCACATAATTAAACATAATAAACTTATTTTTAATCAAAATCAACATTAATCTTGCCTTACTCGGAGTGTTGTAAAGTTTTGTAACACACTTTCACACTTTTCTAAGCCTGTCATTAATAATTGGGCTCTTATATGCTTTAATTGGCCCTATTTTGCATCCACAAGCCTCATTTATTACATCTTTTCGAGGATAGTCCTGACACAAATCATTACCCAACCATAATTCAAGTGTTTTTGGCTTGTGTGGCCTAGATTTGGTGATCTGGGACTCATTCACCACCTTGGATGAATGAGTCCCACCTAGATTTTTGGGTCCCAAACATGTTTTTACACCGTTCTAAGCACTTTTGATTTTTGGTCCCATACATTATGCCAGATGGGACTCATTCGCCATCTTGGGTGAATGAGTCCCGTGTGGCCCAACATCAAAATTAATTCAAATTTCTGGTGGGATTTTATTCTCCTAGATCTGATGTCAGCTTGTAGTGTTGTAATTTCAGGAATTCTCGCATAATTAAGTATAAATACAAGGTTCTTTCACTCATTTTCGCCTAAGACTTTTGTGAGAGCATTCCTAATAGAAAAATTGAGTTCACAAGAGAATTCAAGTGTCTTCAAGGGCAGAATTTTCTATCAATTCTTGCATCAATTCAAGATCCATCATCGTGTCAAGCATCAAGCATGTTAGTGAGTTAGTGTTGTGATGTAGCATTGAAGATCTAAATCAAGCATTGTTCTACACCTATTGTTAAAGATCAAGATCTACATCCTTCATGGTCATTTCATGTTGAGTTGCAGATTTACAAGACATCCTCATTCAAGGTATTGTTGTCCATGATTCATGTTCTTTGTTTCATGTTTTATGCCTTCATTTTATTGTCTCATCATTTGGTTTAATTACCTACAAGGGGTTTGACCAAGGCAAACCCCTATTCCCTAACAATCAACAAGTTTTCCCATCTTTAATGTGTGATTGCAAGTTTGTCGATTGAAGAAAAGTGAATTTGAAGCCTTCAAAAGCACCAAAATGACAAAGTTGCAAATGTTGTCAAAGTTGTCATGAAAAGTTATCAAGACTCACAGAAACTCGGATCTAGGGAAAAATATCCATCCAATTTGCATGAAATTAGTGGAGAAGTGCTTATTTTATCCATCATCAGAGGCTTGCAAAGTTTTAGTTCAAGATTCTGCTCTTATGACACTTCATGATAAAACGAGACTGATCCCCCAATTGTGGCGAATGAGTCCCACTATATGAGCTTTTTAGAGATCTTTGCAGATTTGGATACCCATTTGGCTGAAACCTACTCCTGCATAGAAATCCATATCTAGGACTGATTCGCCCAAAATGGCGAATGAGTCCCACTAGGCCAGAAAATCAGGTTTTTCAAAATTTCAGAGCTCCATTCCATCTCCAGCAAGTTTCCAAGTGCACGCTTTCTATTTTACAATTCTTTTTCTTGCTTTGTTTGCATTTTCAAGTCATTTAATTCAATTTTGCATCATATTAGGGTTTTTGCATTTCATCTTGCATGTCATACATTTTTTCAAGCCCTAGCTTGGTGGTGAACCCCTCTTCTAATTTGAAATCATATCCTATTATACCCTATTGTCAGATCTCTTGCCTCTATTCTTGGGGTGAGATCTCTAGGGTCATCCTTGAATGTAAAGTATAGAAGATTGTTGCCCTAGGTCCTAAAACCCTAGTGGAGACAAAATTGTATGTTACAAAAAGAAAAATGATTTTGATTACCTAAAATGACCCTAGAAGAGGGAAGGGGACTAGTCAAAGAAAGTAGATACTTATTACTAGGTTGGGATATATCCTTTGTTATAGCCATAGATACCATCATATAGAAAAATGTTAATGAGGATGTTCTAGGAGGTAAGGAGTATGCCAAAGATCTCTACTTTGGATCTAGATTGAATACAAAGTGTGAGACATTAGCTATATGGGTTGTGACTCTAGAGAATAACAAGTTTCAAGTGGCTCAAGAAATAAATGAATTGAGAGGAAAATTAATTTTAAGATCATGAGATACATCTACATCATGAGTTTATTCCCTAGTCATGAGTTGTTTTTTTAGCGAAGCAATGTCCAAAAATTTGTAGGAAAAGTTTGATAGGTTACAAGCAAAGCATAATAAGTTGTTACATGAATATAAAAGGGTCAAATCTATGGTACCGTAACCTAATATTATTGTGGAAAAATTTATAACACCTCCCACAAATACCATATCTCGATGGGATAGGGATACATCCATGTTGTGGATAAAAGGTTTAAAAGAAAATTTGAAGAAGAGCCAAGATGTAGACACCAAGATAAAGGACAAAGGAATAATTGACTTGGTGTGTAACCTTTTTTATCTTTGAATTTCTCATATTCTACACAAGGTTGATGATTCTTGGACATCCTATAGTAAATTTTAGAAACCTAAAAATTGTCAAATTAAGCAAGAATCAATTTTGAGCACATGGATCCCAAGGGTGGTTACAATGAATTGGTCAGGCTCTTGTATGATTTTTTTCATTCTAAAGCATATTTGATTTGACACCTAAAGAAATTTTGAATAATTTTTAAGCTTTAGAGTGTTAGATGCCTTTAATACTTGATATTGGTGACGAGATGAAATCATCAGAAGATTAGAAGGTAGGATTCCATAACATCACCCCAATTTTGTTTATGTTAGTCACTCAAGGTGAGAGAATTGATCTAGACTAATGTAATGTAAAATTAGATAATTTAGTAAAACTAGAATCAAGGCTAGACAATTTCATCAAAGAAGCTAAAGTATAATTAGATGTTAGATATCAAGCCCACTAAAAAAAATTGGCAAAGATTCTTAATCACAAGTGGTCATCCGATAAGGAATTGTCTAATTGGTTGGATAAATTCATGAAGCGTGAATGATTTGATATTTTGGAGTCCACTAAGACATACTAAAAATCCTTAAAGAAAGCTAGCATTTAGCTCAATTTTTTTTTTGTAGAGTGATCAGACATACAACTAGGAATGCTAATAATCTTTGATTTGCACAAAAAAAAGTTAAAATGAGAAATTAAGGAAATAATCATCAACAATTTTTTGGTTATAAAAGGCTTGTGAGTGCACCAGTTATGTTCTTATTTAGTTACTTATTCTTGTTAAGCTATTATGATGTCTATTGCAGATAGTTTGGAGTCAATCAAGGAAGTAGTTATGGTTGTTTAGAAGTTTCCCTACCAGTTCACTTTTGAGATGCCTAATTCTTATAGAAAGAAAATTTTGAGTTTCCAAAGCTTAGATTCCATGAATAGAATTGATGAGATTGGAATGAAAATGCCCAACTATAGGTGGTTGCTAGATGGTTCTCTTCCCTCATCACCTATTTGCCATGGAGGATAAAGAGCTCCTTGGGGGAAATGAATCTCCAAATCCCCATTGTCCCTTATAGGTGGTTGATCTTACTCAACAATTCTCCCACGATTGGTGGTGTTTCTCTTCAAGTATCTTGTAGCTTTCAGTATTCACTTAATGGGCTCAACATGTGCAAGCAATGAAATGTTTATCGGTTAGCCAATTCATTGTATCAATTAGATGATTGTAGTTCATTAGAACATGGTGTTATCTCGCCTTGTGCTTCTTCTATTATTTGTAATTATCCAACCTAAACTAAGGTTAATGAGTTTCTTGCAAACAATATATTGGCTCCTCTAGGTATTGAGTTGTAGCTACAAACACCAATGCATCCAATAACAACTTCCCCTTCCACAGTCTCAACACCAACTAGGGTAGTTATTGTGGATCATTTTCACTTCTTCTACATCGTCATGATTGTCGGAGTAAAGGTTCCTCATTAGCAAAGGTGGTTAGAGTATAGTTATGCTCTAACCAAATATTTTAGCAACCCATAAGAGTTCATGAACTTCTCCCAAGTGATTCATGTGTCTCCCCCCACATGGTTCATAAGCAGATCATCAAACTATTATAATTTAACAAGTGTCATCCATCCATGGCGACGACTTGACACTTTCAGAAGCATTTCATATCTTCTGATATCACAAGTTAGGTGATATCACTATGTACTTGATTGGAGTTATCTTACCTAGCTAAGAGGGAGTGTTGAAGATTGATAGCTATGGTTTGATATAAGTATCTAATCGTCGGGTGTTTTGATGAAGGGACTAACATGAAAGACACACCCCATGGGCGAACGTGTCTCCACTCTGTGGAGACCCGTTCGCTCACAGGACATGTCGATCATATGACGTGTCTCTTAAAATCGCGCCTTTTCACTTTAGATCATGCCTCCCCTTACCCTTACTTATGGGCGATCGGATCCTCTAGTGCAGACATAGAAATGAACAAATGTTTTGCATTGGGTAATTCACGGATAATGGACAGATCAAATCTGAAGTAACTTGTTAAAACAACACCTTCTCAAAGGGTTTTTCTATATAATGATTACATATTTGCAATATAAAGAGGTTGGAAAAGTAAAGGAAACATAGACTGTTGTATGGCATTGTTTGAAATACACCAATACTTTTTTCCTGACAATTTATTCTATATGAATGAATAATATGAAAAAGCATTCATAATTTGTAATCCTCTCCAATTGTGTCTTTGTATCTCTTTGAAGGAAATAACTAAGTCATTGATTTCTTTGTACGCATTTGTTGTGTCAAATTATTGACTTGGGTTGTTCAATAAATGATAGAAATCTTTCACCTATAATAATATAGGGATGGTAATGGATTCTTAAGTAGGATTCAAATTGTCTAAACTAGATGCGTCGATTTTATTATTGTGAGACTAATAAATAATCAAACCCCCTAAAACATTGTTATAAGAATAAATAAGGCAATGAATGAGGGACTTTGTGATTCCTTGATAAGCACCGATCTATGTGTTGAAGTTTTCCTCCCAACCCATTACTTCTAAATATGAGAAACTTGATGAAGAATATTTTTTCTTTAATTATATCACTTCATTCAAACTAGAAATGTTATAGATACAAGGAATATGCTAGTTACTCTCCTTGATCTTAAAGATCCCTATCATATTGTATGAATCTTTACATCTACTATACAGTGCAACATGAAAATAGTGCATACTTTAACCAATGAATCAAATAGAGGGTTACCCACCTTGGTTTATAGAACCTAAAGTGCAGGGGAGAATATCTTTGTTTCTCTCATTTGTTGGTCAACCTCTCAACAATCTTGAGCATAGGAACTCACTCAAAAATTGTTGAAAGTGGGTTTGGACATCAACACAACTATTCATATCCAATGTTTTCATAATTATTAAAATTTGATTATTCTAAATTCACTTACAATAAGGGACTTTTCCCTAACATGTATTCCAATCATGAAGCCTATATTTAATATAATAAAACTATTAATAGTTGAAAACCTAACAAATAGTTAGACCTAATGCACCTTCTCTTCATTCACATTTTTAAAATAATAAATAAATATGTATTTATTAAATTTTTCATCATTTAATGATGCAATCTACGACTAAGTACCCAATTAAGGGTAGTCATTCCTCGCAACCTCAAACACTCAAACATGTGCTTGCACAGAAACATAAATGTCAAAACACAATATTTTATTACTTCTTGTAGCTCATTACAACTTGCTTGTTTAAATAAACCATGCTACAATAACAATGCACATTCACTCACTTTAAACAAGGCTTCACAACAACCATTTCTTGTTACAATACCCCCTTCAAACTATAGGGTTTACAACTCATATCGATACTCGATTATATGAAGTTACTCTCCCTCTTCTTCATCTAGTTCTCTAAATGTGCCAAACTCCTTATGAATAGAGTTGCATTCCCTACTCTCTTTGACCTACTATCCAACATATGAGAGTCAACAGCAGGCTCTATTTCTCTTTCAATCAACCCTTTTTACTTGAGGGATCATCCTTTGAAGTCATTTTTCCCTCTTTTGAAAAATATAAAATTAATCTTTATATATGATGCAACTCTCAACCAAGACATTATTACAAGCCCAATCACCTTTCTAAATGATGAATTGCCAAATGGCCAAGCCTATCTCTCTCTACATTCCAAATCTTGTCCCAAATCAAGAAAGACCAACCTCATGAGTTAGAAATAGTAAATACTCACAACAACCCTAATTCTATGATGTGTATTGAGTTATGAATAGTCATCTTGTTACTATTTTAACACTTAAATAAATTATTTAAACATATATAGATAGTTAAGTCGTCCTAAGAGTTATAGATAAAATATACAAGTCATGTGTTGTAGCTAATTCATAATTAAGTATATAAAAGAACTAATGGCTAGCTATTATCATCATATTGAATATTGAGTTATTGAAAACTATTAAAAGTATCCCTTGAAATGGATTAGGAGGCTTCCCTCTTGAAATGAATTAAAAAGTTACCTCCTAAAAAAACATATTATTATCAAACAATTACACCATATTCCTATTATATTTTTCTACTGTACAATTTGTTTCATTACAGTATTATCGTCAACATGAAGGAATCAATCCATGTACATTTTGACCACTACCAACAAAAGATTGCCAAGAAAATAGAGAAAACCGTTCAGATAATCGTGGTTACACATAAGATTAGTGACCAATTGAAATAGCCACATTAAACACATCTATCGATCAAAGGCCAATCGGTAGAATAAAAAAATCAATAGGGAAAGGTAAAAGAATGTTCCCACGAAACCACACTACCGAAGGGATAAATGATTCGAAAAAATCGCATACTTAGTTACTCGCCACAACAAATAGAGTCAACTCATTAAATTGCGACAAATATTATGGCCAAAGGAAAACAGAATGAATCCATGCTCTCAAAGGAAATCTTGAACAGCAGAAGGAAAGCGCCATAGCCAAGAAACCATACACCCCAACAAAACAATGCCCAAAAGGTAAAGCACGACTTCAAAATTTATATCCACGAGATTAATTTGGTAATAAAGATGAAAAGGATTTAGATCAATAATCGCAATGACAATTGGCAAATAAATTAAGAGTTTAAAATACCACCTTCATTCAATTGTACTACCAAAGCCAACAATGATCGTCGATTTGATTATACCATGCTGAACTTTGAATAGCCAAAAAAAAAGGAATTTGTCTAATTCCTGCAACCACTTGATTTGAGTAAAAAATAATAATTAAATGCTGACCTCCTGAAGCTAGAACCACACAACCTAATGTAGCAAAATAAAACATTATCCTATAGCAAAATAACACAATCTTGGAGCAAAATAACATAAAATCCACAAATAGCAATTTTCTGAAACAATTTGGATAAAACCATTTTAGAGCAGTTCATAAATTCAAAATCTATCCTAAAACATCTATAAAATGATCTGAAATAACCCATAAACATTCTCTATAGCACAGCTGCAAGTCTAAAGCCCATTGAGCCATCAAAACCTTCGTGAAGCATCTCCTGAGAGAAAATATGACAGTTGCAAAATATTAATAAGTGTGAATAAAACTGAAATGAATCCTGAAAATGTTGCTGATGCCAGATTGCCTATGAGCCCAGCTGCTCTTGTATCATTTAATCATTTGAATTTGTATTAAAATATTGAACTTACACATCTACATTTAAATTCAGTGGTATTCCACGCCAAACCCACAGTTTGATGTATTGGTTAGGAAGTCAGCTCCACAAATATTTGATCCTAGGATTTATTCAGGTTCGCCTTGAATTATACTAACTTATATAGCACAATATAACATAAACACCAAGCATTCATTTAATTAGAACACAACATAATATTGATCATTTTTATTTGATAAGCTATATAAATAATTTTATTATTAAAAAATTTATACATATTTCATTATAATATACAAACATTGTTATATTGCTATGTGATTTTACAGAAAAGTTAATTTTATACAAGACAATAGTATACTACCTTCTGATTTTCCTTAAATATTAATTTAAAACGAACAATATTATTGTGATGTTATACCTTACAAAGAAATAGCACTAAATATATAGCTAATTTGATTCAATAGCACTTTAGGAGCCACCTGGTTTCGTGCCCATACTTTGTACTACTGATATCCTCTCCTATCATCATGATCAATTACCAATCGCCGAAGAAAAGGGCTTTGCACTCAAATGATAGTTAACAAAGAATACTGCTAATTTCATGTGGAATGGACTTAACAAAGAAAACTGCTACTTTCTAAACCAATGGAATATTTTAGAGATAGAATATATCAAACGACTTTTCCAGTAGAACATATATGCTAGAAATGGTTTTGCATTATGAACCCAAAATTCAGTCCACGCCTTACAAGAAAATTGTACAAAGTTACAAATGCAAGTTTTACAACATGTGACTCCCCCTTTTGTAATCCAGACACCCATCCACCATATTGGCAATTCCTCTGTACAAGCTTCTGGAATTTTACATCTCACCAATTTAATATCAAAAATGAACATGTCTATTTGCATTTACCCCGCTGCAACAGAAACATTCCCTACTCAGCACCTAAAAAAGATCAATTTCAGTTCTCTTTTATAGGGGCACCTCCAAGTATTTTGCCTTCCAACCAGAGTCTATTATTGACTCCAGCAACTGCAAATTATAAAAGGATATCCAGAGTATATGAACAAATTATAAACTACTGTAGCTTTTTTGGCTAACGTACTCCTCATTGGTATCCAGAATATTTTATGTAATCACATTATACAGCAATGTAAAGTGAGGCATAGATATTTTCTTGTACTCAAGAATACCAGTATAACTCTATGACTAGCATCCTCGAATATCCTAAAATTGAAGACCATGATAGGTTATTCTCCTAAAAGGGAAATGAGATAACCCACATCTGCTTGAACAGTGAAACAAATCAGCTAACTGCTTAACTTATTAGATAAATATTTGTAGTATTGAGCTTAGATAGACCACTGAAAATCAAGCAACTTTATTCCTTGAGGTGGTGCAAGCTTGTCATTTTGAATCGTTTGTTTATGTTTACGAAGACCTTTTCAAATAGATGGTTAAACTGACAGCAGCCAGTATAACAGCTCCTGTGACAACTGCAGTATATGCTGATGATGAATGGTGATTCTTTACGATATCTAATGCAACAGGTTCCCTAGGCTGAACAGTTTCATTAACCAATGATTTCATGTTGTCAATGTGCAACCTCAGTACCTGTAAGCATTGAATAGTTAAAAAAAAGGTAAAACAATGAACAAATAAGCAATGGTAATACATCTCTAGAAATTTCCATTTACAGTGGTACAAATTTTGTATTTCTTTATATTATGTATCTGTAAAAGCTTTCTGCAATTTAGCACAAAAGAACTAATTTAGCATTGACAAGATTTACTTATGTGACAACTTCTTGTACAGAACCTCTGAATTCAATCACTAGTAGTAATATTCAATGAAATCTCATATGTATGTTTCATCATACATAACATCTTAGGAGGCTAATTCAATCACTTATCTGAAGAATGTGCATGAAAATGTGTAGCATATAGGAATATTCAATGTCATGTCAATATAAAATCATAGACCAGCTTATCATACTGTCTTTTAAAATGGTCCTCTTTAGTTTTATGGAAGAGAATATACTGCAACAGTTGAAACAGTAACAGTACATGTATATAACCCAAATAACAAGTTACACCTTCACTTGACAGAGGGAGAGAGATTAGTAACCTGAAACAGAATCCAATCATAGGGATACAGTATTGTATAATAAACCTATAAACCAGCAATGGCAAATTAAAAAGTAGAATGGTACACAGTGATTTGGAGCCTTAGAGTAACCCAAGGGATAACATTCTAAAACAGGTCCAATGTTGTATACAGAACAAAAGAACAACATGCTAGAACTATGATGCAAGTTCTGTACAAAAATCAGAACAAATCTGCTATCTGGATTCTGAACTAATATTCAATCGATTGCTATATTGTAATAATACAAAAGTGAGGAAGATAAAGAGACAGTTTGGCTATTACAAGAAGCACGACATATTGCATTCCACTGGTTCATATTCTTTGTTTAGTCAGCTTCTATAGAAATGTCTTAGCATGCATTTTGATCAAGGAAGACACTGTCAGAGTTGAGCTTTATAGTCGATCACAAGTGCTTGAAGGATGCAAAAGTTGGTGGTGAAAACAAAGCAATCATGAGCAGCCTTGTCATTCAGGAAGATTATCAAAGTGCCACATACTCTTGGATCAGTTGCCCCTCCTTGACCAGCTATGATTCCCATTGCAACAAGTTGAGAAAATAGATGTTTACACTGCTCTGCAACTTGAGCTGAGTGCCATTTCCCTTAATGAGGAACATAACCTGTCTTGACAATTTGCTACTTACGAATTTCCCAATTCCTTGTGCATTTGATCCACTTCTATAGGCATGCTACAATCAGGAAAGATTTCTATTGGTTTGAAGTCCTATGTTGGGTGTGACCAACAAAGGTGAAAAAAATAATAGCAAAAGAATTCAGCATCTAGAACTTGATGAGAACCAAAGATAAGTTGGAAGATTAATCTCAAAGGTGCTAACTTCAACTTTCTTAGTGAGGCCATACCAAACATTAACGAATCTTGCAAAAAGATAATGTGAGTCTTTTCTTCTGAAAATGAAGCCATGTATCACTCATAAATCATTTCTACACACCACATCCAATCATACTGTATGTTCATGATTATTAATTTTAGTGTCTCACGAGAGGCTAACCTTGTATATTTCTTAATTTTTCGCTGAGCTCTATTTTGGGTAGATTGCCTCTCAACCAAGAAATAAATCTAGAGAGCTAGTGCCTAGATTGAGTGCTAAAGATGAAGCATTTCCACAATGATAACCTAGATTCAAATCCTTCTACGAATCATATGGCAAGCTTCAAAGTGTTAACCTAGAGGCAACAGGGTGCAAGTAGGGCCCCTGTTGCACCCCAACAACCAAGAAATAAATAAAAAAGACACCTTATTTTTATATGTTAACAAATATAGAACTGTAACGAACATTCCACAAGAAGTTGAATCGCATAAATGAAAAAACTAAAAGGTCTCTTATAAAGAATCTAAATATCAGTTAAAGAAAATATCCTATAAAGGATAATATATATGAACAAATGCAACACCATATTGTCTGGATAGTCATGTGAAGCCAAGAGACATATCTACAGGAGAACAGGTCGTACGGAAAAGAAATAAATATATATAAATGGTACAGGGTTGCTCAGAGATTACAAATTTAATATTTATATATATCAAGATTTTATGTTAGATTTACATCTATAGCGTATAATTTAGTTAGCATAAGATACTACCAAGAAGTACCCTATCCTTCCCATTCAATCGATTGCAGTAACTTCTTTGCACATATGCATCTTAAGCCTTCTTAATATGTTCACTTCTTGCTAGTACTACACTTTGGATTTCATAAGAAATTCTTCCACTAAAAAGAACATGAAGAATTTCATGGAAAAAAATAGAAAATTAAATGTAAGTGCTCTGCTTTAAA
Source organism: Sequoiadendron giganteum (assembly GCA_007115665.2). Classification (NCBI taxonomy): domain Eukaryota; kingdom Viridiplantae; phylum Streptophyta; class Pinopsida; order Cupressales; family Cupressaceae; genus Sequoiadendron; species Sequoiadendron giganteum. The sequence continues at coordinate 306,820,696 of CM021110.1, forward strand.
TCTTTAACTCTTGTAGTTTATGATATATGTAGTTTTTGACATATCTAGGAAACTGTTGTAAGAAGTTTCTCAATTTTCAGAGGATGCTTCCAGGAGACAGCTAATAGGAAACCCTTCTGAAGTCTCCTAATATTTAGAGACATTCAGATATGTTTCTCCAAGACAAGGGCACATTTCCAGTACTGGAAACAAGCAACCAGTGGGGCAGATTACAGGTCTACGGGTAACTGTGACATTAAACAAGCTGTGTTATTTCCATATAACCTTTCTGCACTGCTATGTGAATTGAGATACTGATACAATGGTGTGTAGTTGGATGCTTCATCAGAAATTTCTGCTAGTTCCCATCTCTTAGCTTGTGAGCTGCAGTTGCATCAGCCCTTTCACTTATGTCCAATTTCATATTTAGCAGGTGGAGTCCTATACTTATATTACAACATAGAAGTTATTTCAGGCAAAATATGAAGAAGATTACATGTTCGTGCATAATCCATCAAGTTCATTTTTTACCAGCTTGCCGTACACAGATTACAATGAATGTATAACTGGATGAAGACAACAGTGTAGCACCATGGTTCACCAATCTTCCTCCCACAACTTCAATACTATCCGGATGCCATGGACTTTAACACATTATATAATGTGGAAATTCACCAGTATTATTCAAAATTTCTATTACACCTTTTGTGATATTCAATAAACCTTCCACTTTCTCCATAAGCGACAGAATGTTGTCCATCTAAGATCTCTCCATCACAATAAAATTTCAAGAACAGCTAAATTTATATTGAAATCCATGGTCATGCATAAGGGGATATTTGTTTCTTTGTCACACAAGATACTGTCCAACCTTTCTCAACCATAAATTTGTCATTATAGAAGATACTGATAAACTTCCTCGCTAAATCCTACTTGGGGATGACCACAGCATAATTAACTAGCATCACATCACTAAATAGAGCAAGATACAGAGAATACAAAAACACAAGCACCTAATGTGAACTAATTAATATAATACCTTTTAATAGAAAAATAATAAATGATAATATAGAGAATGAAAAGCTTGAAAGATACCTTCCACCCCGCAACCCTGGCATGGCTTACTGCATCAGAAAGGTCACTATCTGTTGAGAGAAGGACTTTATCGCCTTCTTCATCTTCATACTACCATTAGAAAAAAGGAACAAGGCATCAATGTAATCTAACTGAAAACATGCTAAAGCTATTTATTTTTAAGTACCTGTATTCATCAATATCAATCATATTGCTTAAACTAAATTTTCGTTGCATATCTACCAGAATCTGCGTGGGCTGACTTTGATCAAGGTCATCTCCTATTCGTTGAACAACAGCAGATGCCAGTTCTGTCAAGCTCTCAGTACCTATACCCAAAACAACATCATTGTTTTATTTGTAGCATTCTCACAAATTCACAATCATCTGCATTTTCAATTTCTAGCACATCTCTAAAAGAGGAACGGAATGTAGCTTTGTACATACCACAATTAAAGCGATGAATCCGTCCCTTCAAGTCCTGTAACTTGAAAGCAAAGGAATTTCCAAGACCTAAAAATGGGTATCCTACTTTTCCAGTTTCTAAGACATCATTTGGCATCCTTGAGGAGATATCACTGTACACCAACATAACAGATATCCAATGTACATCTTAAAATGCTTGACAGGTGGTGAGATCCAGGTATAAAGGTAACACACTCAACCTTTTCAACAAACTACACAGGTATAATATTTTTTGATAAGCATACCTGCGACTATCCTCCTCATCCTCTCGTGGCTCCAGTGAAAGCGTTGAATCCAAAAACTTCTGAAGCATTGTGCTTCCTACATCATTTGCACCTCCAACCTGCAGGTATCCCATTAGACCATTAGGGAAACTTATATCATGAAGAACAAGGAAAAAACTGCAAAAATATCTGTACCCTTTTATTATCAGCTATAATAAATAACATTATAATAAAATGAATTAAAGCTGTACTAGTTACACAGTACTAATCATGCCCTCTCCTCCATAAAGAATTAAAAGCCCTGTTGAGGTCAAACCTCAAGCAGAACAAATCCTTTCAAAACATCAGTGCATAAAGCAGTACCATAAAGCATGCACCATGGTTCAGAAACTAAATGCAATGAAACTATTTGTAACATAAGTAGTTGAGTAAGGATTACATGCAAAATGGCAAGATTGCAACTCACAAATGGATCAGAGAATGAAGATGAATCGCTTAAGCAAAATAACATCGTAGCAGCCAATGTGATTATACATTATACAGAAGCGTAACTTAAAATAAGCAAGCAGGGAGAATAATAAGAGAAATGACAAAGGAGTTCCTTATCCACAACCACCTCCTGAAAAGACATTCCATCTCTTCACTTGCAATATGATAACAGATAAAACCAGGCAAGTATCTATGGTAATATTTCTAAGTTGTATCTAAGACAACCGCATTTTAAATCAGGTTGGTACATGTTGATGTTAATTTGCATTGGTACTTGTGACTCCATAGTTACCAAACCCAGTAAGTTTTTATGCAAATTTGCTCAGATCCATTTTTTTTTGGACTGGCTGGATTTGTTTGATTCCATCCAGACTTTTTATTTCCTATAGAAAATTTACCAACTTTTGTGAATATTCCAAATTTTTGAAGTCTTTTAACCCCCCTAACAAATCAGTCTTTTCAAACTGATAACTATGGAAAATCAAAATAGTGAAAATTGTGTATGGTGAACTCTTGATCAAAATAAACGAACTACTAAGCTCAATCTTTGCATGTATCACAAATTTGATATTTCAAAACAAGATTGACAAACAATACTTTGTAACAAAGTACACATTGAAAAGAAAAAAGAAAAGAAAAAAATTGAAACCCACAATATAGTCAAAAATGAAAAATGGCATTTGAAGGAGGTAGAGGGCAAAGTTGCACTCAAAGGAGAGCATATTGTAAAGAAAACCTACAGCAATTGCCTCAAAGCTACTACAACTCCAATTGAAAAAAAACAAAAAACAAAAAAGTAGCTGAGATGGGAACGAATTTCCATTGAGGTACAAATGCATTGTAATTAGAGTGACAGCTAATTGCTCTGTACCACTGTGATGGAGTATGTAAACAAATGAGATTCTAATAAAATAAACCTCAAGTGCCATATGTTGATGTTGCAGCGTCTGGATGACCACTTCCAGCCACGACTTGCAATAAATATTCATATAGCCTGTCGGCTATTTTATTTATTGATATCGAATTGCCTACATGAAGAAGCGCTTCATTTAATATCAGTTATATTATTTAACGATTGATGATTAATGATTAATTATTAAATAGGGCCAACTTTATGAAGAGACACGATTTTGTTTGAAGGCCGACTTAATAATATTGAGAGACACATCTCTTGGGCCGACTTCCTTCCATGAAGAGACGCGAATCTTCTCCCTATGTGTATATATACAAGTCGATGTTCATTCATTTGATGATCAAGTTCATTCATCATAATTCATATTTCTCAGAGAAGAAGTTCGCACTTACAGCAGGTCATCATTCTGTAGCAGCAGATCGATTTCAAGGAGAAACATATTCATTTGTATTTTGCATCTACGAGAGGTGTTATTACTCATTGTATCAAATCAGCATTGTGTTATGCCTGAATTGTAAGCAGATCTCTGCTCTTATTCTATCAATATATAAGAGATATATTGGCTGGGTTTTTCTCCCTCAGGTTGGAGGGTTTTCCCAAGGTATCTTGCTGTGTCTATTGTCTTATGTGCTGCATAATCTGATTGTTTTCAGTTTATATATATCTGATCATTAAAAGCTAACATGGTATCAAAGCGGGTCTAAGAAAAGATCAGATCAGATTTATATAAGCAGCGTTATCCTCCATTTTGTTCTCATCTTTGATTGCATCTATTCCCATATCAAAATGGTGAACGGGCTCAAGGTCGAAGAAAGATCACATTGTGCCAATCATCTCTAAGTTGCAAACAGCTAGAGATATGTTCAAGACCTCGGAGGAGATGTATGAAATCAACAACACAAGTCGGGCTCTTGCATTAAAGCAACAACTTCATCATATTAAGATGGCGAAAGGAGAATCGATCATCTCATACTTCATGAAGATCACCGAATTGAGAGATCAGCTCTCTACCATTGGACATATTGTTGATAGCAAGGATCTGACTATGTTAGCTCTCAATGGTCTCCCTAAATCTTGGGAGTCATACTTTCAAGGAATTAGTGCGAGATCAAAACTTCCTAAGTTTGATCGATTGAGAGCAGATTATATTCAAGAAGAATCAAGGTTGGCTGAAAGAGGCATTGGTCAAAGCTCTACAAATGAAGACATTCATGTTCTTTCCACTCAATCCTCGGAGAAGAAAGGAAAAGGAGGAAAGAAAAGATACTTCAAGAGGAATAGAGATAAAGGGTCAGATGGTGCCCCGACATTCAAGAAGAAGAGAGATCTATCTCGTGTTCAATGTTTTAGATGTGACAAGTTTGGTCACTATGCAAAGGATTGCCCAACCAGGCCTAAGCAGCATGCTTCATTTGCGGATGTGGATGAGATCTCCCCTCAGAAGGATTCAAGGGAATTCCTATTCTATTCTGCCTTATCAAGCAATGTTCCAACAGATAGCAACACTTGGTTAATTGATAGTGGCGCCTCTCGTCACATCACTAGGTTTAGAGAACATCTCTCAGATTTGGTGATGAGAGATTCAAGTGTTCAAGTAATAATTGGAGATGATGCAAGTTACTTTGTGAAAGGCGTCGGGACCTCCACCATTCACTTAGATTCAGGAATCACCTTGCAGTTGGGTGATGTACCATTTGTACCTAGCATCAATAGGAACCTTGTCTCAATTTCAGCCTTAGAAGACAAGGGGGATCAAGTAGCATTCTCTGAAGGAAAAGTTCTTGCATGGCCAAAGAACTCTAACATCAAGACAAACAGTGTGATTGGTGTTCAACAAGAATATCTCTACAGGCTCTCCACCCGTCCTCTACAAGCCTTGTTGCATGATGCTTCAAGTTCATGTGAGCTTTGGCATAGAAGATTTGCTCACATTCACTTTCGTGCTCTTCCAACCTTGGAGAAGATGGTCGCCGACATTCCCAAATTGAGCCAAGAGCATGAAGGTACTTGTCGAGGATGTGCATTGGGTAAGAACACTAAAAGACCTTTCCATAGTACTGAAAGTAGATCTAAATATATTCTAGATCTTGTTCATTCTAATTTGTGTGGTCCAATGTCTGTTACTTCTTTGAGTGGTTTCTTGTATTATGTAATTTTTATTGATGACTACTCTAGAAAAACTTGGATTTATTTCTTAAAGACTAAAGAATCTAAGGAAGTACTTGAAAGATTCAAGGAATTAAAAGCTCAAGTAGAAAACTTGTCCGGGAAAAGGATCAAAGTTTTGAGATTTGACAACGAAGGAGAATACATCTCTAGAAGCTTTCGAAACTTTTGTGTTGAAGCAGGAAATAAGAGGGAGTTTTGTGTTCCCTACAACCCTCAACAAAACGGTATAGCAGAAAGAAAGACCAGATCTATTGTAGAAGCAGCTAAAGCCATGATCCATGATCAAGATTTGCAAACCTTTCTTTGGGCTGAAGCTTCTAGGACAGTTGTGTATGTTCTGAATCGAAGCCCTCGTTGCATCTTGGAGGACATGACTCCTGAAGAAGCTTTTACAAGTGTAAAGCCTGAAGTCAGTCATTTGAGAATATTTGGCTGTCCTATGTATATTCATGTACCCAAAGATAAAAGAACTAAATTGGAACCATCTGGCAAGAAGGGAATATTTGTAGGCTACAGTGAGACTTCTCAAGCCTACAAGATCTACATTCCAGGTCAGAAGTTGATTGAGATTAGCAGGGATGCTACATTCGAAGAGGATGTTGCATTCAAGAGATCCAAGGGCACTCACATGGAGATAGGCAATGAAGATCAAGAGTCTCCTCAAGATATGGAAGTTGACCATACTCTTGAGATTCAGAGGGAAGCTATTGATCCAAAAGAAGATGATCCAGTTGAGCCCTTGGAACCTACTGATGGGCCTACCGACATTGTTATTGGTAAAAAGAGACCTCTATGGGCTAGGCGAACAATGTAGGAGGCAAAAAACTTTGCAGCTCCTAGAGGAACATTTAGAGAAAGCAAAAGACTTCAAAAGTTTTCAAACTATGTTGCCTTGATGAGTCAAATGATTGAGTCTGAGCCTTCCAGTGTTGAGGAAGCTACAAGTCAGCAAGTATGGAAAGATGCTATATCTGAGGAATATCACTCTATTCTCAAGAATGATGTTTGGGACATCGTACCTAGACCTGAAGGCAAATCTGTGGTATCTTCTAAATGGCTCTTCAAGATCAAGCATGCAATAGATGGGAGCATTGAGAAGTACAAGGCTAGATTTGTGGCTAGTGGATTCTCTCAAAAAGAAGGGATAGATTATGAGGAAACATTTGCTCCAATTGCTCGTTATACATCCGTCAGGACCATCATTGCTCTTGTAGCATCTAAGGGATGGAAGATACACTAGATAGACGTGAAGATAGCATTTCTAAATGGTGTAATTGAGGAAGAGGTATATATTGAGCAACCTAATGGCTTTGAGGTTCATGGGAAGGAGTCTCATGTTTGTAGGCTGAAAAAGGCATTGTATGGCCTTAAGCAGGCTCCTCGTGCTTGGTACGAAAGAATTGATCAATACCTGATGAGTTTCGGTTTCTCTAGGAATGATGCTAATTCAAACCTTTACTTCAAGGTGATTGATGGTGAAGCATTGATCCTAGTTCTATGTGTTGATCTAATTCTTACTGGAGAAGAACACCTCATTTTCAAATGCAAGAAGGAGCTAGCTTCTGAATTTGAAATGAAGGATTTTGGACTCATGCACTACTTTCTTGGCTTAGAAGCATGGCAAAAACCTGATGAGATAATTTTGAGTCAAGGGAAGTATACAATTGACATCTTGAAGAGATTTGGTATGATGGATTGTAAATCCATGTCTACACCTATGGAGACCAACTTTCAGAAGCTAAAGGAAGTTGCAGCTAATTCCAATTTGGTGGATCCCACTATGTACAGGCAATTGATTGGATCATTGATATATCTAGTCAATAATAGACCAGATATTTGCTATGCAGTGAGTGCACTTAGTCAGTTCATGTGTGAACGAAGGCAAATACATCTAGTTGCAGCAAAGCATATCCTGAGATACTTGTGTGGCACAGTTGGATATGGCTTGAGATATTCTTTTGGTGTGGACTTAAAGCTGCATGGTTATACCGATTCTAATTGGGTAGGGTGTGTCATTGATCGGAAGAGCACCTTTGGATGTTGTTTCAGTTTGTGGTCTGCTATGATCTCCTGGTGTAGCAGGAAGCAGTCTTCAGTGGCACTAAGCACCGCAGAGGCAAAGTATATTGCAGCATGTGTGGCATCTCGAGAAGCAGTGTGGCTTCGGAAGCTCCTTGCAGGATTGTTTGGACAATCATTGGAGCCCACTATCATTCATTGTGATAATCAAAGTTGTGTGAAACTTTCTGTCAATCTAGTGTCTCATGACAGGACCAAGCATGTTGAGATCAAATACCACTATATCAGAGATATGGTATTGAGGAAAACAATTCGATTGAAATACATTAGCACTAATGAGCAAACGGCAGACATTCTCACCAAGCCCCTCTCCAGAGTAAAGTTTGTGTACTTCCGAGACAAGCTTGGTATTGTGGAGAATGAAGCCCTAGCTGAGAGGAAGTCTCAGCTTTAGTGATCTTCTATGATTTGCTTTAAAGCATTTCTCTCTATAAGAGAGATTTGAGGTGCAATCCCTTGTTTCCACCCTCTGGGAGTAGCCAAAGTAGATGTCATGTGTGACTCCATGACAACATCACGTGAGAGAGTCCGTGATGATTTCCTTGTACTTGTGTTTATTCACCCTCTGGGAGTATCTGTGGTGAACGTCATGATGAGGTGACAACATCACGTTGAGTGATGGGCACTTGTGCACATATACCATCCATGGGAGTAGCCATGATGGTTGATATCACGATGAGGTGATATGCTATCACGATGAGGTGATAAGCTCTTTTCCACATGGGTGTAGCCATGGTGGTTGACATCACAATGAGGTGATATGTCTTGCCTACCTGGAAGTATTCCTCCCTAGCTGAGAGGGAGTGTTGATGTTGCAACGTCTGGATGACCACTTCCAGCCACGACTTGCAATAAATATTCATATAGCCTGAAGGCTATTTTATTTATTGATATCGAATTGCCTACATGAAGGAGCGCTTCATTTAATATCAGTTATATTATTTAATGATTAATGATTAATTATTAAATAGGGCCGAATTTATGAAGACACACGATTTTGTTTGAAGGCCGACTTAATAATATTGAGAGACACATCTTTTGGGCCGACTTCCTTCCATGAAGAGACGCGAATCTTCTCCCTTTGTGTATATATACAAGTCGATGTTCATTCATTGGATGATCAAGTTCATTCATCATAATTCGTATTTCTCAGAGAAGAAGTTCGCACTTACAGCAGGTCATCATTCTGTAGCAGCAGATCGATTTCAAGGAGAAACATATTCATTTGTATTTTGCATCTAAGAGAGGTGTTATTACTCATTGTATCAAATCGGCATTGTGTTATGCCTGAATTGTAAGCAGATCTCTGCTCTTATTCTATCAATATATAAGAGATATATTGGCTGGGTTTTTCTCCCTCAGGTTGGAGGGTTTTCCCAGGGTATCTTGCTGTGTCTATTGTCTTATGTGCTGCATAATCTGATTGTTTTCAGTTTATATATATCTGATCATTAAAAACTAACACCATATAAACCAGTATTAATTTTATGATGTACATAAAATTAAAAACATAATTTTGAAATCAAGCATTTCAAATAAAGAGAAAGGCATCATCATTCTATATCACAAGCTATGTCACAAGGTTCATGTTTGTGTTCAAGTTTGGCAAAGATAAAATTCAGATTAAGTTCAGCTACGATAAAATTAGAAAAAAAAAAAACGTGATTATGTTCAACTAATATAAATTTATGATTTTTCTAAATATACAAAATAATACATTATAATCAATTTAAAAATATTTAAATATAAATAAGTTCTAAAAAAAATATTTAAATACTGTAAATATATGAAATATATTAATAATTAAAAATCTAAATTAAAGATTTTAAAAATATTAAATTTTAATAGAATTCAAAAAAAAATTGTAGAGAGGCCCCTCTCTGCTATGTAGAGTATAGTGGACCCAATAAGCAAATCTATGTTACTGGTTCACTGGATTTAGGCCCCTGGTTCGGGTTCGATTCAACCTGGGTACGAAATGCTGACTGTGGGTTCGATTTATATCATGACATTTGAGTACCAATCCTCCATACCATGACTCTTTTTGTTATCTTTATGGATGCCTTCTTGGGTGGATTCAAAGAACTGGAAATTCTCTCCTTTGCACAAAAGGATGGTATGGTTTTATGATTTACCACACATTCGGCAGCAACTTGGCTGCTTCTCTCTGATATGAATTTTTTTTCTAGATCAAGGATCATTGTCACTAGTTTCATCTTTTGTGACCTTTTACCTCTACAACTAAAATAGGGATGCATATGCACCTTGTGGGTTTTGCATCAATTCCTTATGTGCAACTTATTCCACAACACAACTATCTTGCACAATGAGTTTTCTTTTAGTTTTAAATGCCATTTATTCTAGGAGTTTAGTTCCTCTACTTGACAAGGGTGTCTTGTATAGAGAACCACAATCAACAGACAATCCAATTGATGCAATAGAACTCGAGGAGCTTTGAAATGCAACCATAAGAACATTTGCAAGAGTCATGATTTTTGCCTTTCTTGGCTCTGTATAGTATGGAATTGAAAGAGAAACCTTATATCATGACATTTGAGTATCACTGATATTTTAATATTTGACTATGAAAGTGGTGGTGTATTTTTGCTATGTTATTTGACTATTAATATGGTGGTGTATTTTGAACTTAATTACTGCTGCAAATATGTATATATTTCTGATTTTTATATGTTTTTGTATTAATGAATCCAACCCCCAAAAACCTTTTGCCTGAACCTGCAAACCAAACCCTTGAACCTGAACCCGAACCCAAAACCGAACCGGTAACTTAGAAGCAAATGTAGGAACAGAAAGGGAACCGAGGAACACAAGCCCACCCTTATCTACTTCTTCCCATGATAACTTAAGAAATTGAATCCGCTCCAGAAAGCATTGCCCATTGAACCACTTGCTACTTTCATTATATTTTCTTACCAGCCATGCTTCAGTTCTTCCGGCTGGCCTGGCCCATTGATTGGACATGGAAGCGCAAGCATAGAAAGTAGGGCCTTGGAAGTAGGAAGGACAAAAATAAAAATAAAATCTTCTGCAAGAGAAAATGAGCAGCCACCACGTCTAGACGAACAGCAGACTGAAATGAAAACAAATCGAAATAACAATGAAGCCCATTAAAAAAAATTGAAAATACTGAATTGAGAACATGTTTTTAAATTTATTTTAACTAAAAAATATTCTAAATATTTTAGTATTTAACATATGAATTTTTTGGCAAACTAAAATGATTTTTTCCATTTTTCTTTTAAGTTCACCATATTTCAATTTTTTGCTTTAAAAATGGTGAACCCTGTGACATAGAGGATCCAGGGCAAACAAAATCAGAGAGACCCATAAATGTCCCCAAACAGATAATAAAGATTTGCATATACAATATCAATTATTTGATGCAGGTTCTAGACTTTTAAAAATTGTGAATGTCGCATGCATGTGTATACAGGGGTTCAAGTGTGCCTTGGCCTGTCCGAAAGGCTGCCACCTAGAATTTCAAGGACTTTAAAGTTAGTTCACAAATACTAATCTGCAAAATTCTCCCTCATTTCCCTTTTATTGCTCTCTTCTGTTAATTTAAGGGAATCTCAGAAATGGTCAATCATCAAAGCCCTATGCACTACATATCCAAACTACCTGATGAATGTCGGTGGTGAGGCTTCAAGAAATACAACAAAGCACACAAAATAAACTCAAAGAATTATAAATGGCATCCTCCTAACTCATTTAAAACATACCTATTATATCAGTATTGCATTTTGAATTAAAGTTCTAATTTGAGTTTCAACTTGAGCATTTTGTCCCCTTCGCTGACTTGAAATTTTGCTTGCATTTGACACCTATAAAATGTAGAGTTCTATGGGCCAACTAATGCCACATCTTCCCTAATTAATGACCCTTAATACATATAACTACCAATGGATGTACCTCATCAGATAATAACAATTTGACATTTTGACCGAGCAATGATACCAGAACTACTAACTTGATATCCATAAAATGAAAAGTCGACTCCTCTGTAACTGCACCACTTTACTACTTTCGACCAAGATTGACTGATGTTGCTGAGTCTCAATTGCTCTCATGTGCAAAGTAGCTTGCAGTTGCAGATAATTTAAAATTTTAACCATTAAAATATTTTAATTGGTAACTGGCCCCAGTTGAATGACAGTAGGTTACAATAACCTGTAGTCAGGACACTGTGTCAGATGAATATCTATTCAACACATTATTACTCATTATTTGCACCTGGCTCCAATAGTTGAGAAGCAGCACAAAAAAATTAGACATTATTTGTTACATTGTTAGTTAAATGACAAGGATTTGAACCATGGCTTTGCCATGAAAGCTCCAATGAATTACCACTTGAGCACAACCCTACTGGGAAAAGTTTTAAAACAAGACCATAGAACAAAAATTGAAAAGAACAATGGAATGGATTTCTATTTGGGTCCAAGATTTGGTTACATCATGTGTGCATGCATTGCCATAGGTCTGAACCCTGACTCCAGTAGTTACACGCCTACTTCATGATGCCTACAAGAGCATAGGAACAGATCCTATTCCTCACTTGCAAGTGAGCAAGTTGACAATTAATTGTTATAATTATGTTAGAGTATGATTTAAATCTTGTTTGCTGTTGAACTTGATTTGACTGTGGATAAAATATTGTTTTGACTTTTGACTGCTAAGCCAATTCCTATACTAAAGTTGACTAAGTAGTATTTGTTGACTTTTGTCAATAAATAATCTAGTACTTTGTATAGACTGATTCACATTGTGAACATCTGTAAGTTACCTTTGGTGTGAATCTTGCGACTGTTGGATCATTGGAATGAATTTATTGCTGGTGCCCCAGCCATAGTTTGGGTATTTGAAATAATCATATTATATTTATAATATTGAGATATATTAAGGATCTATTCGAGTCGTATCATACAAATTACCTTCATGATGACTGATACCTATATATCAGCTGTGGATATACTTGTACAAATGATTTGATGACAACAAAAGAGGCATTCATGATTTCAATGTTTTAGTTGTCAGCAGAACATTTGTATATACTATATCCACAACTGATTTATAGGTATCAGTCATCGACTCATTGCAAATGCATTTTATTAATATGATTTATACAGATCCTTAACTATATCTCAATATTATAATATGACTAGTTAAAAATACTCAGCCTATGGCTGAGGCACAAGCATCAAACTCATTCCAATAGTCCACCAATCACAAAATTTCCAATAGATGCCCAATTCATTTAGTTGATCTTTTGGGGCTCTTATTCACACTCAATTGCTATTTGTATTACTATTTGTTAGAGGCACAGTGCTTTATTTTGGTCTTGTGTGCTTTTATTGTTTTACTTTCAGAGTTCTCTCTTTCTAGAACTTTCTGTTAACTTCTGTAACCTCTAGTCCCATTAACCTACTTTTGGTCATCTATGGACATCAATATAATTTTTCTCTTTCTCACAAGAATGTAAACAGCGTAACCCAGAAAGCTAAAAACCAACAATGGTTTATTTCCATGGTTAGAAGAAATAAACAGGAATCCTTTCAACATCCAAACCAAACTACAATACTACAAATCAATTGGCAATTACAGATGGTTGTGTAAGTATACAAGTTATGTTATGTTAGAAAACAAAACAAACAAAAAAAACACAATTTTATTTCTTTTCTAAATTTTATTTTTTGTAAGTCTGGGCCGTAGGGTAGGATTAGTCATCCCCTGCCATTTCCTGTTTAATTTTGCTGTTTCTGAAACCTTTCCAAAAAAATTGAGAGTAGTGGATGGCAAGACAATGTTTCCAGCCCATCCCCATGTCCCCAAAAGAATACGATGGGAGGCAGGGGCCAAAAAATACGTGGAATGCTTCTCCGATTAACCTAGTTTTTTATTTTCTATTTTTCTTATTCAAAAATGTAAAACAATATAATATACACTCAAAGTAGAAAGAGTAGGAATTGTGGAGATACTCTCAACACTTCTATCCTTGTTACTCATTATTTCCTTCAAATTCATGTCCATCCACAATATTACTCTCAAATTCAATCAATGGCTCACCCTTTGGATGTTCAAAGGATAGTGCATGTTTCTCCCTCTTGAACTCTTTGCATCCAACCCATAATGCCCTTTCTGCCTTGACTTCATCACTATTTCGTTGACACATGCAACCATTAAGAGTCGATAAAACATCTTCTATTACTGTAATGTCCTCTTTTGTATTTTATTTATTTTCTGTTTTTTTGAAAAGAAATGAATCCAAACAGCAAGTACAAATTCTGACAAAACTTTTCAAGACCCTTAAATTATTGATATCGATCCAAACATGCAATAAACATCATCAAACTTTGCTGATTTACATCATAAAAAACCTAGAATGTTAATGAAGTCAATTCTCAATTAGGGCAACCAAATAATCTTCCAATATGGTGTATTTGAACAATATAGCCACTGAAAACAATGAATGCAGATGCTGGAAAGTACAAATCAGAACTCATAAGAAATTTTTGCACTCACAGAATGTTGTACCCAGCTGAAAAGATGCAAGTTAGATTTAGATCAGACCCTGCAATGTTTGTAAACAACAAATAGAGGTTGTGACTGGTATGGCTGCTGTTTGGAGATAAATGGCTGGCTGCAGAATGCTAGAAAAGGCTGTAATCAGCTGGAAATGATGCAGATCTGCTGTAAATAGGGTTGAAACAGCAATATATTGCCAAATGTATCCTCCCAATTGTGGTGTTAGGCAGGAACAACAATTTATTTTCAACTTTAAAGTTCAAAGGATTGCGCTAGGATGGAAACATGTAGATTTGTTGATGACAAGTATGGAACAGCAACTAATGTTGTTAGATCCTCCCTCTAGATGATGTCGCCCTAATTTATATGGCTATAGATGTGGATTACAGCTCAGAATAGGCCTGGAAACACATGCAAAATGCTCAAATCTGATTGATATCCTCCAAGAAATGATGGCACTTCACTCCAATAGGATGGCCACTTATGTTGGATGACTGAACTAATGTAACGAGCAGCTGGTATGATTGGTCTAACATCCTGAATGATTGAATTTCCCTCTCCCAGTGCGGTGCTTAGCTGGGGTTGACTATCATAGACCTCTATAATTCAGATCCAGCACCATTTGCTGCACAATGACTCTCCCAAAATTCTGAAAATTTCAAAATAGATATTGCAATCTCCAAATATGATATGACAACAAAATATTGAAATTTGCTTGCAAACCCAAATTGCCCTATCACTAGAATCTTGCATGAAATCTCCAAAAATCATCAACAAGCACTGTAGTGCCACTGTAGCAAACTGAAAAATGTCTTCAAATTCTCAACAAATCAGCACCATTGTGGTCCCCAGATGGAATCACCCAAAATAAAAAATTAGGGTTTTCATCCTTCATCCCATTCTTGGAATCCAAGAGGGTTTTCATCCTCTCAAACCCAAATAAACCAAAGGCTTTCATCCTTCGATGCAAAAACTCAAATGCCAAAGCTCAAAATGAAAAATACCAAAAATGAGGCAACCTCTTCTTATGCCCTTTTTATTTTGGGCCCTTGATTAAATTTCCCTCCAATTACGTTTTTTTGTTTTATTTTTTTCATTTTTTTTATTTTTTGTATTTAAAAATACTTTTTTATTTTAATATGTGTTTTAAAAAATATATATTTTTTAATAATATTTAAGTTGCCCCTCGATTTAAAATTGCCAGGCCAAACTTTAAAAAAATATTACTAATTATTTTAATTCAAAATAAGGGGGCATGACATAGTTTTATTTTCCTTTTTTTGTTATTCAAAACTTGAAAACAATAGTGTAGTTGTAGTATATGCTCCAAGTAGAAAGAGTAGAGCTAGCTTAAGAGAATCTGTGTTTAATGTATCTCTAGGGTTATAAACTCAGCAGTTACAGAGCATCTACACAACATGCCTTTCTTCAGAGCTGCTTTACTTGGAAGTGCCACTTTGATAATGTGATTAGTCATAGCGCACTCAGCTTTCCTGTTCTTGCATTTGGCGTTCAAGGTCTATACACTTGTATTTTGGAGCAGCAATTTCTTAAATTGCCCAGCTGCTAAGGAGCAACTGTCACTTGCAGTTTAGATACTAGATCTGGATGATTGATTGTTTCATATTCATTCTTTTGTGTCATCAATTCCTCTGTTTGGTTTGGAAATTGTCTATTTTATTGAGTATATCTGTGTGGATATTCTGTACCCCAGTGTGGAGGAAAAATGTTGCTGCTAATAATGATACTGCATGTCCTGAATGATTGGATTGAGATGGTTTAATTTTCAAGTTGCTTTTTATAATTTTAATACCAGCCTCTGCATAAAAGCTATGTTGCAAACTGTATTCTATATATTTAAAAGATAGAAACTCTATTAAACTAAGGCATAGTTTTTATTAGACAAACAAACTTGATTGCACTGATTGAACTGCTCTTCTTCAAGGGATTGGACTCATGATAAATAAGGGATGGGTGCAACTGGGGTTGTGGACTAGTTAAATACATTTATTTAACTAATATCCCTGTCTTCATAACCTTTGAAGTTGATGACCTAAGTACTTCAAAGCCTTCCTTTATAATTACAAAATTTTGATTCAGATAATTTTCTTAGCCTCCAATTTATTTTTGAATTTTATAAATTTATTTCACTTAGTAAAAATATCTGCAATTTTTATTTTATACATTAAATTATGGTATATGTATATATATATAGCCATCCCCACATCATCCCTAAAATTTAAGAAAAAATTTATTAAACAATCAAACTTGATTGCACTGATTGAACTGCCCTTCTTCAAGGGATTGGACTCATGAAAAATAAGGGACAGGTGCAGCTGTGGTTGTGGAACAGTTAAATACATTTATTTATCTAATATCCCCGTCTTTGTAACCTTTAAACTTTATGACCTACGGACTTAAAAGCCTTCCATTATAATTATAAAATATTGGTAAATTTTATAAATTTTCTTTCACTTAATATTTTATTAAAAACATCTGCAATTTTAATTTTATCCATTTTATGAAATTATGGTATATGCATATATATAGCCATCCCCTCATCATCCCCAAAATTTAAGAAAATTTTTGCCATCCTCATGTCCCCCCATCACAGAAAATTCCCCTGTTGTCCCCAAAATTTTGAAATATTCTCAATCCTGGAAACTTGGTGAAACACTATAAAAATTAAAAATCATATTATGTCATTATGATTATCAAATGGATTATTACTAGAATGTTTCCCTAGGATGCATCTCGAATCCAAAGTTTTAACCCTATTCTAGGGATGGGGAACATTTTGTGGATGGTGAGAGGGACAAAATGCCTGCACCCCATACCCTTTTCCCTGCAAAATTTTGGGTTGTCCCAAGGACACCCCCTCAACATGGGGGACATCACCTAAGACGTTACCCACAAGGGAGGTTCCATGGGGTTCCTAGGGCATCCCAACATACCTCTAATGAGCTCACTAATTCTTCCACTGCTCTACACAACATGTCTTTCTTTGGAGCTTCCCTACTTGGAAGTGCCGCTTTGTTTCTGTGTTTAGTCGTAGCATCCTCAGTTTTCAACTTTTCATGTATCTGCGTTTGGTGTTCAAAGTCTTTGCGCTCATATTTTAGAGATGTGATTCCTGAAATTGTACATCTGCAAAGGAGCAACCACTGGTTGCAGTTTAAATGTTAATCTGGATAATTGTCTGTTTCATATTGATTCTTGTGTCATCAATTGATCTATTTGGTTTGGAAATCATCTAGTTCATTAGGCATATCTGCATTGACATTTTGTACCCTGGTGTGGAGGAAAAATATTGTTGCTAATAATGATGCTACTTGTACTGACTGATTGAGTTGTGCTGTTTTAACTTTCAAGTTGTTTTATAATATTTTAAGGCCGGGCTATGCATAAATGTTGTGTTGCATACAGTACTGCAAATATTAGAAGATAATAACTCTATTAACTGTGGCATAATTTTATTTTATTAAAGACTGAAAGTTGATTGCACTGATTGAACTTCCCTTTTCAAGGGATCGGACTCATGGAAAATAAGTGGAAGGTGCAGCTGTAGTTGTGGAACAGTTTATTTAATACCCCTATTTTCATAGCCTTTAAAATTGATGACCTCAGAACTTAAAAGCCTTCCTTTATAATTATAAAATATTTGTTCACATAATTTTCTTGGCCCCTAAGTTATTTTTAAATTTTATAAAAACAAACTCACTTAATATTTCGGTAAAAATATCTGCAATTTGATTCTGTACAATTTGTGTAACTTATGATTTATATATAGCCATCCCTAAACTTTAAGAAACTTTTTGCCATCACCAAGACCCCATCCTCTGTCCCTCACCCTAGAAACTTGGAGAAACACTGATTATTAGATCAATCGAATGCCATTACAAATTCGGCACATTGTATATATTTTTTTAAATGTCAGCCTCTTTTAGCTTTACTTTACACTATTTTTAATTTATTTTTATTTGAAAATTTTGAACATTATTTTTCTATATTATTTTAATAAACATCTCCCATCATCCCCAAAATTCTTAAAAATAAAAAGAAATCTGCCATAACAAAAACCCCACCCCTGCATCCCCCTTGCTTGTGAAACTCAAAGAACCACCAGTTAATTCATGGCATGATTTTGCATATATACTAGTCGGTGGCTTTCTTGATTCTATTTTATTTACTCACTTGCATGCTTGAAACTCCTAAGGTTTTCAAGAAAGTGAAAACCGTGTTATTTGACTCTCTAATGCCCACAACTTTACACCCAAAATACAATTAAGGGCAAAACTCAAATTACAAATTTCGATCCCAAACACTTGCATAATTCACAAAAGGCTGCTTCCTAACACGCACTTCATGAAAGCATAACAACAATTGACCAGTCAATTTAAGAACTTGGTCAGGTAAACTACTGTTGTGACAACTATGGTTTGGTTCAAGTGGGGACATGGAGTTCCACATCACCGAAATAGACTTAATGAGTTCAGCTAACTCCATAATAATCACAAACATAATTCCGATCACATGATAAACCATAAAATACATATCAATAATAATCATAAGAGAACAAGACCTAGGGGGCAGACCTAGTCCTTGAAAGGCTTGTCTCTGATGGCCTTACCTACGTATTGCGCAAAAGCTTCGTAGTTTGACAACTTGAGTTCTCCCAACTCATATTTGATTGCCCGGCAATCACACATTTGCCCAAGGTTTAAATCACAACAACATACAACGGTGTAGCAAGTATATAAATGATCAACAACAGTAAACTACAAAGGCTCCTTTTACTAGGAGTAGCGGATAACAATCCCGATCACAACACCCCACACAGGCCACTTGGCGAAATAGATAACCATGAATGGTCTAGGAAGAAGGTAGCCATATCTCATCTTGAATAGATGATTATAACAAAAGTTGTGGTTCAATTCAAACCATATGAGGGTCACCATATATCATTAATAAGACTACAGGGTGAAAGGTTAATAAGACAATTCGCATATTCAATCTTCAAGACAATTCAACCATCATACACTTGGTTGACTAACACAAGGGGGTATAACCCTTAGGTTCAAAGATGATTCTACCTCAATCACACTCATAACCCAAAAACACTAAAATACACTAACTCAATTCTCTACTCAAATTCATCTTACACCTCTATTCCATTAATTATGAACTATAAGAGTGGGTACGCAACCCTTTCTAGGGTCCTTTTAACCTAGACAGTTTCGCAGCTGGCTGCCACCCACTTAGGTGAAGCCGAGGATCGAAAACCCGTTTAGGATATGCACAATTTTCCAAAAGATAGTTTAATCAAACAATGCACATCACGCTTACGTGACAATTTACTATCAAGACTTAATATTTGTTTCACTCTAGGCAACAAATCCTAGTTAAGCGAAATGTTCAATGACCATCTCTAACCATGAGGTGAATAACAACAAAGATATAACACAAAGAAATCAACTTGCTCTCCATTCGACCATATTGACATCATGAAGCCTCATGAGTTCTAGCCAAACCCCCGAGCAAGAAATCTTTTAGCCCCATGATGATGAAATGGGGTCTTCCATTTAGATAATATAAAAGGGTATTTCAAGACAAGATATAGCCAAGCAGTTGTCAAACAGTGCCATGGGGGTGATGCACAAATTTTTCGGAATAGAGTATTTCAACACCCATTATTCTTACCGGTTATCATGTATCAAAACGTATATATAAATTACTATTACTTGTGTTTAAAGACCAAGAAGAATGAGAAGTCTGAGTTCTATTCATTTAGGGATAACATTGAAATCGCCATACAATGGCTTTGTGAACAAGGGTTTCGCTTGAGACCAATGGAATGGCCAATGGGAGCCAAGGTGCAAAACATGGTCCCAAAAACACTCATGGGTCCAATCTCAGTATAAGCAAAATTCCCATCTACAACCCCCACTATAAACAATACATGAAATACACAACCAATGCCCCCAATACACACACCATGATCCAACGTACAAATGCATCCACACATACAAAAATACCAAGTGGGTATGCTTTAAATCTGCTAAAGGTAGACCTCCTTACCTGCATAAATATTCTCAAAGGGCCTGAGATGGGGTCTTGAGCCATTGCTTCTGCTCCTCTATCCTTTTGTTCTTCATGAAGACTCAATAAGGGACTTCAACCATGCAATGGTCTGAAAACAATAGTGTAATTCTGTGTCTTTCCATCTCCGCCGTTTTGAGAGAAATGGCATGCCTCCCTTCCTCCTTTCTTCATCGACAAGCTTCGCCCCCCTTGAGTCCTACACCTCCCACCCAAATTCATTGCACTTGCAATTTCTAGCATAACCCAATCTAGAGTTTGTTTTTGCATTAAATGTCCTCCATGTTTGCTTAATCACCTTCAACCTACATAGCCATCCTTTTTGCATTAATCCTAGCATCCATCACCTTCCTTCCTTTTCAAGAATGACGCATGGAGCTAACATATCGGTTCTCGTTCCCAAACTCCATTTGCCTAACCGCTAACACAATCTAGCCTTTGAATGCAGGCCATCGATCTTGAAACTCACACCATGATCAAGCGCATCTCGATTTCCGACCTTGCTTCAAAATTTTGTCATCCGATGTGCCCTACTTTTTTTTTGGCCATAGATCTCTATGGATTCACAACATCAATGTGAATCAGGTGAAGCAATCAATTCTTGCCACGTGTAAATATCTTGCATACCCGCATTGGTCAACCTGAGTCAACGCAAGCATTCACAGAGTAGCGAGATTCTGCCATCTGTCCTACTTGTTGGGGTTCAGGTGTCGGGTGTCCACCCTTCCTCATGCTTAACGTGCATAAAAGGACCTTAGAAGCAAGCCCGAACACCTAAGTTCGAAGCTTCTTACGCCTACCGAGGTTTGGCCATCGGCCTTACCCTTTACCATTGCCTTCCTATGCTCCATCGCAAGCCAACACTCTAACCCCCGAAACATCGAAGTGTGAAACTTCGAACAATGCTTCAAGTTGTCAGAGGTCAGGGTTCTCTCTTCCCCCTTATCGCTTTCACGCCTTTGTGTTAAGGTGTAAGCCAACCCACTGCCCCGCGAACACCAAAATTTCGAGTGTCGGAGTTTGGGGTTTCCTTATACCCCTTTCTTAACACTCCTGGTAAGACCTAACCCTTAACTTCGACCCACGAACTCCAACACAATTTCGGGTGTCGAGGTTCAAGTCTCTCTCATCCTTCATAACATTAAGTTAAGGCCTAAGCCTTAAGGGCAATCTCTGATGCCCAACCAGTTTAAGCTTTAACACCGATCTTTGATCCTCGAAACCTCAATATAAGAATAAAGCACTAATAGCTTTCATGCACCGCACATGTAAACTTCTTTCATACTCCTCGTTGATAACTATACCAACCAAGGACCTCTTTTGACACCACTAGCATATAGTCACATCCCCAAAAGGATTTCCCAAGATTTAGTTTATGTGGATGTCATAAGTATTGTTAATTATACAAAAAACTTTTTAGATGTAAGTGAGATCCTCTATCTACAACCACATCATGACACATAAACAAGCTAAGGCATGTAGACCTTTTCGAGGGTCGAGGTTCCTCCATACCCATTTCATCACTTGGGATATTGGTAAGTCAAAAGACCTATGGCCGACCTTCAATCCCCGAAACTTTCTCAAGTGTCGACCTTTGTTGATACCTTTTACCTCTTACTTAACCTTAAGTCAAGGAGTAAGCCGTAATGCCGAAGTTCAATGTCTGACGCCTTCAACATACGATAAGCCTTAAGTCCAAAACCCAATGTTGGACGCCTTTTTGGACTTAGCATACTCTTTTCTTCATTTCTTTGAGGGATTTGGTATGCGATATGACCGAGGTCCGAAATTTGATACCTTCTGAACTTCAACTCAGATTTCTTTATTTCCTTAAGGCACTTGGTATAAGGTATGACCAAAGCCCGAAGTCTGATGCCTTTTGGACTTAGCTGAAAAACAACTAACTCCTTTAGCAAGCGTCACTAGGTAAGCCCGAGGCCCGATGTCCAAACTTTTACAGCTCTTTAAGGCTTGTTGAAAGGACACCCTAAGGCCAATGGATCCTTCTTCCTAACATCCTTATGAAGCCCTCTTGACCTCAAACAACAACCCTTCATTTGATATCACTCAGATCTTCTACTGACCTTAAAGAGGTGCCCCTGTTGACCTCAAACTAACTCAATAGCAGTATGAACTCTAAAACTTTCCACCTTTCCTTATTCCCTTGCTAGATTATTTTCTCTAAGTTTAGCAATACTATAGGGATCCAATCTGCACCTGCTATTTTTACTAAAACCTCTAAAGCTCCTTTAGTGACTTTAGTCATAACACTTGATATGAGGAACCTCTAGTAAATACTATAAGAGGCATCCATAATCAACATAAGTCAAATGATAAGAAAGGACCGCTACAATAAGTGGGCCTTAGCAATACATTATAGCATGACCCATTATAGTATCTATCAATGTAGATTTGGTCATATACCTTAATAGAAGCGTTCACATTAGAGTTTAACTAATCTACCCTTAGAGTCAAATGACTAAAAGTGCAGTGGCACTCAAACACAGCTAGATCCAGTATCATCTAAATGATGCACCCTTAATCCACATAGCAGAGTAGCATAAGTTTAGAATAAAAGGGGCTATGACACTGATATAAAGGGAGGGGCCTTACAAACTCTATATCCATTTTACTAGAAATGAGAAGGAAAAGGAGTAATTCTAAATCAATTTATTATTTTTGTTGCTCCACAAGAGTATAAGTTGTCATTATGCACCCACCTGAAAAAACAGTTTCCATTGTCATCCCTTAATTTAGAACTTCAACCCTTTGCACTTTTCTCAACCAAAAGAACCGACCATAAACCTTCTTTTACCCTATTATAAAAATTCTGCTATCCTCTTTGTTTCTAAGGTATAGAGTTGAGGTTTCTTTCACTAGAGGTATCCCTCTTTACATTAGATATATTAGGATCCACACATGTAATAACTAAAATATGCAAGAATAATAACAATAATATGCAAAATTAGATAGAGATTGCACAATACAAGATGTTTGTGGGCCAAGATGCCCTCACATCCAATACATCCAGATATAGAATAAACTCTTGGGATAGGGAGCACCATACAATACTCATTATGGAAGAAAAGGGCCCATGTTATATCTTCATGTTGAGATCCAAATCAAATATAATAATATTCATCTATCCCTTACAATGATACCCACCTTCTATACATCCAACTAATAACATAACAGAGTAAACCAATTATTCCAATGGAAGACAACTCAATACCCAATATAATTAATTAAACAAATATAACTCAATATAACTAACTAAATGGATGTGTGCCACATGTCGGCATGTCCATAACACCACAATATCATGTCTAGGAACATAACTTGCTATTCTCTAACAAGTACATAGCTTACACTATGCATGTGTGAGTAGTGTGTTGGATCCCACTCTTCTCTACAATCCTAGGGCTATTAATTGTTGGAGTTGAGAAGATACAACACCACAGAAGTCCAAAAGATCTTTGCAAGCAAATAACCTGTTATAAGGAGAAACAAAGAAAAGCAACAAAAAAAATGTTCAAGAATGTGGAGCAATGTATTCACCTGAAAATGTAAAAATGAATTAATGATACAAAAGATAGTTTTCAACTACATATAGAGGAAAACCCTAAAAAGGAAAACCCTAGGCTAGCACAATAATAATTAATAAAGTAATTAATTATTATGTACCTAATGTTAGCTTAAGTGAAAAAGAGTTAAAAGGAAACTTTACGTAATTAAACAAATATTGTTTAATTAATAAAGTAAATGTCCAATTACTCTACCATTAATGACACCAACACGAACAACTAAAATCTCTCGTCAAATCAACCTATCATAGATAACTACAAAATGAAAACGTTTACTATAGTTATCAACAAGTCTACTACACCATTGATCAATGGTGTGCATGCTGATATGTGTAGTTGATTTATGGCTTGAATAACCCTTACTTAAGTTATATGATCATTGCTTTGTATAGGTAGTTAGGTCAGCCTAAGTGGCATCCATGGCATAAGTATGGTATTTATAGGATGTAGTGGTTAGTTTATTATCATCATATTGTGTATTTTGTTTATTGAAGACTGTTTGAGGTAGCCCCCTCAAAGTGGCTTTTTATTATCAGCTATTTGTAGCATATTTCCTATTATATTCTTCTTTTGTGCAAATTATTTTATTACAAATCTTAGTAAATCTAAAATACTTTTTACCATTGACATGATACACTCCAATTGTTAGTATTAATTGCAAGTTGTAAAGTTTCAGACCAGAAAAAACAAGCAATTGAAATAAATACATGTACATTGTACTATAAAAAAAGGAAAAATTTCTTACCACAATCAAACTTTTGTGTTAACCTAAAATACTGAAATTGTAAAGTTTCAAAAGAGACAATAAAAATAGAAATGAAATCTTACCGTGGATATTGCTGCATGAGTTATCTGTAATACATCTACACAAGCTACAACGAATCCATCTGCACAGACTTAGCACAGTCAAAAGTGTGCCTTTCCCAAATGAACGTCACTAATATTTAGCACAACACTTACCTTTATCAATAACTGGAAGATGCAAAAATTTCCCATCATGCATGATATGCAGTGCATCAACAATTGTTGTGTCTATAGTTGCACACTCTGGATTTCGAGTCATTACCTACTTGGAAGAAACAGATATTAAAGAACATTAAAAAGGAATCAAATATCAGATTATTGCATCATGTCTTGTAAGAAGTGCATATATGGTGATGCAAATGGCATAAGATAAAACTCTAATCTAATACTAAGAATGTAAATGAACCACAATTAAAACATATGCAAGGGTAAAGTCACCCTTTATCATGTTGCAGTCAAGAAAATGCAGGTAAATAGAACCAAAGTCTACTCCTCAAGATAAAACTTTCTCGCTACACTACCTTATCCTTGTTAGTGTAGGATTATCAATGTGAACACAACACAAATACACAAGGTATGAATGTGCAACAAAATTTCACCATATGGATATGCAAGTAAAATTAATGCTAAATCTGAGAAAATAAGATAGAAATGTGCAATTACAAATCACAAAGGTTTCTGAAGAGAAAAAATGCCCTATTAAAATAACATTGAACTCAAATGGACTAAGCTTGTAGACAATGAAGACTATTTTGAAATTTTAGCTTGTTTAGACCAAATTGGATGGCAGAAATCAAATTCAAATAAACTACACCTGGGAAATCCTTCTCAAAAACCTTAACACAATAATCTCTACTCATAACCTTAGAACAACGCATGCGTCAAGCAAACAACCTTAGGGATTGGGCCAACCAATTTAGTTCACTCCTTATCAATGATATTCAAAGTAATAAGTGTTGATTATGATCTTTTGAATCATACAAACTATTACCTGATTTTTTTGAAAAACCAGAACAAAAAAAAAGAGAATATTTTCTACAAAATCAGCAAAGCATGCAAAAATAATAAAGGAGGAGTTCACTAACTTCAAGGAAATCTAAAGGGAAAGGATAAAGATTACAAATATCTTATCCACAGAGGATAAGGATTACAAATATCTTATCCACAAAGCTAAGGATGACAACTGATAGGAAAAATATCTAATGTCAACATGACTTTTTATGTTTAGGCTCTCAAAATCTATAAATAAGAGGCCTATGCTTTGTTGCAAAGCATTGGAAAAGTTTATTGTGACAAAGTGACATTCAGCCCTTGAAATTTTTCAATCAAAATTAGGTCTCTACTTCTGTAATTATCTTCATTGATTGCATCTTCAACCTTGTTTCACTTTGAAACAATGGTTGATTGTATGCTTGTGATGTAATCTTTTACTGTTTTTGCCTCTATTTGATTCAATTTTCTCTGTGTATGAAAGAAAAGCAGGTATTATTGTGAATTTGTGAGTTCTATGACTCCTTGATTGTTGTTGTTCTAAGTTTACCTCTAAATTATTGTTGCAAATTACTGTGTTAAGCTTTTGATTGAAATTCATAAGTTGTGTTAAGCTTTCGATTGAAATTCATAAGTAGAAATCAGCTATATTTGGTGTATCACCTTCATTTTCTGTTTTAGATTCAGATTATTAGTTCTTTCTTATCTCTTTTCCCAGCAAAATCTTTAGTTAGAGTTAGTTTTTAGGTGATTTACCAAGGGGAAGCCGCCCTTTAATCAGAGCTTGACCTCGAGTTTCATGAGTCCCACAACTTGAGAGGTCATCCCATGTTTCAGAGGATAGCTGGATTCAAGATTCGGCTGGATGCATTTTCCAAGCAATAACACAAACAAAATCGGTTTATCTTGTTAGGTATAATGCCAATCCCATTAAATATGCTTCCATTCAAAATTAGGGATTAGTTCATCAAAGATTCTTTAGAAAAGAAGATTTTGTCATGACTATAATTTATAACAAGGACCTTTTCAATGTACTAGAATGCATGATTATACAAAAAGAAGCAATCTAATCACTCAAGCATGTCAAATGCTTACATGGTCAAACTTAATATAATATGTGTCTTTTCTCCATTCTCCAAAAAAGCTACTACTGTATCTTCTCTGCTCTGCTTTTTATTAGCTTTCTCATTTTATGTTTCATACAAAATAAATTTGTTATTGTCAATGGCTTATTAAGATGCAGGATGCAGGATACTAACAGATGTGACACTATCCTCACTTTCAAATATGACAAATGTCTAGTGTACTATCTAGTAAAAAAAATTCACAAATTCTAGCAAGTTTCTCACAACAAATTAAAGCATGTGTCATGTCACCAGTTGCCTCAAACACACAATGTTCAAAAACCAAGCCAAAATAACAATACAAATCCAATTCTTAACCTTCAACAACCACTTATTATTTGAATAACAACACTATCGGCCCTAGCATTCACTCAAATCTTAGATAACTCAAATTAAAACTATTGTTTTGCATCAGCAATATCATTCCTTTTCGAAGAACAAATGACAAAAATAACTCACAAACATCTTATGACAATGAAAAATAAATATAAATGTTGTTACGATTAAGTTGTCATCGACCTTGTAAATCCTATGTATTTAATTACTTCTAATATTGTTTTAAAATCATTCATAAGGGATGAAGGATTCACCATCAACAATAATTATTTTTTATCATTAGGGTTTTATTGATACAGTAATTATTTTTTATGGAGGGTCAATAGCTGTTTTTTATCGACGATAAGTTACCATTTACCAAAAGAGAATCTTGAAAGTTATGGTGGTTTTGGGTGCCCAACATTCCATGAGGTTGTTATGACAACTTTTGCGGCTATTATTAATAGCTAAAACACCTGGTGATTAAGAACAATAATCACCAGGTTGGTTAGAAACTAACAACCAAGTACCCAAAGTGAGTAAAATGGTTGCAACCTACATTATCCTGTCTTAAATGCATGGTTTATTCAAGGAGGGGTATTCGGATTTGATAACCAACTTGGATGCCTCATTTACGAGGTAAAAACGCTATATAAGTAGTGCCTAAGGTGGTAGTAAGGCGATGCAATTAGCAAATAAGAAATTTATGTTTATATAGGTGTTGAAAGATTGAAAATTAAAGAGGACAAAGGAAGGATTGAATGTAATTTATATTTTGAAGATAGTATAGACTTGGGTCTCTCTTCTTGGTGGAGTTCTTTTCCAAAAGGGAAGTATAGACTTGGGTCTCTCTTCTTGGTGGAGTTCTTTTTCAAAAGGGAAGTATAGACTTGGGTTTCCTCACATAAACACAATGTTATGTGTTTTTTCTTTGTATCATATTTTTCTTTTGTTCCATTTGGTTATATACTAATTAAGATCATTTTTACAATTCATAAAAAGATTCCATATATAGTGCACCTTTATTTCTAAATTTGGTATTAGAGTATGGCCAAATTTGCTTCTTGGGTGGAATGGTGAAGATTTTTTTAGCTATAGTGGGAGTTTTGGTTGAATTTGTTTTGCAGATCTGTGTGAAGAAATCATGGCCACATCTTTATCTCGCTTGGACATTGAAAAGGGATCAATGGTTGGCAACAACAAAAGAAAAGAAACCAAACAAGATAGATCAAGATGAGTGGGATAAGAAGGATAAGAAAGCACAAAGAACTATCCAACTTTGTCTTGCAAACTCTATTCTATTGAATGTTAATGAAGAGAAAATAGCTTATGATCTATGGAAATGGTTTGGTAAGATCTACCAAGCAAAAAATCTGGTAAATAAACTATATTTGAAAAAATTATTATTTTATCTTAAAATGAAGGAGAGTAGTTTGATAGCAAAGCATTTGAATACATTTACTTTGATTTTGAATCAATTAGCTTATGTTGATGTTAAAATAGATGAAGAAGATAAATGTATTATGCTTCTATGTTCTTTACTTGAGTCATGGGAGAACATGATTCTTGACTTTGGTGCTAACTTTTCTGATACTCCAAAGATGGGCAATGTTATTCCAACTTTGTTGTCAAAGGAAAAGGCGAAGAAAGCCACTATAGAGAGTTCAAAGGATGCTCTCCATGTCAAGGGAAGGTCCAAGGAAAGAGGATCTAGGTAGATCAAAAGGGGTCTAAGGACAAGTTGAAGGACAGATTTAAGTCTCTGGATAAAAAAATAGAGCAAATGTTGGAACTATGGTAAAAGGAGACATGTGAAGAAGAAATGTAGAAACAAAAAAACCATGAGATTCCACCATACAAAAGTCCTCTAATTCAGGTGATGAAATTTTACTTTTTTCATATAATTTTATATCTAACGAACATTGGTTGATTGATTCAAGATGCTCCTATCATATGATTCCTCATAAGGAGTGGTTTTCTACATATGAAAATTATGATGGTGGGGAAGTATACCTTGGGGATAATAGTTCATATCCCATTGTTGGATGAGAAAATGTACAGTTGTGTTTTAGTGATGGGAGGTTAAAAATCCTCCCTAACATTTTACATATTCCTGGATTAGCCAAAAATTTAATTTTGGTTTCTTAGTTGAATGATATAGGAATGCATGTAGCATTTGATAAGCATGGTTACAGATTGGTGACAAAGATTTTAGTGATAATGAGAGGGGCAAGGACGGAACTCTGTTTAGGCTAGATGCCACCGCTATTTTAACTCTACCAATGTAATTGAGAAAACTGAAAAATACATGTATGTTGTGGCACTGTACATTGGGTTACATAAGTGAGACTAGTTTAAAAACCATCTTAAAAAACAAGTTGTTAGACAGGTTTTTTTATTTTGATAAAAGTTTTGATTTCTCTAAACATTGTGTGTTTAGTAAAAAAAATAGAGCAGCTTTTCCTTCAAGCAATATTAAAGCTAAGATTAAATTAGATTATTCATTTGAATGTTTTTGGTCCTGCGGGTATTAAATCTATTGGAAAACCTAAATATTTTGTGTCCTTCCTTGATAATGTTTCAAAATTTACCTAGATTTATTTTATGAGACCTAAGTTACCGGTTTGAGTTCGGGGACGGGTTTGGGTACGAGAACCCGATACGTGGGTACGTGAAAAAAAAATTTAGGGGTTTGGGTACATGTGTGTATATATATATATATATACACAAAAAAATAAGAGAAATATACAGAATTGTAAAACTAAATCATTTCATAGTATGATACTTGATCATTGATCAATGCCAAATACCAAAAATAAATATTAAATGCCAATTGATAGTTGAAAAATATTCAAATAGGAGGAAAAAAAAAATTTTAAATGTTTTTTTATTAAGTTTGGGCCCACTTTTTATGACTTGGGCCGTGGGTTCTCCCGGGTTCGCCCAAGTTCGTGCATGGTTCGCCTGGGTTCCTGATGATTTCACCCGGGTTTGTGTTAGGTGCGCATAGGGTGTGCGCCCAGCACTATTGGTTTGCCCTGGTGCACAAGTGCGCACACCCGTGTGAACCCATAGTGCTGGGCGCACACCCTGTGCGCACCCAGCACATACCCGCACACGAACCCTAACCGAGTACATACCCGAATTGGGTTTGGGGCCTGCAGGTACGAAACCTACAACATATTATGAGACATAAATCTGAGTTTTTCACTAAGTTTAAGGAATTTAAAGTCTTAGCTAAAAAGCAATCAGATTGTAAGATAAAGGTTTTGAGATTAAACAATGGAGGGGAATAATGTTCTATGGAATTTGATGAGTTTTGTAAGCGTGCAGGTATTGTTAGGTAGAAGACTAATCCATGTGCTCATCAACAAAATGAGGTGGCATAAAGGATGAACAAGACAATTATGGAAAAAGCCAAGTTTGTTAGGTGATTTATAGTTAGATAAACGATTTTGGACAAAAGATGTGAGTATTGCTTGTTACTTGTTAAACAGATCTCCTTGTAAGCCTCTTGATTTGACACCTTATGAAGTGTGGATAGGTAAGAAACCTTCTATTTCACATTTAAAGGTTGTTGGTTGTGAGGCTTATGTTCACATACCTAAAAGTAAGTGATCTAAGTTGGATCCAAAAGCTGAAAGATGTATTTTCATTGAATATTGTGAAAATGTTAAAGGTTATAAGCTTTGGAATCAAATAATCAGACTACAACATGCCCTATAATGACTTTCATCCCACGTACTTTTCCCTATATAGATTCTTAAACACCAATGGACTTGCAATATCTGATTGCATACCTCAAAAAATTACATCTTTTCCCAACATATTAACTTCCTATATTTGTTGTTGACCGCTTCAAGAATTATTTTAGCTGTAATTAGTACTTTAAGAAAAAAATTAATAACCAATTATAGTACCAAGTGACCAGTCTTGAGCACTTATATATGTTCTGTTCCAGACTATTTCTATTTTCCCTAGAAACCCTAGGCTGTCATCATGTTACTGTAATAAATGAAGAGAATGAAGTTCAATGTTAAACAGGACACTCTCATCTTACATCTTTCTTAAAGCCAGTGCTTGATCCTTTAAATGTTTCTTTTGCATCAATTGCATGCAGCATTAGCAACAGAGCATAAATCAGAATCTACAACTTAAAACAAACCTTATCTACAAGAGTCGACTCTGCAGAAAGGTTTTGTGCAACAACCCGTACAAGCACATCCTTTGAACTGCAGTCCAACATATGTACAAGTCTTAGTATTTTTCACTGTGTTAAAGACAATTCAAAGAAAAAACATCAAGTTGTATTACCAAACTGAAATTTTTAATACAACAGGAATTGGCACACTATGCAAGAGTGGCACATACGTGAGTATTCCTTTCGGCTTATTTCCAGCCGTAATCACAACTGAATTAACTTTATGTTCACGCATCTTCTTTGTAGCCATATACACGGATTCAAATGGTGAGACAGTCGCTATCCTGACCAAAAAAATACTTCAATTTTACATTGGTGGATAAATGAGATCTATTTGTACTTTGTTAAAATAATAAGAAATGGTAATAGTACAGATTTTTAACTTTTTCCTATATAACTATCCTCACAAAAATAATAAATACGACACTAAATAACCACTATGATTATAGTAACACCCACTTTCTATTCTCTGTAATGAGTGTTGATAGAGTGGGCCTAAACATCTGCTCCCGTAATGATTCAATGAAGGTACTTGGAGCTGCAAGTACAATATAGATAATGTGTAAGTAGGATGCATTAACAAATAACTACATTTAAATACAAATGAAACGGAACATATTAATAAAGAAACAAAATGAAACTTAAAACAGAATAACCTACAAGAACTTAAATATTATATTTTTTTTATAAAAAGCATTTCAAATGTTATTTAAGGAAAACATGCTACTATGCCTGTTTTGGTGCACCCAACATGACTCGCCATTCTTCAATTAATTTCTTGATATTAACATATGTTAAAAAACACCCAAATTCCATGATGTACCCAGTATGACTTCCCACTTAGTGAATTTTTTGTCTTGTTTGATGTATCATCTGGTCTTTGTGTCACCAACTAATTCATTAGGAGCAGACTACTCTGCTTAACCAATGAGGTAATTAAGGTGTAGTTGACACTCAGAGTCTCATGTCTACCCATCCCAATAATGCCACTTTCTAAATTCTTTCATCTCAATTACATACAAGCATAGTTTTACTTCAAATATATAAATTACATGAATTGCTAGCATAATTCTTAATGCATTTCCATAAAAGGTTTCCCAGTGCAACTTTTACAATTAGATGGTTCATGTGTATTTGTTTATGCTCCTTAGGTTGTTAAATGTGAAGTTGACTATATTATGTTTTTTAGTTTTTTTATTTCTCTAGAACGCCCACATTACACGATATTTCGTCAAGACACTCCAAGCAAGTTTGCTAACTTCTTCCTTTTCGATTGCATTCACACACAGACACATAAGAGCTAGCTTTACATCACATTTGCAGATGAAAATGTATCGATAGCTTAGCTAAAAAAATACAGGCATGGCGATACACAATATACATGTACAGAAACTTGGGTACGCAGGTGCAAATGTGTAAAGTTTAAGGAAAACTATACAGTACATCAATAAAATAAATACTGCATTAAAAATTTAGTAATGATATTCACCATTTAAAAGCACAACACTTATACAATGATGAACTCCAACACTTTAAACATTGAACATGATAAACACCAAAATACGTCAATCATGAGAAAAGTGTAAATTGTTAATTTATCAATGCTCAAACACCCAAATTGCATATGTTAAATATCAAAAATCAGAACCATGCAAAAGCTACAACATTATTTTTCTAGGGTTCAAAACTCTCATATAATATTCACTTTACTTTTTTGACTATGTTTCAAACAGTTTTCTTTTTGTGTAAAACACACGAGCTAGGTGCACAAATGATAAACAGACCCCAGGTTCGGAGTGAACCTCAGGTGACAATGTATGTATAGGGTGCAGATGCATAAAAGCTATCACATTATCTGCACAATTGACATAGGAAGCCAGATAATCAAACTACTGCTACACTATTGGAAGTCTTAGATAGAAGTTCAATAATATGCAGTAAAAGTCTACAAAACACTCCAATGATAATGATGTCTCTAGGGGTTGTCACCCATTCCACAGAGGTTAAGTTCATTTTCTGTTATCTTATATCTCTATTGTTTCTATGGACCATTGGCCATAAGACAATTTATATTCATATTTTTTGTGGTGACATCGGTGGCAAGTGCTATTAAGTGGATGAGAGATTATATGATTTTTGTGTCTATGCATGACATGGAACCTTTTTGTCTTTGGATTTCTGGTGGTATTTTATTGCCTCACCTTGATACTGAAAATTTGCATTAGTTTTAAATTTAGTTTACCTTAGATGAGTTTCGTTCTACAATATAAGTAAAAACTAACCATCTCCATACTGTCGTTCAACACCTTCAACTGCAGCTGCAATGGCACTTCCCTTCTCTGCAGCCTTTTCCATTTTTGCTATGGCATCATAAAGGCACTTTGTAATATCAAGCAACGCTTTGACTTCAGAATTTTCCACAACAGGCAAGTGCCTGAATTTACCTGCACATACTTCACGAGTGTAATAATTACATTGCAAAAGAAATAAAGCACGGTTTGAAAGCAAAATAAAATAAGACTCCCACCTTGAACCATCTTCTCGAGGGCTTCAACAGCTGAGGTGTCCATCATAACATAGGTAGGGTCCTTTGTCATAACCTTTGAAACCGGTGTCAAGTCTGGCTTCAAACCCTCTGCTATAACCCTGGTCGCTATATCCTGATAAGAAATCACAAAATTGAGCTCACATTACAAATATTGAAGTATATGATAAAAATTGCAAATAATCAAAAGAAATAGATATTGGAAACAAATCATCACAAACCTTGTCTTGAAAAGAACCAAAGAAAATCATGCTCCGTATTATAATTTATAAAAGGAAAATTGAAGGGAACAAATAATAATTTATTTGGATATAAACCTTGTCCGTCATAATCCCGCAAAGAACAGATTTTGAATCTGTGAGTAGAACGGCATCCACCTTGCGCAGGACCATGCGACGGCATGCATCAGAGACTTTTGTGTCCTCCGAAATAGTCAGTGCCCTTGATAATCTCAGCCTCCTAACAGTCCTCTCACCTCTATTTGAAAAAATTCGCAAAATAGTAAATAACAAACATTTAATTTCATTCAATCACCAGAAAACAGCAATTTGCCACATACACAAAAACTCAAATCAATTTTACAGTGGTTGAACCAGAAACAAAAATTATCTTGCCAGGGCCTGGACTGTTTGAAGTAAAACATGCTCGATGTTCCTTTTTTTTGCTTGTGTTTACACTCCTTATAAACTGTACACTCATCCACAAATAGTTTTTCAGACTACGCTTTTATACCCATCATATTGAAATAATTCTTAGTAGTTTCCTAATGTGATGTGCCAACAAATTATTGAACATGGATTAGGGCTAAGCACAGGCAAGAAATATCTTATTGTGAACAGTTGAGTTAATACAATAAGTGAGCTGGGCTTTTTCCCAAAGGGTAAATTAACCATGGTAATTAATTACGTATTATTGTGAGTGTGAAATTGTTCTATTTCTATTGCATTTATATATTTGATTAACATTGCTTCTCCTGTATTGGTTTATAACTTTATAAGTATTATTTCTCCTCAAAATGCCTTTCCACCACAGAAACTTTGCCTAAACTCAGAAATTAAGTAATTTAAGTTTAAAGAGGAATACAGAATTAAATATTTACTTTCATTCCATGAAATATAAACATAGAAATTTGCCAAAGAATTTTGTAGCCTCTGAACCAGAAAAAAATAGGTTTTGCTCTTGCTAGCACTTGTACTGTCCAAAAAACAAATTAACTTAAGTGAAAACAAGTAACTTCTCCATGAGAGGGGAAAAAATTTAAAAGAAAATAATTTTACAGCAAACACTACATAAAATACATATAGGTTCATTCCATGTTGAAACATGGAAATTTTGACAGAAAAACAAAAAACCAGAAAATTGATTTTGAATTATCATTTATCAGTAGTGCTTTTCTTTTAATGCAAAGAAAATTGCTTTTATGGTTGAATTTGTTTATTTTCTCTTTACCTTTTATATTTTTTGTACAGACTAACATAAGCTCTGACATACCTGGGGTCCAACCAAAATAGCAAAAACAGAAGTTTTCCATATAGCAAAAAGCAGAAAATTATTTTACAGTGGCTTAGCGAAAAATAAATAAATTAAATTTGATTTATTTTAAAAAACATCATATCGCAAGCAAACACAGCAAGTATTCTATCATTTATTTTCATCGAAGGCCATCCATGAGGTAATGTAAATTTTGGGTCCACATATAAGAAAAAATATGGCTCGGTTTAAAATCCTTTGCACAGAAATAAGATGGATGATCACACTGTTACATGTTGCAAGCTAAACTTAACTATGTTCCATTGGGATGTGACTGCTATTTCTGTCCCCGTGCTATTTTCTAATTCAATTTCATTCTAGAATGTTAAGGGTACTTTTAAGCATTCCCTTTGAGCGTCCCTGTGTTCGCCTCCCCTAGTCTCATGAAAAAGGGGAACTTGGTGAAACGTAGGTAAATAAAATAACTTTTTCAGAAGGGGAAAATATAAAACATCTTTACAGAATGCAGTTGAAAGAGGTTTTTAATTGTTAACCAGAGAAAACTTTTGTATACAGCAATGACCTCAAATTCCATAACAAAAATTAAGAAATTTGTCAACAAAGCAAAAAATGGAAATGATTTTACAGAGACTGCCAAAAACGGAAAAAGGCAACAATTGTAAAAAAATCTTTCATAGCGGAAGCAGGAATCAGCAAATTTAAATATTCAATTCGTCCGTGCGTGGCTTCTAGACCAAAGGTAATCGAAGGGCACTAATATGAATATGCCTCTCAGCTATAACGTGGCCCGTAACTCTAGCAGCCAAACCGTAAGTGGTATTTGAACCCCAGAAACTTTTAGTTTTGCACCACAATTACACAGCAAGTAAATTAGAGAAAAAAATCTCAATACCATAGCGCCGACCGCAAATTCTGAAGCATTCAACATCAGTCCATGCCAAATACACAAAAGAAATGTTTTTTTTCGAAGAGAAACAGTGATTTTACATACGGCGAACTAGGCGAGGTAGAATTTCGTGGGGTCACACTGCTTCCATTTTCAGCGGGAACCTGCTGTTTCGCTATAGTTGAAGCCGCCGGCGTCGTTTTTCTCTGCATTATTACCTGTCTTTTACCTGATGAAAAGGTAAGACCTTTCTCCATTTTATACGTCTTAGACTCTAAAACCCTAGCTGCTAGGCCACCCGAGTTCGATTCTTGGACTGATATTATGAGTGTTCTGCAGCCGCTATCACTGTTTGCATTTCAATCCTTAAGGCCGAGTTCGAGTTCAATTAATTTATCTTTCGCCCTGCCCCATATGCGCGGTAAACGACAACTTGGAGATGGTATTTTAGGGCTAACTCTTCACCTTCCCTCCAAGTGAGTTAAGAACAGAAGGTTAAAATTATAGTCGTTTGAAATTTGAGTTAGTTGGCTTCCATTGAAGTGGTAGATGAGATCGTCTCCTAGTTCATTAAAAATATGAGTTCTGGATGGATATTTAGTAAGAGGTAAGTTCAAACTCGCTCACTAGTGTACAGAGGACAAAACAAATCTTACGCGCCATTGCTTGATTCCAAGATGCTTTTCTTAATAATCGGTTCATCTTCGCTAGGACAAAATGTAAAGCGTTTTTAGGTGTTTTTTGTTTTCTTTTTCGTTTGAAATCGCTGCTTGTCTACGCATGAAAAAGAAGATACGAAAATTGCTAACGCAACCAATATTTTTCTTAAAAGAAGCAACTTTTAGGGAAGCCATGTCATGACTATGATTTTTTCATGCGTAGTTAACCTGGTACGTGGCTAAAGCTGTAATCACCCTGGTGGGGGAAGGGTTAACAAAAAAAATTGTCTAAAGTTGCGTGAGTTCTCCGTCAGAAATATCGTACGGGACGGTCTACATGCACTCCCAGCTATGTGGAATGCGCTCCAAGATCTCAGCATTGAATCTGCACTCGAATGACAAAATGGGCCGTCTACTAGTATGGGCCTACTTTCCAAAAGTCAAATGCTGCGTGGAGAAATGCCAAAATTTTAGAGAACTAAATCATAAGAAGCATCATGTGCAAGCAAAGTTACATCGCATGTGGGCCAAGTTCTAGGGTTGGAAATATATTTAATGTTGTAAGTGAAAAGACGTATATGGAGTAAAGCTCTCTTTATTATTGTAATGTTTATGATGTTATTCGTCATTTGGTTGTTTCGAAGAAAGTGTTGATATATACCTAGAGAAACAACTTGATTTTCCTATAAGTCAATTTTTTTAATTATGTGTCAATTATTTCATATTTATTGTATTTTTATTTTTATTTTTATATTTACATATTATTAGTATTTGTATTTAAAGGAAGTTCAAATATTATATTAATAGAAAATTATATGTATGTTAATATGTTAGAGAGTATGTGTTTGTGCATGGATGCACTATAAATTTTAGTTGCGTGTGGTTGGATTAAATTAATAACAAGTGTTAAATAATAGAATGAAATAAACTTAGACAAATTTAGATTTTTTCCTTAAAGAAATTAAGTATTATCTAATTATGAAATATTTGCATACAGATTTAAAACATAAAGCAATACAAATGAAGAAAGAAAGTTACCATCAAATTGACAAAAAATACTATAAATAGAAATAAAATGTTCACATCTAGTTGTCAAACCATACAGATTTAAAACATAAAGCAATACAAATGAAAAAAGAAAGTTACCATCAAATTAAAGACATTAGATTTCCACAGTCCATAACGATCATAGTATGCTTTTCTGGATTAAACTGTGTTAATTTGTTTAACATCAACGTTTCGGTTGTCATTTTTGTTCTCATATAGCTTTATAATCCTAAAGATGGATCATGGAGTGTGATTCGGAACGTTGATGTTAAAAAACTAACGCAGTTTAATCTAGAAGAGCTTACTACCATCAAATTGACAAAAAACACTGCAAATGGAAATAGAATGTTCCCATCTAATTGTCAAATCAATATTTATCTAGCTTTTATGTGATAAGTGAAAATTTTGGAGGTTTTTACTTAATATTTTGGAGGCTTTTACCATTAAATGGCAGTTGATTTACCATTTAATGGTAACTGAAACTTGTTTTTCGATGACTCAACAATGATTTGCAGGCGTGAGACTTGTTCTAGGCTTAAATCTCACACTATATGTAGCCTATTGGCTAATTATATATTCATATCATTCAAAATTTAGTGTTTATATGTATAAATTTTTATATGATTATTATATAATCAATTTAACCTTTTTCATATCTTTGATTGAGTTTAGAGTTGATTCTTAAGTCAAATCTATGGTTACGAGATTAATTCTAAATTTGAATTTGAGTCAGCTCTAATTAAATCTTTTACATGCAAGAATCAATTAAACACAAAATCAAAAAATTTATTAGTATATCTTTATATTCAAACGCATTTAATGCATTCATTCTAAACATCCATGACTTTAAAAAATATATTTATTTACTATTTGTATTTTGCACAAGTTAATTAGTACAATAAAAAGAATTTAAATCAACATGAGTATTCCTAAGAGCATATGCATCTCTAAAGAGTGTTGTTTTTTAATCTTATGTATAGACTTCTACAAGTTGGCCTAAGAAAATATGTCCCCTTGTGATCTATCAATGTCCTATCAAGGCATTTTTAAGTATCATCACCCTCAAATATTAAGAGAAGAAAAATAAGTTGAGTCAAATCATGCAAAGTGAAGATTTATTCCAAACAACATATCAAGTCCACAAGTGAAAGACAAGTAAACAATCACACATTCAAGCTTGAACACCAGACTTGACCTCGCAAAATGAATATAAGATATTCAAATCTTGAAGTAAATATCCAATCAAATTTTTTTATTCCATATATTGAAATACTATAGATTTTGGATCATTCTCTCATATCATTCATTCTTTAGTTATAAAATTAAGTACTATTATTTTTATTTACATTTCTACATTTTATTATTACAAATAATTATAAAACAATTATTATTAATTTAGATTAATGCATTGGTTTAGCCTAGGTTGAACTCAAGGAAAGTATATTTTCCTTTATGCTTATATTGTTTAGATTATTTGAAATACATAATTTTTTGAAGACATCAACTTAGCAAAAGCTTAAAAGGGGATTGCTTTGTAATTTTTGTAATATAACATATAATAAGGTGTACAACCTTATTGCTATTAGATTTTAACTCATGGCTTCTTTTAATAGGTAATACATATTGTCACACTATCAAGGGTATTTATTAAATTTAAAATAAAATAATTTAAAGAAAAATGAATTTGAAATGTGTGTTAAATAAACATGATCAATCAAGATTGTATGTTTAACTTGCTTACACAATTTCCTTGATATATGTTTAGATTCAAATAAAATGTAAATGTTTTGTTTTATTGTTATAAAGTTGAATTTCATGAATTTTAATTATGTGAATACAAACAAATAAAAAAATGTGCATCTCCTTCATTTATTAAATAGATGTATTACACTAGTAGATGAAAGAATACCAAAATTCGAATGACCATATTGAATCTTTGTCCACATTAGATGCCTAAGTGTGTACATCAAGTGATTCTACCAATGTTGGATTACTAGAGTCCTCAGCCTCAAGATATTGACTCATAGATGTAGAAAATGAATCCTCTAATTCTGGATTATGAGCCATAGAAATTGAAGTCTTAATGGAAGTCTTTGTAGGAGGAGAATGAACATTTATAGAAGTCTTTGTCATCAAGACAACTAAACACTTCCCATTCAACAAGTATTCCAGTTGTTTTATGTTCACACAATTCAAATTAATTGAATACCAAGATTTCATGAATTTTAATTATGTGAATGCAAATTATATGTTCTACATCATATTCTATTTTGAAATTAATAATATTAATTAAATAGATGTATTTAAGATACATATACTAGTTTTTAGGTTTATGATTAACATCAATAATTAGTATATTTAAATGTGAATCATATGCATAGGTTGATTGTTGAGAGAAAACAAAAGGTAAGTTGGTTTTTAAATTTGAAAATCATAATTTTGGTTAAATTATTTGTATGCACTATAAAACTTAATCGCTTGCAAAAACATTATAATATTTTCAGCAAAAATAACTTTGGATTAAATCTAAAAATAATTGATACATCTTAATAGTGTAATTATACACATAAAAAATTGTATCAATTTGCACAATAAAAAGCAAAGAATGAAGGAGAATGGATCATCAAAGATTGAAGAAAACTTTAGCCTTAAACTAGAGTAAATAATGAAATACTACCATTATCACTCATTTACGTACACCATTTGAGACATTAGTCATCATTATCAATCACCTTAAATGATCTCATATATGATTATCACAAAAACTAAAAAGGAATTGATCAATGTGTGGACTTCGTTTATTCCTATGATGCTTTGAAGAATTGATTCTCTCAATTTCAAGATGATCTAAGATACTTTTCCTAGCATCTAATGTTGGCAAATCACGAATTAGAGAGGAACTGATAAATGTGGGCATGTCTCTTATTCCTATAATGCTTGGAAGATTGATTAACTCTCAACTACAAGAGGACCCATAACTACAATTTTTTATGAACAAAAAATATGATTAAAGAAACCT
Source organism: Sequoiadendron giganteum (assembly GCA_007115665.2). Classification (NCBI taxonomy): domain Eukaryota; kingdom Viridiplantae; phylum Streptophyta; class Pinopsida; order Cupressales; family Cupressaceae; genus Sequoiadendron; species Sequoiadendron giganteum. Next base: position 306,861,395 of record CM021110.1, read on the forward strand.
GATCATTTTATGTGATGGAGGAGCATTATCTCAATAGCATGGTGTGGTCAAAATGGAATCATGTAATACCAAAAAGATATTTAACATCCTAACATCTAAATAGGTTTAAAAAAATGATGAACCTTATATTTTTAAAAACACTTTGAAGTGATCAATGTAATAGTTAAGGTAATCTTTTGGACTGTCAATACATATTTTATAGGAGCATGATAAGATTGTTTTTTATCTCAAATCTTCATAGATTATTTAATTGTATTTGTCTTTATTTTCAAAAAAAAAAAAATTATTCATTTTATTATTAATAGTATACATTTTATATTAAAAAATGTCATGCCATACACCTAAAACTAATATTCTTATTTTAAAAGATTAATCTAATAATCCTTTAAAATGTAATGTACTTATATTTTATAAGGATTAGAATTGTACAAATTTTTTTATCAAATATATTATAGAAAACACAATATACAAGTTCCAAAACTCTATAACATACACTCCAAATTTGATTGTACACCTTTCACAACTAAAAATTTGTATAATTTTAAATAATTTCATAATTGTAATATTAAAAAAAAAAAAAAAAACTCCCAAATTAGAAGTAAACCTACAAAATGTTCCTTGGTCTCAAATTCTAAACGAGAGACCATGTCTTTCCCACAAATGAGGGATCAAATTCCATGCATTGGTGACGTCTCCATTGGAAATTTGAGCCCATGAGACCAATGTGACTTAAAGAGCCCATGAGACGAACGTGACTTGAAAAAAGCTCATCTCAAGCAATGACACATCATTTACATTATGTAAGAAGTGCTCATCATGGAGGCATGCCGTTTCAACTTTATTTGTAAGTACCGTTAAACATGCAAATTCTTGGTTCCAAGTTCCTCCTAGTTGTATGATAAAATGTTAAACTTCATTTCTAGATGCTTGGTTTGATTTCCTTGTCTCCTGGAATACGAGATGTTAGGTTTAAAATTAAAAATATGCCACATGGAACTTGCTAATTTCTCAATCTCAATCATGTTTGCTTCAACTTGTAAAGCTGCCAAACCGTAAAATATCAAGCACTCCCTACATTCCATTCCAATGGGAAACCGATTTTTGCCGTCATTGAAACTAGAAAATACCTAAATTTCGCATAGGGCATACTTACTGCAATCCAGAAAATGCATGGGACACAGTTCACCGGAATGTAAACGAAACGAAATTGCAACAAAAAAAAAAAAATTTCATTACATGACCAGAAGATTGAAAAATTGCTAGAAAAAGAACCGACAGCCGCTTGAATGGAAACAAAAAGGATTCCAATTCCCAAATATAGAAAATTCTGCATCGGGCGACGAAATCGGCAGACTCAAATATTTTTTTCTTTACATCAACAAAGCACAGAAATTTTGCCTGAATAAGTAAATAGGGAAAAAGTAAAACAACTTTCAACGAAACAAAGAAAAATTTACATACGGTAAGATCGAAGTGGAATTCCGAAGCGTTGAAGTGGTTCCATTTTCGGGGGGAAAATCCTGCTTCGCCACTGTTGAAGTCGGCGCCGTCTTTCTCTGCAGTATGCCCTGTCTCATAGCTGGGCCTTCATTCCCCTTCTCCATCCTTTAATTCAGAATATTAACAACTTAGAATTTTAACCGCTGTCTACAGGGCGAACAGGGTTCGAAGCCTTCGCCCTAGTACCTATTGAACTAAAAGTATACAGCTACCGACATCTCTCTAGGCTTTTAAACCCTAAGAGCATATTAATCTGTTTTATTCTTCGCATGTCGACAAGCTCAGGCTGATATTTTACGCTAAATCTTTACTTCGTAACAGTGAAATGGAGCGATGTTACTAAATGTGTGGTGGCTTGTGTTTTGAGATAGTGGCCTTCCATTTGTAGTACGATTCCTGCGGTCTTCCACAAGTTTTTGATGAGGCATTTGCGCACCAATGCCAAAATGTGGCCCACGCGCCATTACTTCTTCCCTAAAGATGCTTTTCATACTGCCTTTTATTTCTCTATGTCGAACGCCAAAAGTGTCTTACGACGGCGAAAAGTAATCGTTCGATACACGAGCTTCATGAGAGCTTTTGTAAGTTACTTCTGATTTGTCGGTTTTTCAAAGTCTTCGAGAAAAAACTATAAACTAGTGAAAGGTTTGTATGGGAAAACGTACCGTACAATTGATTTTGTTGTTTAATTAATGATAAATTAATGCGTACAGTTTATATAAGTATCTATGCTAATTAAATTAATTATGCTTAAATGAGAGAATTATATTCTTAGATATTTTAATAAATATGAAAATTAGTTAAATTAAATGTAAGGGTATTTTGTTTTGGAGTTGATGTAAATATAATTAAATGTGTGTTAGAAGTCTATTTGTTATAGTATCACAATTTAATTTCTTATCATTCGATTATTATTGATTTACAAATTTCACTATGCATCTTTTTTTGTCATTTTTATGTGTGCATAAGAGATCTTGGTGTGTGTGGATCTAAATTTTTATGTGGAATTGAACTTATGATTTATATTATTCAATTTGGTTGACAAATATTTTATTTTTTGTCATGAGTGCATGTACTTTGAAATCAAGTAAAGAATAGGCAATCTTTAGGCCTAAACAATGTTGGGGAACTTATTGAATTGTGAGTATCATGTTCTCCTTAGTTAGAACCTCGGATAAACCAATTCAACAATGAACCAAGGTTGATAACAACATGCAAGCATTACAATATGCTCCTAAGATGATGTTACCAACAATTCTAAAGTGCAAAATTGATTTTTCCTTAAGCTTTTTGACTTTGGTTGTTATTCTTATATTCCAAGCATAATTTAAATTAATAAGGACTAGTAGTCATATACACCACCCTGACATGCAATTTGGAATAATATGCATTTTAGTCTACTCATAATGGCTAGTCAAAAATGGTGGCAAAGTTTTGAATTTTAAATTTTAAAATTTAAAATTATGAGGTTTGAATCCATAAACACAAAAATGATTTCTATCAACTTAATGTCCACAGACCTAAATTTAGATAAGGAATCATAGATTTGGGGATGGGGATCAATTTGGGGGATAAGCATTGTTGGTTCCCTAATGTGTATTCTAGTAACTCCTAAAACTTTACCTAATGTTATGCTCAAAGTTGTTGGAAGCTAGGCCAACAAACAAGAAACACCTTCAATAGTGTTTTCCTCTACACTTCAGGCTTTGTAAAACCTAGGTGGGTTTTCCTTTATGACATTGAGTATAAAAATGCTACAAATGTATGACTCAATGCCTAATAGATTAACTCTTGTACATACTTATGACAAGGATTTTTCAATCTAATTGTTTTAGATACGAGGATTTAAAACAAATACAAAAATATAAAATGGTTGATAGGAAAATTTAGGGCTAGGGAATGTCTAAATGCATTAATGTGAAAGGTCACTAAATTTGGTTCCAAATAGAGCATGAAATTGTACCTTCACCTGAAAGGGAGTAAAATTTTAATGCTACACCTACACACACAAGGTTGAAATAATCCTTGTTGGGTCATGCAAAGAATAATATAAAAAAATGATGGCCTCTTCCACACAAATATATTGCTAGATTTGGTTGATCATGGAAGGGGAGAACCAACAAACATAAAACATAGAAATAAAAGACTATGCTCCAATATATACTAGTCAAAACATACCGACATATAGGACTACCAAGGTGTTCTTGAGTAGGCATAGTATGGGTAAAAAGGTAAAAGAAAAAAAGAAAAAAAAAGAGAATTGAAAAATAACGCATGCATAAACTATTTCTCTTGCCAAATTAGGATGGGTGATGTGGTATTAGATTATGCATGATATGAGAAGGATGCATCTCGAAGGACAAATTTTTGGGAGAACAAACAATAGTTATTGTTGTCAATTAGATTTGCATCCTTGTCGAGTACTTGACTTAGTTATCCAATGAAACATGGGAAGACCTTTGAAAGCGTTGGATTTGATAGTTAGAGGTCAACCTATAGAGAGGGTTATTTCCCTTATTATTCACCTAATTTAAAGTATGCTACTGCTACTTGCTAGGAAAAAAAAGGTGGAGAATGGTATGAAATGATATCTAGATTCTAATGGTGATACATCCAATTTTTGTGACATGTACTATTTCTTAACACACACCATTTTATCAATGAACAAATCTTTTACACACAACTCAGGTGTTGACAAACTTATACATTAGTGTTTCATAGGAAAGTTGAAGTTTTTTCAATTTTAAAAGGAAAAGATTGGGTGTTTTAACAATTAGAATTTGTTCAAACCAATGGCATAACCTATAACCTAAATAAAGTATGTATATTTGTGCATGAAGGTGCTAAAGGAAATGAGACATACAATGAGTATTTTTATATAAATCACAAAAAATACATCAAACATGAACATGTTTGCACACAAAAATATAGACTAAAGAAGAAAAATATTGTTTTATTGATAAAAGTGCTTATAAACTATTGTACATACTTGATAAATGTGTTCCTTTGAGTTACAATGTTGTTCATGCTAGAAAGAACCTTCCAAAAGTTACAATAACATCCAAGAATAGTCAAATCCATTGAAATTTGTGACTAGGCCTTCCTTTTCAGTTGTTCAAGAACTTGCTAGATATTAGGAACATGTTTTGAGGATAAAATAACAAGTGTTTACTTCATTTTGTTTAGTCAAAACTTCCAAGGCATCCAATTGAGTTGTCATTACTTTTTAACCCTTGAAATGTTGATTGTAGGTGATTGAATGAAGGAATATTGTTGCTTTGACCTTATCCATCCATCAAAAGCTCCTTGAACAACTCCTAGATGCTTGGATATACTCCAAACAGGGTCAAACTACCCTATATTATCTCAATATACATGTTGTACAACTCATCAAACTACCATTAAATCCTCATAACTATCCATAATTCCTTATTATATACTAATAAGGCATGTGGAAAAGGCTTTGAAAATTATTAAATGCCCTATGAGGGTGTGGGAGATCCTCAATGCTAGGTGCTTTGGCACATGTTTCATGTCTTAAAACTCCTTTATCTTGATCTTTGTCACTCCTTTATTTCCATTGTCATTTCAAAGCTATGACTACCTTGGGCCATTTCATGGAAAACCTTCTAAACTCTACAAATGATTTATAAAACTATCCTTTATCTTAATGGCCTTGAAGACTATTCATCACCCTTTAACTCATGGATTCACATTAGCCTCCACAAGAACCTAGGCTACCCTTGATTGATAAAATAATAGGTCAATTTCTTCTTGTTTGGTCCTTGTCACTCATCTTCTATACAACCCTCTTCAAGTGATCTCTACCCTTTTATCCTTTTGAGCTTATTGAAGTATCACAATATTTATCATGCTTTTCTTAATCTGTGACTTTCTATTATCCTTGCATAATATCACCATCATGTTCCATGCTTTGTGTCACTTAAAATTTTGTCCATGATGTCTATAAACTAGCAATAGGACTATCTTGTGATTTGTTGACATATATCTTCACTGTCATTTCTTCTTTTAATGTTGATAATCCTAACCAAGCTTTGAGTTAGGATCTTAAAGAAGAATCCCTTGATAAGGCAACCTTCTCACTATATCCCACCCCGTTGAAGTTTGCTCATGATTGTCTTGAAACTTGACTACAACTTTGGTGAAGGCTTCTCACAACTCTATTTTCCCTCTTTCATGCTTGATAACTTCAACTATGATCCTTTTGACTGTGATCATGAAACCCACATCTTTATCACTATCATCCAACATTTGTCATCTTGCTAACTAGTCTATTTTTAAAACTATCACTTATCATCCTTCTATGTGATTCATGTTATTTTTTAAAATCACTTTTAGCAAACCACTGTAGTAGACCCCTGTTAATGTCGTTTTTGAGTTATTATGATTTCATGAGAAGTGGAGCTAATGGCATCATAGGTTGATTGACCTTTCATTATTTTAATTCATGAGACTATATCTTTGGCAATATAATGTGTTGATAATACCTCCTTGTTACATGACTATAATTAGGTATTAGGTCTTTCTCTTTGTTTCTCTGCCACTATCCTTTGCTTTGAATTCATGAAATATCTTGTATTTCTAAGTTATTTAGATTCTTTGATAAGATTTTTGATAGGTCTATTTTTGTTATCATCATATCCACTACACTTATTATTCAAGCCTTTTGATAGTACTTACAGTCATTGTGTAGGATGTTTTTAGTCTTTCTATGGATTGTCACACATTTGGACTATGCACTTGGATCTTCATAAGATCTTTCTATCATACTGATAACTTACCTCTACCATGGATTGTCACATGAAGTAATTTGAAACTATTTGGTCTAGATATCTTGTCATCGACTTTATGACTAGTCTCAACAACATCTATATTTCAACCTTTCATTTAGGTCTATCATGTTTCATGATTGTGCAAGTTGATAAGCTTCTAGATTTTTGCCTTGGTTGTCCCTTTTCTCTAGACATCATTGCCACTTTAACTATCTTAACGAGTTTGTGGTTGTATGTGTTGGGTGAAAATTATGTAATCCTCTTTTCAATAGATTACACAACCTTGATTTCAACCACAGCTGTGTGAGATGCAATCTCTCCTCTCAAAAAGGGGAGGTGCCCTTCTTACTTCTTACAAAAGCTAAGTAAAACTAATTAAATATTCACAAAATGTACACTTCAATTACGAGATGGGGGGTGTGTGTCACATTCATACTTCTCTCTTTTTTTAGAGAATATTTTTTACAATGCTTCACGGTTGATAGTTCTAATTCGATACAACTTTAAACTAAAAACAAATCAATAATTCCAATATATCTATCTTGTTAAAGCAAAGCTTAGAGATAGCAGCTATTTCAGGTGTTTCAGCTAGAATAGCTATGTGCCAAAAGCATACTCATTTCCAACTATTGGTGTATTATGTTCATTCCCATTGGTGTATCAAGGGGTGGGTGGGGATATGGCATACAAACGTAGTTTAGGGTGGTTCTTTCCGGCCAAGAGTTGAGGCCGGGGGAGGGAAATAAAGAGTTCAGTCGGCCGATAAAATCTTTCGGAACACGTCGATCCGGTTTTGACTAGAATTCCCCCCGGGGCTGCTGCAGAGCAGTGGAGGGGATAAAATATCCCCAAGGCGGCTATCTATTGATAAATCTTTTCTCTGCCCCCCCAGTTATTAGAAAAGAATTATGTTGAGTCGCTTTTGCACATACTCAAGGTGATTGTTGGCCGATATAGACCCCCAGGCGGTTGAGCCCGAGCCGGGGAGTTTGGAAATACCATTCGGATAGGATACTATTGCGAGAAAGTCAGATAGGGATGAAAAGGTTGCTGTGATCGAGACCATGGTGATTAATAACGGGGATGCATGATATACGTAATATGATGGAGCACGCACGGATGCATCTATTTGATGCTGTGCGATATGGATAGGATACTATTGCTGTACCAGTACCAGTACCAGTAGGAATATTCATGCTGTTGGTTGGATGGAGGACCTTGCTGTTGGATGGGACATAGACAATTCTGTATCTAAGCTGTTATGCCGTTGGTCATGACCGGAGCATGAGGCCAAGGATTCATTCCATTCATGATCTGCCAAGGAGCGAGCATTATTCTCCATGACCTTTCATAAATGGTTGATCCGAAGGTGCTTCAGGACTCTCGTGGTGGCACCTGACTGAAAGAGCCAATAAGTCGTCTTTCTGGGGCGGCCTATTATGAAAAAAGTCGACCAGCTGCCCTAAGCCCTAAGCCCGCCCGCCAATTAATGCCGGCCGGCCGCCGATGAATGGTTCACCTGCTTCATTCGCCCTTAGAATTGTAGGGAACCCAGCGTTGTTAATGCCGCCGTTTCCGCAA